>MU854330.1:0-265028 GCA_033296685.1 Parachaetomium inaequale
CCGTAGGCTACCGCATGACCAAACCCCTCCCCCCCACCACAACCACCACCCCCTCCACCACAACACCAAACCCCCAAGCCCTCGCCGTCAAGCACTACACAATGCACCTCACCATCCAGATCCTCGCCGCCCAATCCCTGCCCCTCCCCCCCGGCGACGACAGCCCGTCCTCCTTCCGCCCCTACGTCAAAGTAGAAGTGCACGTCGAAGAGCCCGGCGAGCGGCACGGCTCTGCAGATTCGGCAGTACCCGCCGACGGCAAGGCCAAGGAGGGCGAGTACAAGGCCAAGACCAAGTCGATGAAGGGGTGCGAGCCCGATTTCAAGGGCCAGGAGCTGCGGTTCGAGGGGATCCCTGGCGTGGTGCCGGAGTTGTCGTTTGTGAGGTTTCTGGTGCGGGATGATGAGGTGGGGAGGGACTCGCTGGCGGCGTGGGCGTGTGTCAGGGTTGATCGGTTGAGGGAGGGGTATCGGTTTGTGCATCTTGTTGATGCGGAGGGGGTGGAGACGGAGGGGGCGGTTTTGGTGAGGGTGGGGATGAGGTTGAGTTAGGGGGGGTAAGCTGAATTAGTTAAATTGGGAATGAAGCTGAGCTGAGGGAAGTAGTTTTGTTTCGTCTTGCGTGTTGTCGGGTTCAGGGGCACTGCATAGCATCTGCAATTCTGCATAGCGATTGCATAGCGGGTCATGTTGAGGGAGTGTTTCTGGAGATCTCAAGAAGGGAGTTTATTGTAAATGATTCCATGAGAATCATGGTGGTTAGTGTCCTAAAGAGTTTGAATAGAAGTCATTCTCCCAAGTCGTGAGGTAAAACTATTGTGGCCTTGAATTCATGATGGTTTACGACTGGAAAGATTGAAGTGGTTGTCGGTTCGAGCAGTGAGCGAATGCCGTCACATTGAAAGGTTTGCCAAGACCGTTGCCTGCCAGGTATGCGTTATCGGACGATAAGAAATGTGGCTGGTGAAATGGCCCACTTAATTTCGCAGTCGCCGTCTTGCGACGCTCATTGCCTTGCGCCGCGACATCAACAACCGCCAGCTTCCGTTATCCCAAACCTTCCGTATATCGATCGCCACAAATACAATGAGCAAGCCCGGCTTCTCCTTCGGCCTCAAAAAGGCCGGCGCCGCCAAGCCGGCGCCAGCACTACGAAAACCAGCACCTTTCGGCGGCGGCGACGACGACGTCTCAGGAGACGAAACACCAAGCAACGTAGCCCAAGTCTCCGAGCTCAACATATTCAACACCGCATCATCCACAACCCCCAGCGACTCCCCCGATCGCAGGAAAAAACCCACCAAAAACCGCCCCCTCAAACCAGGCGACACCCTCCCTCCACCTCCCCTCTCCAAACCACAACAACCCGCCTCGGCCTCACCCAAAACCAACAACAACCAATTCACCGACCTCTCGAGCGCCCTCACATCACGCAAACACGCCGCCGCCGCCTCGGCATCCGACCCCTCCATCTACGACTACGACGCCGCCTATGACTCCTTCAAAGCCGCCAAGGCAAACACCCCAGACTCCGCAACAGGGGGAGGAACCGAAAAGAAACCGCGCTACTTCAGCGCGCTCCTCAACGCAGCCGACGTGCGCGAGCGCGACCGGCAGATCGCCGAGGAGCGGCGGCTGCAGCGGGAGCGGGCGGCCGAGGGCGACGAGTTCGCCGATAAAGAAAAGTTTGTGACCGAGGCGTACCGGCGGCAGCAGGAGGAGAATAAGCGGCTGCAGGCGGAGGAGGAGCGCAGGGAAGAGGAGGAACGCAAAAAAAACAAGGGGAGGGGGATGGCGGATTTTTATAAGGGCATGCTGGAGAGGGGGGAGAGGGAGCATGCTATGCTGGTGAAGGCTGCCAAGGAGGGCGTGCAGACTACACCCAAAAAACCTGCCGTCCCGGGGGAAGCAAATGGTGGTGGGGAGGCGGAGGAGAAGAGCGCGGCGGAGAGGGCGAGGGAGATCAATGCCAAGGGGGGGAATGTGCTGGTGAATGAGGAGGGGGAGGTGGTGGATAAGAGGCAGTTGTTGAAGGGCGGGCTGAACGTGGCGGCCAAGAAGAAGATCGAGGTGCAGCAGGAGAGGGAGCGGCAGGCGCAGGCGGCGGCGGCGGCGGCTGCGCGGGCGGGCGCGGGCGCGCAGGGCAAGGGGGTGTATGCGGCGGGCGGGAAGCAGGCGATGCGCGAGCGCCAGACGAGGATGCTTGAGGCGCAGCTCGAGGAGTCGCTCAAGCGGTCGCGGCAGGAGGAGGAGGAGGAGGCGGCCAAGGTGCAGCTTGCGAGTAAGAGCAGGAAGACGGAGGCTGATATCTCGAGCGCCAAGGAGAGGTATCTGGCGAGAAAGCGGGCTGCTGAGGAGGCGAAGAAGAATGGGGTCGAGGGGGCGTAGATAGGCGACCTGATTGTATACCTCCCAATGATACCCCGGGATTTCTCCCGTATCAATGCCGCACTGCTGACTTGTTCGAACACAGTCCCGCTGTATAACCAAGGATGCCGCCCTGTACCGTATTTGCAGACCGTCTACCAACCCATCTATCCCTATCGTACATGGGTATACAATCTGGCCCTGCCGAGACGACCCTTCGTCCCCGGTCGTACCTAGTAATTGTTGTACAACTCTTGCCCGCCTCTCGCGCCTTACATGTTGCTCTGGTTGCCAATCTCCTGCTGTATCCTCCGGATGTACGTCGCGTTGACCTCGTTCCACGCCGCCATGTACTTTTCCATGCACGACGTCAGGCACGTCTGCTCGCTGCTCGAGAGGGAGCTGCCGGGCTTGGGGACGCAGCGCTCGAAGCACTTTTCGTTGATGTTCTAGAAGTGAAGCGTCAGGCATTTGCATGGACAAGAAGGGGGGAGGGGGGGTGGCATACCTCGATCAGGGTCCGCGCGTTGGCCGTGTTGGTCGCCTGTAGCGCCTGCTTGATGATGGTCTTCTTGACGGAGTCGGAGTCCATGGCTGCGGTCTGTGGGGTAGGGCGGATTGGTGTGCTGGTGAGGTCGTCGTTTGTTGATCGAGGATGGAAAAGTTCCAAGCTGTGGCGCATGCTGCTTTCGAGATGAGGCTGGTGTGCGATTCGAAAACGTGGAGAAAGTGGAGTTGCCATCCACTCCGGACAGGGGTAGCTCGGCGAGGCTGGAACCAATGACCTGGCGCCGGTGGCTCTGCTGAAAAGGCCAGCTAAAGGTAATCCGTGGCAGGGTCGAGAGGGTCGAGAGTTGCAGCCTTCGAACAACCCGACCACAAGGCTCTTGTCGGCTCAGCGTTTCCGGACGGCCACACCACACCACGCGCACTCGTTCGGATATTTTATTTCGTTTTCTTTTTCTGTGTTTGCACCCTTGGCTGCGGCCTGTCAATCCACCTCACTCGAGTCGTTTCCTTTCGTTTTCTTTCTTCTCCTCTTTCACACCCGGCCGGCGATCGATCCATCGGCGGAACAATGTTGAAGTCGGCGCTTTCGGCCTTGTGGCTGGCCACGCTGGCTTGGGGCGGCGCGGTCCAGACGGAGGACGATAACGTCAAGAGCATAGGGGTGCGCTGCTACATGCTCTGGCCCGGCCGTGGATTGCGGTGCTGACGGTATTCTCTAGCTGCGAACACACACTCTTGTCCAGGTGCGCATGCCTGCGCTCCACCCCTAATCCGACAAATCGAGCTGACCATATCTCTCCAGCCATACCTGGACTCTGACATGCAAAGTCGGTGGTACGACTTTGGTGGCGACACGATCATCCGCACCGACCAGTATATACCCCCCGTGATGCCCCTGACACCCCGACAACTCTAACGCGTTTTCAGGTACATCCGCCTGACTTCGGACCACCCATCACAGACCGGATGGCTCTTCTCCAGGGTCCCATTGACGGCGACGAACTGGGAGATCGAGGTGGAGTTCAAAATCCACGGAAAGAACCAGCTCTATGGCGACGGCTTCGCCATGTGGATCACAAAAGAGCGAGGGAAGGTCGGCCCCGTGTTTGGCAGCGCCGACCGGTTCGAGGGCCTGGGCATCTTCTTTGACACGTACAAGAACAACCGGCCCGGCGTCGTGTTCCCCTACGTCATGGCCATGGTCGGCGACGGCCAGAAATCGTACGACAAGGACACGGACGGCAAGGACACCGAGTTTGCCGGCTGCTCGGCCAGGGGCATCCGGCACGCCAGCGTGCCGACCAAGTTCCGCTTGACCTACTTCCAGGACAAGTACCTCAAGCTGGAGCTGCAGTACAAGTCCGAGAGCGAGTGGACGCTGTGCTTCGAGACCAACGAGCCGCCCGCGATCCCGCAGGTTGCCTACCTCGGCTTCAGCGCCGAGACGGGTGAGCTGAGCGACAACCACGACATCATCTCGATCGAGGCCAAGAACCTGTACCAGGCCCAGCCGACCGGCGGCAAGCCCACGCCTGGCAGCAGCAGGGGCAAGAAGTCGGCCTCTTCCAAGGAGGGCGGTAGTTGGACCTGGTTCTTTATGAAGACCATCTTTGTCTTCCTCGTTGTCGGCGGCGGCTACGTCGGGTATACCGCCTGGAGAACAAACAGCAAGCGGAGCCACCGGTTTTGAGGGGGATAGGTTGGAGGGGGCTTGAAGATTGGGATTTGACGACTATACACGGCCAGAAAACACAAAGATACCATCCATATCCGTCCTCTCTCTACGCGGCATCGGCAACGCGGGCTTGCTCTTGCGGCGGCCAGTCGATTCAGGTGTGAATTCACTTATTCATGTATCAGTAACGTCTTGGGTCTTGGGCGGAGTTTAGCATCTCTACAGCGGCTTTTCTTGATCCTGACTCAACCACCCTTTTGTGAAGTACGGCCTGCACTTAGTCATTCCCACAGCAACCCCATGCTGGGCCTGGCATCGAGATGTGGGCAGCCCGGACACAAGCACCGCCAAACGAGGTCTCTTGAGACGGAGCATGACACCTCGACTGTCGGCTTTTGTGGGCTCCTACTCGGCTTCGAGTCGGCTTCCCAGCGATCAGAGGGCTCTCGATTCCCCCGCTGTGCTCGCAGCTGGTGGCCCCGATCGCCAGGCGATGACGACGTGGGCCGGGCAACATGTCAAAATCGATCAGGGGCTGATCCCTGCCCCGAGGAACTACCCCACACCGAGCCCCCCTTCTTGAGTCGACTCGTAAGTCACCGGCGCAGTCTCCGGCTTCAAACACCAGCGATGGCGGGGTATTTGAAGCGTGCCCTAAAGCAGCTGCTCAATGGCTGATTGACAACTGGCAACTGTGCAGCTGTCTGGTTTTTTATGCAGGGGCACGCCACATTGAGAAGAACCTTAAGGTACCTTAGTTGGCTGCAATGCAAGAGTCAGGACAAAGCAGCTGGAGTGACGCCAGTCGCGGCCCCAGCAGCAGCTGCCAAGCAAAGCGGGACAATGGACCGGCGCGCGCTCCACAGGGAACCCCTCCAGCTCTGTGCTGTCTGGGTCCCGAGCTTCCCCTTCAACCCGGAGCAGCGCCGCTCGCACGCAAACCTGAACACTCCTCTGATGCGCCCTTCCTGACCTCATTCTTATTCCGCCCTCGCCAAACCTTAGCAGCTTGCAGTATCACCACCTCCACGACCTGCTGCTCTCTGGCCGACCGCAGTGTTCATCCGCATCGCGTTTTCTTGGAAAAGCAAAGGAATTCCAGATTGCTTGCAGACCTGCAGTTGTGCGGGCCCTAGGACCTTAAATACCTCCAGGACGCCTTTTCTTCCCTTTCATACACTTTGCTGCGGGCTGCTCTTGGCCAGACAAAGTCCATTGGTCCATTCTTCGTCTTTGTGCTGCCCGCTGCTGTAAGCAGTCCCCCCCCCCCCACCTCCACCGGCCGCTCGCAGAGTTGTTGCGTGTTGCAACCCCGTTCGCCCGCCCCCGACATCTCATTCCGTCTCCTCCGCCGTCCGTCCATTGCAGCCTTCACCGGCAGCCGCCTTTACCTAACTGCCCGCCGACCTTGCAGCCCGCGCCGTTCCTCAGCCCGGCGCCAACCCTGATCTCCCGCGGCATCGCCTCTCCCACGGCGCCCAAACCCCTCGGACGAGCAGGCCGGTTCATTGGCCCGCCGCTTAATTACTGTGCAGCTCGTCGTCGCAACGCCTTCATCGGTCTCCCTTTCTCGGACGCGCGGCCGCCCAATTAGACGGCCCACGGCACTCCGGTCGACCGTCTCGGCGAAGCGCGTTGATGCACGCTCTCGGCGGCTTCCTCAGGAGGAAACGGACGAGGGACGGCAACCCGGGCCATTCGTCGCCAAGCAACCCGACGAGCCCCGTAACATCGACCGCAGGAAGCTTCGATCAGGGCGCCGTTCCCCGCGGCTCCCGCTCCAGCGCCGCGTCGTCGCAATCTACCCACCGCTCCTCCGGGACCGCAGCTCAACTGAACAAGCCGGCCGAAGCGGCGGCTCAGCAGCAGCAGCAGCCGATGAATACCCTATCGGCCCAGCCGCCCTCCACGGCGGTACCGGTACAACATACCCCCTCCCCCGGCACCGATCCGCAAAAGGGGCCGCAAATCTCGAACTTGATTAACCCCCCGCAGCAGGAAGGCGGCTATCAGCATCACCAGGGAGGGCAATATACGAACAATGGCGGGGCAACATCGAACCAGCCCCAACAGCAGCAGCAGCCGCAACACCAAAACCAGAACCAAACCCAGCAGCAGACACAGGTGGCAGCACAGCAGCTGAGCGAGGCGCGGGTGACCAAGGGGAAATACTCGCTGGCCGACTTTGAGCTGCTGCGGACGCTGGGGACGGGCAGCTTCGGGCGGGTGCACCTGGTGCAGTCGCGGCACAACCACCGCTTCTACGCCATCAAGGTGCTCAAGAAGGCGCAGGTGGTCAAGATGAAGCAGGTCGAGCACACCAACGACGAGCGCAAGATGCTGGGCGAGGTCAAGCACCCGTTCCTCATCACGCTGTGGGGCACCTTTCAGGACCCGCGGAATCTGTACATGGTGATGGACTTTGTCGAGGGCGGCGAGCTGTTTTCGTTGCTGAGGCGGTCGGGGGTAAGTTGAAAATTGATGAGTGAGGGGATTTGGGCTAACGGCATTGGCAGCGCTTCCCGAACCCCGTGGCCAAGTTCTACGCTGCTGAAGTGACATTGGCCCTTGAGTACCTCCACTCACGCAATATTATCTACCGCGACCTCAAGCCGGAGAACCTGCTGCTCGACCGGCACGGCCACCTCAAGATTACCGATTTCGGCTTCGCCAAGCGCGTGCCAGACAAGACGTGGACGCTCTGCGGGACGCCCGACTACCTCGCGCCCGAGGTCGTCTCGAACAAGGGGTACAACAAGTCGGTAGACTGGTAGGCCGCCACCGCCTTAGAACCACTCTCAACCTTGTACTGACGTGCACAGGTGGTCCCTCGGCATCCTCATCTACGAGATGCTCTGCGGGTACACGCCCTTCTGGGACAGCGGGTCGCCCATGAAGATCTACGAGAACATCCTGCGCGGCAAGGTCAAGTACCCGGCCTACGTCAACCCGGACGCGCAGAACCTGCTCGAGCGCCTCATCACGGCCGACCTGACCAAGCGGCTCGGCAACCTGTACGGCGGGTCGCAGGACGTCAAGAACCATCCCTGGTTCGCCGAGGTGACGTGGGACCGCCTCGCCCGCAAGGACATTGACGCGCCCTACTCGCCGCCCGTCCGGGCCGGTGCGGGCGACGCGAGCCAGTTTGATCGGTACCCTGAGGAGACGGAGCAGTACGGGGCTGGGGGGCATGACGAGTACGTTTTCCTTTCTTTTTCTTTCTTTTTCTCTTGACTGGATCTGTGAACTGACAAGTTGTAGATATGGGCACATGTTCCAGGACTTTTGAGCCGATTACCTACCGACTCGACCACCAAGTCTGGGCTAAACACCCCGCGGCTGGCTGTTAAAAATCGGGAGGACCCTATGGATACGACGCAACTGATCACGAAACGAACGGAGGGGCCGGGCCACCGACCTACGGATTTGCGGTGGTGGTGCTGGAAGGGGAAGGGCGGGGGAAAAGGCGACGGCGGGCTTCCTGCAGCGCGGGAAGTTGGAACCCTGGGAGAACCTCCCTAAAAGACGAAGAATCATTCACCCCTGAGCATTCTATACAAAGCAGACAGACACTACCGACCGAAAGCATTGTTCACAGGCGCTGTACAGGTTTAGGACAGTAGGATAAGCGGTGGGAGGTAACTACCTCGGTACCTTGGTTTGGGTTGGTTGGTTGGGGTTGGGGGTTGGTTTTGGGTACCGTACTTCCAGTCAGTCAGTCAGTCAGTCGTATGCGACTCGGTATCCCGTATGAGGGGTTTTGAATTCAACTCGGCCTTGGTTCTCCTGGGTTTTCTGATAATTGTGCAGTTGGTGGGTGTTGATCGGTGTGTGTGTATATGTCTAACCTATGTGACGGCTCTGTGAGATTCAAGGGCTCTATCGACCCCGGCCACCCTTTTCTTTTCTCATTTTCGTCATTTTCCTTTCTTTTTTCTGTCATCACATCATCAACATCTCGTCCTTGTCCTCGTCCTCGTCTTCTGTTCGGCAAGTTAAGGCCTTGCCAAGCCAGCGGGAGCTAACCAGGGGACGAGCTAACCTTATTTCGGCTTGGCGGTCCCGAGGCCGGTTGGGGTTTGGTGGCTTCTCGGCCACCCAACTTTCTCCTAGCTGTTACCTCGCCGGATATCCTGTTGGTGTTGGCGTTGATAATCATTCATTCATCAGGGGCAGAGGGACAGTCTCTTGACAGTCTCTTGCCTTGCTGCTGGAGAAAATGATGTTGCCCCTGGGCTGGATGGTGCTGATGAGCCCAGCCACCGGCAATTGGGCCTGCGTGTCGGTGGAGTTGATCCGCTTTTGGTGATCGGGGGAAACCCGCTTGGGATGGCGGCCGGGGGAGCCAATTGGCGGTGCATGAGGGGGTTGGGTACCGAACTGTATTCGAGACAGTAATATTGAAATTTAACACTGTCTCATTTGCGGCAGATTCTGATGCGAGGCCTGTCAACGATTGGCCGGATTGGCACTGTACGTATGGACTTTTGGTACTTGCAGTGTGATGGGTCCGTCCCCCCCCCCCGGGTTGCATCAAGCGAGGCCGCCCGGCGACGGTGGCTGGTCGGCCGCCGGCTGCAAGAATTGCATGCATGCGGATGGGGCAGTCGGTGGTTGATCTTGGTGGGCAACAAGGCTGTGAGAATTTGTGTTGAGGGTCTGACTTTTCTGTCTTGTTTTATTGATTTTTGAGTTGCCTTGGGAGGAGTGAGAGAAAACGGGAGAGAATATCGTTTGGCTTCAGGTGAGCAGCTTCAAATCTCGGTGTGTCGATCCAATTGTGAGCTTACACATTTTGATACAGGCAATCAAAGCAACTGGCGGACTGGGGATTCAGACATATACCCTCTGTGTCTGGCCTCGATTTCAAGAGACCGAGGGCATCCTGACTCTGGAACGCTAAAGGCCTCCGCCAGTTCAATATCTGCATTCCTCTCCGGCGACAATCCTTCTGTGTATCTGGACCAGGTGGGAGAGGGGACGATGGACGACTACATGTTCCGGTCCTATGTGGCCGAGTTCACGTGCGTCCAGGAGGAGACGGGCTATCTCGAGATCTTCAACTACTCGGTGAGTGGTGCTATGTTGTCACGGGAAGGCTGGAGCTGTATCTAACAAACGGCCTTGCTAGGATCCCTCGTTCAACACCTGCGAGGAGCACCGCTTCCGCTCCGACGAGCTGCCGGACGAGTTTAGCAACTTTTTGTACCGGAGGGTGAGCCCCTTGCTCCCAGATTGCTTGGGGGACTTGGACTGACGCCTTGTAGGGAGCGTTTGCGCCTCCCAAGCTGCGGCCCGGCGTCGAGCTGGTGAGCGGCGTGCGGTTGATGTGAGTCGATATGGGCTGGTGGCCCCTCATACTCGGCATAGTAACCTTGCTAACGCTTGCAGCCTCCAACAAAATGCAAAGCACCCCGAGACCTTCACTCCCAGCTACCTCTCGTTCTCGCACCAGGCGTACGAGGAGATGGTGCGGACCCTGCACCTCCCCTTCCGCGCCATCGAGGGCACGAGCGTCGTCGGGCCCTTCTTCTGGAGTGCCCTCGACCAGGACGACGACGATCCGCATCTACGTATGCCACCACCGCCCCTTTCCCCTTTACTCCCACTAAACCCCGCCAGAAATCATCTTCCGCAAGTCCGACGTCCGCAAAAAGGGCTTCACGCGCGGCTGGGAGCTGACGCTCTCCCACTCCTTCCGCACCAACATCACGACGGGCTACGCCAAGGGCACGCCGTCGTCCGACATGGTGGCGAGCATCAAGCACCTGCGCGCGTGCGCCGCCCAGGCGCTGCACCCCTTACTCCTGCCCGTCATCATCCTCAGCCACGACCTGTCGATGAAGAACGACCAGAAGCAGCGCAACGCCCGCCAGTGGCTGCGCGACCTCGAGACGGCCGTCAGCATGCGCTCCGAGGTGCTCGAGGAGGAGAACAAGTACATCCGCGGCGCCATGATCGACCTGGACCAGATCAACATGGATTTGGTCGAGTGCCACTCGCAGGTGCTGTGGAAGCGGCCCCAGGCGTACCAGGAGATCATCAAGGGCATCTCCCAGGCGATGGAGCGGTTTTGGGAGAAGGCGAAGGATGACGAGGCGTATGGGGGCCGCGGAGGCGAGGTGGACAAGCTGCACCGGAGCATGCTGGCGCGGCTGGACTTCTACCAGGCCAAGCTGAAGGGCATCGAGAACTATGCGCACATTACGCTGGAGCGGTTGACAATTCAGCGGGCGGCGGTAAGCCCCCTTCCCCTCCCCCCTTTCTTCCACCCCCCTTCCTCTTCCACCCCCAACACCCCACTAATACTACGTACCCAGCTCTACAACATCATCGCCCAAAAAGAATCCAAACTCGGCCTCACAATGGCCGGCGAGCAGCGCCGCCTCGCCCACGCCTCCAAGCGCGACAGCACGTCCATGAAGATCCTCTCCCTCCTCGGCGCCATCTTCCTGCCCGCAACCTACCTCGCCTCCATCTTTGGCATGACCTTTTTCAATTTCGTCCCCGACGGCGGCAACGACCCTCCTTCTTCCACCGCCTCTGGGGGTAGTAGTAGTAGTGAGAGTACGGCAGCGCCATGGAACCCCGTCTCGCCGCTCCTGTGGATCTATTTCGCCATCACCATCCCCGTCACGCTGGCCATTGTGATTTGCTGGCGGTGGTGGGACAGGCGGCGCGAGAGGAAGTACGCGCAGGAGGATGCGGATATTGAGGAGGGGATTGAGAAGATGGAAGCGCAGATCATGGCGACGATGAGGAAGCGGACGATGAGTAAGATGCGTACGTGGGAGGTGGGGAAGAAGTGAGGTTTTTCCTTCTTTGTTTTCTTTTTGCCAGATTCTATGTAAATGGGAGAGTGGTGGGTGGGGGGGTGAGAAGAGGTGGATGGGGATTTTGGATGGGTGCTTTTTGCTTCGCTTCTTCAAGGCAAGCCGGCGAGAGCAGCCTGCGCCGGTGATGAGACGACGATATGGTTTATGAGTTACGACTAACGACGATAGAGGGCACTGTATTGGCGTACTCAAGCTCTTGGATACATTAAATCTACATGATTCTGTTATTTTCAAATTGTCTACGGCAATAACAATCAGGAGGGTCAAGAGAGTATGTCAAAGGTCGCGCTGCGTCCGTAACCAAGTCGAACCCAACTCAACCAACTCAACCAACTCAACCGTCTAATACACTGGTATCTATGCCTCTATCCCTATAATACAGCATTATCATACACCCCAGATGGTCATACACTCAGATCAGCGCCTGCCCCATAAACATGCTCTCCTTGACCTCAGACACGACATCCCTCCTGTCATCCTTACCCACCAACACAATCCCCCTACCTCTTCTCCCCATCCGCCCGGCCCTGCCCAGCCGGTGGATGAAATCAATCGTGGTATGCGGCACATCATACAGCACGACATGCCTGACGGCGAGCGTGTCAATCCCCCGCGACGCCAGATCCGTCGCCACAATAACCTTTGTATTCGGCAGGTGCCTCCGGCCGGTGCCGCCGGCCTTGGCCAGGACAGCCTGCTTGTTCGCCTCGACCTCGTCCTTGCTCATGCGCATGGGCTCGTTGCTCGTAAAGCTGGCCAGCATCTCGCTCTGGCGGTGCTCGGGGGTGTCGCGGTGCAGGGCGACGGCGTCGATGCCCTTGGAGATGAGATACTCGGCGACCTCCTGGGTGGTCTCGCGCTCGTTGACAAACACCATGACGCGCTTGACGTCGACCTCGTCCTTGTCGGCGCCCTCGTGCAGGGCGGCGTCTTTCCCGATGGTCCAGATGGCGTCGGCGCAGGCGAGCAGCTTGTTGTTGCGGTAGGGGTCCTTGGACACGTCGATGACGCCGAGCTGGACGCGGCGCGGGATGGCGTGCAGGTTGGGGGTCGCGATGCGGCGGATGTCGGGGAAGTGCGTGGCCAGGTAGTTGTCGAGGCGGCGCGGGATGGTGGCGGAGCAGAGGATGAGCTGCTTGAGCGAGGGCAGGGTGCGGTCGACGATCTTGGACGTCTCCGGGGAGAAGGAGCGGTCGAGGAGGGAGTCGGCCTCGTCGATGATGAGGTGCTGCACGCGCGAGAGGATGTTGGGGTCGCTGTGGGCCATGGCGGCGAGGAGGTGCGGGGTGGCGACGACCATGTCGATGCCGCCGTGGCTGTACATGTTGCGCTGGATCTTGGCCGGGTTGTAGGTGGACGAGATGGGGCGGACCTTGAGCTTGGCGACGTGCGAGATCTTTTTGGCGGTGGCGAGCACCTGGTCGACGAGCTCCGAGGTGGGGACCAGCACGACGGCGCGCGGCCGGGCGTGATTCGGGTGCGGCTCGAAGTTGTCGATCCATTGCGACACCGGGGCCCCGCCGCGGCGCTCTTTCTCTGCCTCTAGCCGCTCGTTATACGCCTGCACAGCCGCGTCGTCGGCCTCGGCCACCTTGAGGGCGTTGATGGTGGGCAGCAAGTAGGCCAGCGTCTTGCCGGACCCGGTTTCCGCGGCCAGGAGGAACTCTTCTCTTGTCGGCTCGGGCCCCTTTGGGCGGTACGTGGTATCTCTGCGCTGTCCGACCGGCAGGCCGAGCAGGGCGGGAATGGCAAGCCGCTGAACCGGGGTCGGCTTGACGTCCACCATGCCCTTCAACACCTCGTTGAACACGGCGTCGCGCAGGGGCGGCAGCAGCTTGAACTGGTCGAAGGATTCGACGTCGGAGATGCGGGCCTTGACGGTGACGCGCTCTTTGTACGGGATGGTAGTGAGGGCGCGCTGCATCTTGAGGGCCTTGAAGCGGCTGTCGTCCCTGTCGCGCGTCTGGCCCGGGTACCGCTCTCGGGAGTCCCTGTCGCGTGTCCCTGCACCCTGCGCGGAACGGGGGCCTCCTCGTCGTCGATCCGGGTCGATGTTGGCGACGGTCCGGTTCGCGTGTGCCCAGGGCCCGTCGGGCCTGTTACGGGGCCTCCTCGGGGCGTCTGTCGGCGGCCCGCGGGCGACTCGGTCGGACAGCACCATGCGCGACGGACGGTCTCTGGTGTCTCTGTCTCTGCTGCGCGTCCCAAAGGCGCGCTGGCTGATCCATGGCTGCCCGGACTCCAGGAGCGCTGTCCTGGGTTGTGCGGCCGAGCGGCATAGCAGGCACACCGAGTCGCGGGCTGTCCTCCACATTGTCGCGGATAGGGGCAGGATGATGGGAATGTTCAATGGCTGCTTTGGGAGAACAGCGAGACGAAAATTAATCTGGGCAGTGAGTTACTGCAGTGTTCTGCCGCCTTCGACCGCTCCGATCCCTGTCAAGTGTCAACGCAGCTTGACGGCCATTTGAGTGGGCCTTGCAAGCTGCGGGGCATTTCTTGGCAGGAGCAGATTCGTGGGAACTCTATTTCCTTCCCTTTCCTTTCGTTCCTTTTTTGGAATTCTTTTCATTCTTTTCTTCCGCTGACAATTTGAGCTACATAGAACAAAATGTCAAGAGTTGCGGACTAACAAATCACAGAACTAGCTGGGAGAGAAGTGGAAGGGGGCCATTGGCCAATCAACATGCCAGGCCAAACCAGCCGGACCTGCTGCCTCGATAAGAAACTTCTAGCAACACTCTCGACACACAACTCCAAGTCACCTGTCACGAACGAATATCCTTCGTGGCCGGCTCGAGTTGGGGTTGGATCTGCGGCCGACGCAGGAAAGGAAGCCGAAAGACCCCACTGCTGGCGCTAAACCATGCATGATGGATGTGCAAGGTCACGCAGGGCGCTGCAGATGCACCATGACGACCATGTCCTGGCGTCGGCCAGACTGCCACTCTTGCTTGATAGCCGTCGCCGTATCATCGGATAGAAGCAGAAATATTACTCGAAATTTCCAGCCATCTCTTCCACACTGTCACTATCAGGTATTACCTTATCGTCTTCTCCTCCTCCCCTCTCCACCAACTCCACTCATCGCCGTCTCGTCGCGAAGCAATCCCTGCACCGCGATCGCGTCTTTGAGCTCCGCGGCACCCCGCGCAGGCTGCGCATGATTTGATACCCGTCTTGCTCGACATCTCTGCTTGTCCACGGGAAATCCTTCACGGCACATCTAGTCTCTCTCACGCCAATGACCTCGCGGAACCCGACGAACTGGGACCAGTACGACCGCGGGGGCTCCTCCCGGACCGGCAGCGTCTCTTCGTTCGGCAACCGGAGCGGCCAGTATGAAAACGACTCCCTCCTAGGCCGCAGCCTCGGCTCCAACCCGGACGATGGCGAGTGGACGCAGCATCTCCGACGGAGACGGTAGCTACACCAGACCACCCCTCCAGAGCAACCCAGGATAATTAACACCCCCCTCAGATCCTCCATCACCAACCGCCTCACCGCCCTCACCGGCATCGGCGGCGTCAACAGCATCCGCTCCTTCACCCGCAGCTGGCAACGCGCCGCCGGTTTCCCGGAGGTCATCCCCCAGCGCCCCTCCTTCGTCTTCGCCCCGGACCAAGCCCCCATCGCACCAGCGCCCACAGGCTCGGGCGACGCCTCTCCCTACGCCCAGCAGCAGCGCCATGACATTGAGACCGCATCCCCCTCTCTGATAAGGCAACACCTCGAAGCCGCCCTCCACGCCGGCGAGCACCAGCAGCACCAGCAGCATTCTCCGCGGTCCGAAAGCCCCGACCCCAGAGCCAGCCCTCTCCTCTACCGCCAATCGAGCCGCGACTCGCGCGAGGCGAAGCAGCACGGCGATGGTGGTGGCGGCGACAGCGAGCTGCTGCTGCTGCCGCAGGCCTTCCGCGTCGGCAGCCACACGACCACCATGTCAGGTAGTGGCGGGTCCATCTTTGCCATCCCCCCGCACCTGGCCACGCCGTCGCTGGTCGGGAGCTACCGGTCGGCATCGTTGCTGTCGGGTGTGGATTATGGGACCGTCCGGTCCGATGTCAGTGGTGGCGGTGGTGGTAGGGGGGATGCGGCCGCGCTGTGGCGGCAGCAGCAGGAGGCCGGGGGCAACGTGCCGGATGGGGAGCTCCCGCCGATACTGGTTAAGGAGGTGGAGCAGGATGGGAAGATTGTGCTTGCCGTCGAGGGGCAGTCGACTTTGCCGCAGACGGTGTTTAATTCGACCAAGTACGTTGTTGTTCTGGGTTTGGTTGTGTGTGGGTTGGTTGCTAACGCGTTGGGAGTAGTGTCCTGATCGGAGTTGGCCTGCTCAGCCTGCCCATGGGCTTCAAGTATGCCGGCTGGATCTGCGGCATGATTGCGCTGTTCCTGTGCGCCGCGGTGACGGGCTGGACGGCGAAGCTGCTGTCCAAGTGCATGGACCTCGACCCGAGCCTCATCACCTTCTCGGACCTCGCCTACATCTCGTTTGGCCGCAACGCCCGGATAGCCACGAGCGTGCTGTTTACGCTCGAGCTGCTCGCCGCCTGTGTGGCGCTGATTGTGCTGTTTGCCGACTCGCTCGACCTGCTGTTCCCCGGGTTCCTGTCGGTGACGGGCTGGAAGGTGTTTTGTGCCGTCATCTTGATGCCCCTGAATTTTCTGCCGCTGCGGTTGCTGAGCTTTACCAGCGTTATTGGCATTTTTTCGTGCTTTACCAGTGAGTCGAGGGACTACGACAGTGATGGGGTTGGATGCTAACATTGTCGCTAGTCGTGCTCATCCTAGTCCTCGACGGCTTGATAAAGCCCACCTCGCCTGGCTCCCTCATCGAGCCGGCCAAGACGTATTTGTTTCCCGCGAACTGGCTGACGCTGCCGCTATCTTTTGGCCTGCTAATGTCTCCATGGTAAGCGCGACCCCTTTCTATCCCACGAATGATCGACTAACCATCCCAGGGGTGGCCACGGCGTCTTCCCCAACGTAAGCCCACCCCATCACCCCCTTTCAACCCCGTTTTACTCACCATCTCCAGATCTACCGCGACATGCGCCACCCCCAAAAATACACCCGCGCCCTCAAACTCTCTTTCTCCTTTACCGTACGTCCCCCTCCCTCCCCCACCCTTTTCTTACCCGAACCCACCCCCCTGAGAGTTACCCTAACAACGACACGTCCAGTACGTCCTCGACGCCACAACAGCCATCGCCGGCCTGCTCATGTTCGGCGACTCGGTCCGCGACGAGATCACGTCCAACATCCTGCTGGAATCCTCCTATCCGCGCGCCCTGACCGTGCTGATGTGCCTCTGCATCGGCATCATCCCCCTGACCAAGATCCCGCTCAACGCCCGCCCCATCGTGGCCACGCTCGAGGTCCTGCTGGGGCTGCACCAGCAGGCTGTCGCCCCCGCCGAGTACCCTTATGCGCAGGGGTTGGCGGGGCGGGGGATGGGGTTTAGGGGAGTGATGAAAGTTGGGATACGAGTGGGCGTGGTGGTGGTGTTCTTGGGCATTTCGGTGGTTTGTCCGGCGTTTGATAGTATTATGGCTTTTATGGGGAGCGCGTTGTGTTTTACGATTTGTGTGACGTAAGTTTCTTTTTTTCATCCTCTCCCCCTCCTTCTTTTTTCTTTTATTCCCTTTCCCCTTCTCCCTAACCCAACAACCCACCCCATCCTGTTTGTGTTTGTAATGGGTGGTTAGAAGAGTCAAAGGGGGCAGGATGTGTGAACTAGATACTAACTCATCTCTCCCCCCCCCAGCCTCCCCATCGCCTTCTACCTCAAGCTCTTCGGCCACGAGATCTCGGCGCGAGAAAAGATGTTTGCCTCGGCCGTCATGGCGCTGTCCTTCGTGTTGTCGGCCGTCGGCACCGTCTGGGCGTTCCTGCCCAAGAGCTTGATTGGCGCTGAGCCTTTGGCGGCGGGGTTGCGCCGGGGCGTCTGAGTTTCTGTCCATGTACAGGACTCGCAAGGATTTGGGCAGGATGAAGCGCGCGGTTACGGATGTCGGGGGTCGCTTCCGGGGTTGGTTGGGTGTCTGGCTGGGGTGCATACCTGACCCGACCCGATAACGGGCAGGTAGGCAGGCCGTTTGGGGTTGGGTTGTTTGCGGTGGGTTGGGTGTGGTCTTGACCGACGGGCGAATCAGTTGTGGTGGTGATGATGATAATGAGGCTGGATATGCGGAGAGGGAAATGGTGGTTGGTGTTTGTGTTCATGAGCTGGCGTTTGATGGGGCCGCGTCTTCTGTTGCTTGTTTGGGTTCATGTTCATGGCTTAGGCTTCATTCATGCATGCATGCATACATAGGTACATACCAATTAGCATTCAGTCGGGGAGGCGCCGGAGAATTGTCTTTGGATATCTTGAGTTTATCGACTGCCACAGGTTTCAGCATGGATATGGGTGCATTGCTTATTTGGGCATGCGCTGCGGAACGGACATATCGGGACTGATTAATTCGATGATATTGCGAGACATGTGTGTTTTTCAACCAGTACGAGTTGAACAACGAGTCCATCCACTTCATCCCCTGATCCGGTTACCTTTTTCCCACACACTCCGTCTATGTCTGAGCCCCATGTCCTATCCCGTCCTGTCCGGCAGGGGTTTGTTTACTCTGCAAGTCCATGTGTCGCACCGGGATAGGAGGAAACCAGGGGGGCCGGCCCATCCATTCATAGCACACACAAAACATGATAACCCTGCCTGCGTCCAGTCGAATCCACCGGTCGAGAACATCTGTAACGCCGAGGCATCTGTCGATGCAGGTTCATTGGCGTTTGATGTCTGTTGTTCTTCCTGCTGTTCCTGTTGCGGCGGGTATGTACGCATGCGTGGGCCCTGCGTGCTGTGGCATGACATGGCCACGATTTCTATGTCGGTCCTGGGAATACATACATGTCGATACCGGAAGTCCATCCCGCCGCAGGGTTGTCTGCCTGGACGGAGGAGAAGTGAGCTCTGCATGCATACCTATGCCGAACTCCAAAAACGGCAAGCAATACTTGGCAGTGAATCGGACGAGAGCAGACGTCGAGAGCAACCCATGGCCATTTGTGATTGTGATCCAGGTTGTCACCCCGTTCCGTCCAAGTCCAGTCGCAGTTTGAGTCGAGTTGTGTTCATCTGGTGTTCGTATCACGTCTCACAAAAGATCATCCAACCTCGCGAATCTCCATGATCTGAAACTTGTCACGCGTCTTGAGACAAAAACAAACCGTTTGAGATACTCAAAACAGATGTTTAGTCCACGATTATCATGCCATCATCACAAACCGATGTTTAATCCACCAGCAGCTATCATATCATTCATCATCACACTCAAACAACAAAACCGATACTCGAGTGGGTAACCTCTGGTATTCTAGACTTAATCTCCGCGAGACAACTATCTAATACACAGAAAGCGAGTTTAAGGCCGAAAAACCAACCCCAACCAAGCCACTCATCCAAACCTCCCCCCTTCTACCACCACTCATCCCCATCTCCGTCGATCGATCTGTGTGTAAGAGTAGATGAAAAAAAAAAACAACTACCCCGAAAATGCTGACTCGCTGCTGCTGATAACCGTTTGTCTGTCCGTCCGTCCGTTTTATCCACCCCGATAGAAAGTAAAAAGAGACCAAAAAGCAGTAATCCAACCAACCCAATTGTCCAGTTTCGCCAATTTGAAAAGCCCCAACCGCGCCAATCCCGATGCCGCCAGCCCCATATGTTTGTGTCGTTTCGTTCTAAACCATGCTATGCTATAGAAAAAAGGAAAAGAAAAAAGGACGAGAGAGAGACGATCAAAATATGTAAGGTGATATGTGTCAAGGTTGACCGGTGTCACCGACCGATCCGACGAAACAGAACCAACTGGGCGTCTCACCGCAGAACCCGCGGTAGACCACCCACACAGGCAGGAGAAAAACTAAGACAAGACAGACAGCAGCAGGGTCAACACCTCTTACACCAAAAAGAAAAAAAAAATAGATCGATGTATCAATCGACGGAGGAGGGATGATGATGATGATGGTAGGGGTTAAAGATGGATGGTGGTGGTTGCGGTGGTGGACCCAACCACAAGTGGCAAACCGGCACTCGAGCAAACCACGCTCCCCTCAGGAGCGGGCCGCCTGCCAGTTACCAACCCACCCGAGATAGCCGAAGCCGGTGCGCTTCTCCTTGCGCCAGTCAAAGTTCCAATTCCAATCTCGGTCGCGACCCTTGTTCCGCGGGCATTCCTTGGGGCGGTCTCGGGTGTTGCTCCGCCTCCCTTGGTGGTGTTGATGTTGAGTGTTGTTGTGTTGAGGTGAGTGGTTCCCAGAAACAGAAGAAAATGGTTGAGAGTCGCTGTAAATATCAAAAACGGCGTGCCCCTTGACTGGGGAGCTAGCTGGAAGGGTGGGCCCAACCAGCCGACCTGTCCGGAGAGAGACGTTGACGGTCTTGGGAGGTGGGCTGCTCCCGTGCGCTCGCCGGCGCTCACCAAGCGCTGCCCACTTGTCCACGTCGCTTCGTCGCGAGGATGTCGAGTTGCGCGGTAGCTGAGGTTCCTCTTTGGCCGGAGGGGCCTCGTAGAGGAACAAACCGTCCATCTCAGGGTCCTCGTCGACGTGCCCAAAGACGTCGTCAATGGACGGGATCTTGTTCTCGTCGTTGACAAGGGTGGCCGTCTTGGTGGCGGGTGACAAACCCTGGCGGGGCGTGTCGTCGTTGTCGGCGGCCAGAGACGGCGCGGCAGTGCTCTCGTGGCTCCAGGTCCTCGAGTTCATCTCCTTGAGCGTCTGCAGCTGCTTGGCCTGCTCCTCTTCCTCCTCGAACTCCTCATCCCACAAGTCGCTCCAGCTCTTGGACACGGCATCCTTGCGCCCGAAGACGAGGGACATGGCAGACTGGTTGCGAGGCTTGGACATGGTGATGGGGAGAGACCCAGCCATCGGGGCCAGCTTCGCCGCAGCCTTTGCGGGCAGGACCGGACGGAAGTTGGTTGGCAGGGCGAAGGACTGCATCGACGCCGAGTCCATGTAGGAAGACATGGACGGGGTCTGGGCGGCACCCGACATCCAGTCAGTTGTCGCGCCCGACGTGGAGAACAAGTCTTCCTCGTAGATCTCGTCGTCGGGGATGACACTGAGCTGCCGGATGGGCTTGGGAGGCGTCGCCTGCAGGGCCTTAGCCCACGGGAAGGCGCCATTGTCGACCTGCGGACTCTGGATGGAGGGGGTGCGGAGAGGCTCGCGGTTGGAGCTGGCAACCACGCGGCGGTCGCTCGAGCAGAAATCGTCGAGAACCTCGTCGAGAGCGGTGAAGCTGACGACGCGGAGCAGGGCGTCGCGGGCTCCGGCCAGGGAGCGCTTGCTGGGGTCAAGGTTCATGCACTGCACGATGACCTCGTACGTGTCCTGCGACATGGACGGGAACACGTCAAACAGGGACTGCCTGTCGCGCGAGAAGTCGAGGAACAGCGGATCCTCCTCGGTCGGCGTCGTGAAGGGATTCCTCGAGAACAGAATGTTGAGCAGGCAGATGCCGATGGCCCAGACGTCGGCCTGAGCGGGCGAGTACCCAGCGCCGGCTGAGTCATACTGCTCGGGCGACATGTACCGGTCGCTGCCAACCGTCGTCTCGTAGCTCCACTCGTCGGTCGTCGAGAGCCCAAAGTCACCCAGCTTCATGGACCCCGACTGAGTCAGGAAGATGTTCTCGGGCTTGATGTCGCGGTGGTAGATGCCCTTGGCGTGAATGTAGGCGACGGCATCGATGAGCTCCAGCATGAAGCGCCTCACGTGCTCCGTCTCGAGGGGTCCATGGCCGATGCGGATCGCCTCGTACAGGTCGCCACGGGGGCAGAACTCGAGCACCAGGTAGACATGGGCATCCGTCTCGAACGAGTCGATGAGGTTGACAATGTTCGGATGCGAGCCTAGTTGGCTGTGCAAGACGAGCTCCTCCGACCTGTCGTCGATGGCGAAGTCGAGGTAGGCATCGGGCGCGGCTGATCTCTTAGTCAGGCACTTGATGGCGACCGTCTGGTTCGTCGTGGTGTCCTTGGCCATGAAGACCATGCCGAAGGAGCCATGGTTGAGAGGGGAGATGGTCTGGTACCGATCACCGAGCAGGGCGCCATTGTGGAAGTTGTCGCGGAGGCATTCCATAGCGAAGGAATTAGGTCTAGTCGTGGTATACGGCGTCGAGAGTGGTGGTACAATATCCGAATGAGCTTTTTCCCCAGTCCCCAAAGCCGGTCTATGCCGAGTGTAGTCTTATCGAGACAACGTTTCCAATTTGTACAACGGAGGAAGCAGCTGGTTGCGCGACGCGAGGCCGAGTGACGAGTGGTCGAGATGAGGCGAGAAGCGAAGAGGAAAAGAGTAACAAGGATGTACAACAGCGCAAAGCGGCAAGGGAAACAGAAAAACAAGTAGCTCCGAGTCGTTCAGTGTCCGAGGTTCATGGGGGGGTATTCTTTGATGCTCCAATAATAAAAGGAAAAGGCGGCCGAGAAGTCGTCAAGGGTCGGACTGGTAGTCCTGAAGAAAACAAAAGGAATGGTCGTTATAACATCGGTACGGATGGAGAGTGAATGACGTGGTGTTGTGATGTTGAGTCGAGCTCAGGGGTTGGGTGCCGAGGGAGCTACCCAGTTGACAGGTGACCAGAGGTCCGGTGTCGGCGAGGTGAGGAAGGTTGCCGTCGAAGCTGGCCGACGGAGGACAGGCACAGCTATCGTCAGGGGCGGGACGGCGTCGAGGAGGTCGGGGAGGTCGGGGGAGACGAGATGGCGGGTGAGACCAGGTGGCAGACAGACAGCAAACCAGGAAGGAGTTGCGGCTATTGGAACACCTGGCGGATCGTCGATGAAAACATGCGGGAGTGAGGGAGTCTTTGGGGAACAGGCGGACGAAGAGATGACTCTTCGACCCCCTTGTTCGACTGGTGAGGCGTGATTCACACAGCCGGTGGAGACCGACCGATCGGGACCTGGCGGAGTGGACGGGATTCGGGCAGTGAGTGGGACGACCGGGTCCGGGGCTAATCAGCAGCGCTCAGGGTGCCACGAGGCGACCCAGGAGAGACTGAGATGGAGCGTTGCTGATGTGGAAGCTCGCGAGGACTCGTCGGGGCGGAAGTCGTAGATGGGTGAGCTGGTCGTCTTGGGAATGCAGACGGGTGCGGGCCGAGACAGATATGTAATATGCAGCGTTGGCAGGAGGCGTGGGCGCCCGGCAGCTCAGAGCCAGTTGATTCTGCAGCGCAGTGCGTGTCGCAGGTCTTTCGAGCGTCTGTGGTTGGCAAGACCGGAGGACTCGATGATTGATTGATGGATTGATTGAACGGCCGTGATGGGGTGGCGACGACAGCGACAGCAAAGGCGTGCAGAAGGAGACGACGGATGGGGATGGGGATGGGGACGGAGAGAGGGTGGCAGGATGGATGTTGAAGAGGCGGTGGGAAGGGGGAGATGGATGGAGGGTCGAGATGCAGGACGGGGGGAAGCGCTGGAAGAAGGTGCGGGCAGCAAGTGGAAGCGACCAGAAACGCTGGGACAACAGTGGCCCGACCTGTCATCAACAGTGGGCTGGGTGCGCCATGATTGATCAAAGGGGAATGGGCCATGGGCCTTGGCTGAGCCCGCGGCCCTCGTGCCTGCCACGGAGGCGAGACATGGGTGGTGGCCAATCGCACCGAGTCGAGGGCGGGAGGATGGGCACTGGGGCTGTTGCCGCTGAACACGGCGACGGGTAACGTGTCCTGTCTGCAACTGGCACTGTGGGGTGTGTGGGGCGCATTGCACAGCACCACGAGAAATGACGAATAGGGTCCATCCAAGGCTGCCACAAGGCAGGCACACCGCTTACCCTGCAGCGCTGGCGCGCAGGACCACGCTAGCCGCCCTGGGCCTAGTCGCTGCCCTCTTCCAGCTTAGCGCTATCTTGCTTTTGGTCTCCATCTCGAGACGTACCCCAGAGTCTGACCTCGTGTGCCTCTTGCACGCGTTTCGCTGACACGAGTACACAAAGTGGAGCCCTGGCCTCTGGCAAACTGCCCGGTTTAGCAGCTACACCGCCCCTCTCCCGCGTGTTGGTACCTTGCCAGCGTGCCAACCACAGCAGGCGACTTGGCAGTTGGGTACCGGTGCATCTGGCAGAGCCGAGTTGGCCAGCAGCGCTGCGAGGACTCGTCGCGTCTCTGGTTTTGGTTTTGGAGAGGCCACGTCCGCGATCGCCTGACGAGCTTGGACCCCACACACCACGCACCTTGCCGACCCTCGACGGACCCATCCGTCAATTTTCCGACAGCTCCACGATGGGCCATTCGCAATGTC
Organism: Parachaetomium inaequale; assembly: GCA_033296685.1. Taxonomy (NCBI): domain Eukaryota; kingdom Fungi; phylum Ascomycota; class Sordariomycetes; order Sordariales; family Chaetomiaceae; genus Parachaetomium; species Parachaetomium inaequale. The sequence goes on from MU854330.1 coordinate 23,708, forward strand.
CCAGCTGATGAGCTGGATGAGTCGGGCTGGAAGCCGTGGTGGACACGGTTTCGGTTGATGACCACACTGTTGCGTGAGATTGCGCGTCCAGACGAGGGGTTTCGGGCCTCGACGGAGGCGACGGCGGTCTCGAAGCCTCCGAGTTGCTCCGTCCCGGGACGTTGCCTGATAAGAGCCTGAGGCAACCCTTGGATGTCGCCATTTCTGGGCTTTGGTCATCTGCTTCGAGCGCTTTCTGTTTCACTTGGAGCCGGGCTGGCATCCACAGCCGTCATTGGTGGGGCGGGACTAGACATGCAGCCCCCTTCTCGCTGCATCCGGCCTTCAATCATTCGCGTCCTGCTCGGCGGCGCAGCTCGCGCTTCCAATTGCTCCAAGCTGTTCGCGAAAATAGCAGCGGCCACAGTCACCAGCGGGACGATTACTGTGGACATCCTTCATAACTCGGCAGTTACCGCTCGCAGCGTTTCCATCGCAATGAAGCAACATGAAGACTGTGGAGAGACGTTCGTTTCTTGTTTTACACCACGTTCCACAGGCACAACGGCTTGGGGCAGATGCCCCACTCTATCCTTCATTGGGATCGAAAAAGGGGTGGCGATCATCTTCACAAGGAAGCGCCAGAAACGGAAGACACCTGTCCGATAACGTTTACTGACACCACGTTATCTGGCCCTGGCGTGTCGCTGGCGGCTTGCGTGGGGACCGTCCGATACCCCGGAATTTGAGATAGGACCAGATTGACCTGATGGACCTGATTGACGTGCGGACCCGACCGGCCTTGAGACGCCGATAACCCGCGACCCCGACAGCGATCCGATGTCTCCGGCGTGGCCACGGGCTCCTCGGCCTTTCGACGGGGCGGGCCAAGCCATCGTGAAAGCGCAACTGCCGAGGAATGGCGGGAGCCACACACAGCCCGACGAACCCCGTTTTGTTGCTGCCATCAGGGTTCACACAAGAATCGGGCGACGTTGATGCCACTTTTCTCGTGTGTGACGTCGTGTTGAACCCCCCGGCGCCCGTCCATTCCATTCTCGGCTATCGACAGGACGATCGGCCTCAGGCCAGAGGGACCAGCAATGGGCGGTTGCGCCGAGCATGTTTCGGCTGGGCAGTTGAAACCGCCCATAGCGGGGTTTGGCTAGGCGTGAGATAAAGGGAAGCGTTGAGTGCCACCTCACCCACACGGCGGGCAATTGGCCAATCTATGCCAATTGAAACGAATGCCGGGCGTGGGTCGTTGGCCCTATGAGAACAGGCGATGATGCGCTGTGGTTACCTCAGGGACAGTATCGCCAACTGATCGTCGGGCGGTCAAGCACTTTTAATTGGGGTGGGATTGTCGCGCCAAACCACACGCGTCGGCGGCCATCCCACCATCTTCTGGCGTCGTTGCGACACCAGATGCAGGTTTCCTGGCGCTAACGGAGAAGGAACTGGGCGGTTGTCGCAGGATCGCGCTCTTGTTCGTGACGCGCGCTCTTGTTCGTGACGAGCGCCAATTCCTCCCGGGCTGTTGCTGCTTGCTTGCACTGCCAGTGTTTCCCAACTCCAACTGAACTGGGGACGGACATAACAGTCGGTACGGAGTACGGAGTACATGACCTGGTACGAAGAACGAAGGGTCGTCCCAACCGTTCCAGAAACGCACATCTTCAGGGTCCTTCGATGGGCCGTGTGTCGCGAGGGTGCTGCAGATCCCCTATCGGCGCATGACGGGCGCCCGATCAATCGCGGGGTCCTGTGTTTGTGGTTGATGGCTGACGCTCTTCTGTTTGGATACAAGACATGTCAACTGCCCCCTTCCTCCTGCGGATCACCAACCGGTCGTCCGATGTCTCGAGAGAGACACCGCGGGGTTGACTGGCATCTCGCGAGTCTGCGAGTCGTAGCGGTGGCCGATCAGCCGCTCTCGTGATGCTGGGTTGGAAGAATGCGCCGATGCCGTTGCCATAGCCGGACTGTTTACCAACCCAATCACAGCGTCCTCCCTCCCTTCTTAGCATGAGCATTCCTGCAGCGGTCGCCATGTCTCGCGCTCGACATGTCGGTGAGACCTGCAGATGGCTGTTCGCTGGAATGTCCAGCTCGTCGTTGCCGCATGAACCAAGCATCATTTTGCCGCTGCAAGAGGATGGCTCGATTCTGCCCCGGCCCTGGCTGGCTGCGCAACACGGTCGTGATCCTGCCGCTCGGGAAGCCGCTCGACCTGGAAATGGAAGTGACGGGTCCTTGGGACGTCGGACGTGTGCTCCGTCTGTGCAGCAGCAACGGGACGGGAGTCGCGTCGCCAGCGAAAAGGACCAGTGAACTGTGTCGGCGCTACCGACCTACGTATTGACGGGGCGATGCAGCAGACACACACTTGCCGGCTCGACTCTGGCAGCCGTTCTCCCTGCGCCTTCTCCACAAAATCGACACACGATATGCAGGCTTCATGTACGTTTGCTGCAGGTCTGCAGTGGTGGGCGCGGATGGAGATTTGGCGTCTGAGGCCCTTGAAATGGACGGCTTCAAGTTTGTTGACCGCCTTTCTCTGTGGCCGAGTTTGGCAGTGCAGCCGCTGTCTCCAACCCCAACCCCGGAAGCAACCTGGAACTACTGCAAGACAGAACCGGCAGGACAGCCCCTTCTCGGCGCATCCCTCGAATGCAACTCCGTCCGATAATCTGAGGCCCGGGTGATGATGCATGCGACGAATTGAGCTGGCAAAATTTTTCTCTCAGCTGCGTCCCCGACCGCGATCCACTCACAGAGCCACCTCGACAACGTGCTTTTACCCTTCAGACCGACTTCTTCACCGCCTGGTTGAGACTGTTGACGTCGACGGCAGCAAATCCGGTGCTTGCTGGCTTCAATTCCCGGCCTGTTCGGTCTGTTGGCCCGCCTGTCCGTCCGTCGTCCGCCGAGCCCAGCTCAAACCAGCCCCGGCCCCTCGCCCACATCGGACGACAACCCCCTGTCCGACGGCCATGGCTGCTGCAAACAAGCCCCGTGTGGTGCTCCTCGACATTGGTACGATGCTCTCTCATGTTGGCATTGGGATGGTCAGAATTGGCTAACACGACTTCACCAGAGGGCACCGTCTGCCCCATCTCATTCGTCAAGGACGTGCTTGTAAGTGACGAAGCAGACTTCTCGTCTCAACTGTCCCTCGTTCCACGGCATGGTCTCTCGGCACTGTGGCCGTGGTCCAACCCCCTTCGCCATCACACGAAACCCGGCCACTCATCGCCTGGTCTGCCCCTCCGCTTACATACTCAACTGCGCCGTCACTGGCCATCACCTTTACCCTCCCGTCCTGGTGTGTCACAGCAGCCTCAATACCAGAGACGGGAAGGGAAAGGGGGGTTGCCACCGCCTTGCATTACATTGTATTCCCTGGTATCACACACGTTACCCCCATCCCCAACAAAACACCGCAACCACAGCAACGAGCCATCCAACCCCCCTTACCCAACTTTGCAATCCACGCTCTCACACACACACTTGATATTATACCCTCCGCCTACGTATGTCCATACCTCCACAGTACTAACCCCAGCCACCACAACAGTTCCCCTACGCCCTCTCCGCCCTCCCCACAACCCTCACCACCGAATGGACCAGCCCCTCATTCGCCCCCTACCTTGCCGCCTTCCCCCCAGAGCACGCCACCACCCCAGAAGCCCTGACCTCCCACGTCCGCGACCTCATGAGCCGCGACGTGAAAATCGCCTACCTCAAGTCCCTGCAGGGCTACCTCTGGCAAGCAGGCTACGCCTCGGGCGCGCTCAAGGCGCCGCTCTTCCCGGACGTGGCGCCCCGGATCGCCGCCTGGATCGAGCGGGACGGCGCCAAGGTGATGATCTACTCCTCCGGCAGCGTGGCCGCGCAGAAGCTGCTGTTCCAGCACACCAACGGCGAGCCGGCGGACCTGACGGGGGTGATTGGCGATTACTTTGATACGGTCAATGCGGGGCCCAAGACGGAGTCCGCGAGCTATGAGAAGATCGCCGGCAAGTATCCCGAGGTGCCCGTCGGGGAGTGGCTGTTTCTGAGCGACAATGTGCGCGAGGTGGAGGCGGCGCGGGCGGCGGGGATGCAGAGCTGCGTTGTCGAGCGGCCCGGGAACGCCGAGGTGAGTGAGGAGGAGAGGGGGAGGAATCGGGTAGTGAGGAGCTTTGCGGAGCTCTAGTTTTTTTGCTGGTACATACGTAGCGCAGAGCAAAGAAGATGGGTACGGGCAGAGGGTTGGTTCGCTGCTCATGGCGTGTCACGGGAGTCGCGTGAGTGGTGGAAAGATAGACTTTGGGGTTGTCCACGCTAGCTTGAATCACTGCCAATTCGGCATCACGGATCCGTGGATTTGGAGCCGACCTCGAAGCGAGGCCGCTACTGCCATTGATTGCTACCCGGTGGGATTCGAGTTCGGGTGGTCCCAAGAATTGCCAGTCAATTGGTGACCTCCATCGACAGCTTGTCGTGTTTACCCATCAGTTTCCCGAACCCAGCCCCTGAATTCCCAACTCCATCCCCAACAAAACACCCAGCCCTCCGATAGGCCACCACTCCTCACGCGACTCCCTCTCGCGCAGAAGAAAGGGACGATCGACCTCTTCGGTTCATGATCCGATTTCCCCCTTCGACCTGCCGCTCGGTGCGCCAAGACCGCGTTAGCTTCGTTACCCCTCAAAACCTGGGGAAATGCGGCTGGGCGGCAGCCCGCATCGTGGCTGGCGTTGCGCCCCCGCCCCCCTCAAACTTGTCGTCATCTGATCGGCGTTGTCCAATCCAGCTACCATCACGGGGCCTAAGTGTGCAGTCTGCGGCTGGACGGCAAATTGGAGGCTGGCCGTAGTTCGTTGGTGTTAAGCTCGCTCGTGCTTTTTGTGAGCGGCGTCCGGGAACTTTGCGCAACGGACGGCGACGGGGTTCAATATTGCGGACGGACCCTACGTTCGTTGTTGGGCAGCGAGCGCGGGAGATCGTCAAAAGCAACCTGGCAACAGTGGCGACTCCACGAGACTAAATCCTGTGATCCTCGCGACGCGCTGGTGGAAACGGGATTTCCTTTCTGAGAGTGTCTGTTCCTAGTGGCTGGCTGGGGTCCTCCTGGACAACGGAGATCTGCCATGAAACTGGAGAGCGGATTCGGGACGAGCTCAACATGTTGGACCTCAGCCGCCGTTCCGGCGTCCGCGTCGCTTGCAAAAGCCACGTAGCTGAGAAGGCGATGACGGCCTTCGCGAGGTATCTTCAAGGAATGCCACAGGCCTCAATCCAAACGTGAATCTAACTCTTTGTGCCTCAATGGTTCCACTTCATGGGCGGGAAGCCCGGCTCGGTATTCCTCGATGCCGCGTGAGTCGGGATCCCCTTCATCCAGCTCGCTGTCGTTGCGCGGGGGACACCCGAGGGCTAAATTAGTGACTGGCCAAACCCCAGCGGTCGGAATGTCCTTATCGACTGGTCCTTAGCGTGCGAGCCGAGGGTGACTGGACGCCAGCATCTGAGCGAATGGGCCTCACGAACATGATCGACGAGACGTGGTGATGTGGCGTTGTTCGCCGGTGGTCAACAAGGGTCCTTGATCGTCGCGGCGTGGGATTGTCGGGGCTGCCGGTTTAGGGATGCCGTCATGTTCGGTGTGCCGCTTCGGACGGTAGTCGAGCTCAGGAAAGCCCAACGCGATGGATCTCCTCACAGCGCCCAGTCTTGCGCAGAAGTGCGATGTCATGTGTTCCAAGATCCATGGTAGTCAACTCAGCCCAAGACAACGGCGAAGTTGTTCCGGCTCGGCCCCGATCGAATCTCTTTTTTGGAAAAGGCGCCGGTCCCTTTGCAGACCCGATCCCTTCTCCAAAGATAGTAGACCAGTCGTTGGGTTGTTTTGGAATCAACCTTGACATACCCGAGGGATTCCATGATGGCAACCAGTCTTTCCTCATCCAGGTAGCGAGAGTTTATCACGCATGGCGCCGGTAGGACTAGGAAGAGACTCGGAAAATTGGTGGCCAGGTGAGGACAATCGATGTATCGGCCTGGAGCCCGGAGAAACTGCGTCGTCCGGCGGAGCATCTCTCCTCGCCCTTTCGGTTCCGGAACGTAGTTGAGAACCAACGAGAGCGAGATGATGTCGAACCGCTCAGACTCATTCTGTGGCAATGGCCGTTCCATGAAGTCCTGCTGCAGAATGCCCTCTCCTTGACTGTTCAAGTCGATCCTCTCGATGTCAAAGTGACCACTCTTTGAGCAAGTGTTCTGCGTGCTGAGTGCTCCAACCTCGAGCATCCGAAGACGTCGACCCGAGCCCGCCCCCTGAGATGAGAGGCATGCCTCCACCCACTGCATGAGCACCCGGGAACTGTCGCCGCCCCGATCCTGCCTCTGGCCCTGCAGACTGGCTTCCTGGTAGCTCTCGATCCCGCCCAGTGCCTCGATCTCGGCGTCGATAACTGCCTCCTCGGCCTTATTGCCCTGGGCAATGGCCTGGCGCTTCCTCTTGTGCAGCAGATGGTGTTTGTTAATGAGCGCCTTGGTCGCGCTCCGGGAAATTGACTTGGATCGATGCAGAACCGGAGGCCGGCCAGCCGCCAGGCTTTTCGGCGGTCCTTTCTTCTTCAAGGCCATGTAATCGAAATTTTGCGTTTTGAAGAAGCGAGTCGAGAAAATGAGTTTGATCAAGTCGAGAAATCGCCATTCACGGTTCACTTCTGCTATCTTATCGGCAGCGCGCCAAACCAGGCCAAGCCACTTCCAGTCAGCACCAGCCACAGCCACCAGCCCCATTTGCGCTCCGCACACAATTCCTCAACCTTTTTTCCAAAATTCCGCGATTTCTCCTCATCCACGACCGACTCGACAACTTCGCCCAGCGCCGACAAATCCCCAGAAATGGCTCCCAAGGACACGAAGAAAGGTACATGAACGCCCAGATGGTCTTCAACACGCACAGACTCGGCCGTCGCTCAATGCGCACCCTCGCCGTCGTCGCTCCGGCGGCGGGGTGATGCACCAAAGCAGCAGCAGACTTTGCGAGTTTGAACAAGACGGGTCTTGCCCTCGTTCAGGCGAATGCTTTACTAACGGCACTTCCTCGGACAGGCGGTGCCTCCAAGGCCGGCAAGGGCGCTCAGGCCAAGAAGGCTGCCCAGGCTGCCCTCAAGGGTGTAAGTTCTCTGGAGAGTGACCCTTAATCAGGCATGGACTGACAGCCCGCAGGTGCACTCCCAGAAGAAGACCAAGGTCCGCACGTCGACCACCTTCCACCGCCCCAAGACCCTCGTCCTGTCGCGTGCGCCGAAGTACCCCCGCAAGTCTGTCCCTCACGAGCCCCGGCTCGATGAGCACAAGATCATCGTGCACCCCCTCAACACCGAGGGTGCGCTCAAGAAGATCGAGGAGCAGAACACCCTCGTCTTCATCGTCGACGTCAAGGCCAACAAGGCCCAGATCAAGCAGGCCCTGAAGAAGCTCTACGACATCGACACCGTCAAGATCAACACCCTGATCCGGTACGTTGCTTTCTTCGGAAGAATCCAAAGGATCGCTACTGACAGTGACGCAGCCCTGACGGCTCCAAGAAGGCTTTTGCGCGCCTCACCGCCGATGTCGATGCCCTCGACATTGCCGCCACCAAGCTCGGCCTCGTCTAAACGGATGTTTTTGGCTGGGAGCTGGGGAATAAAAAAAAAGGTCGGCATCGAAGGGACATGGGTTGCATTTCGGTCGGCGTCAGATACCTGGACTGGGGACATGCTTGGCAATCAAAAGAATTGACATACCTTCGTGCCGTATCTTGACCCGTGTGGGACTATGTTGTGGTCTATGCTGTCGTAAATCTGATCTCTGCTCGAGGGTCGGCCTGGGCTGGAGCCTCGATGAATTCGTGTCAACCAAGTGAGAAGTGGCATTGATATCCCATGATCGTTCCTTGTATGTGTCACCCAATCCGTCTATTCCTTGACCCCATATCATCACAGATTATAATGTACAGTGTCTGCCATCTCCGGCGCCTCGCAACCAGCGCCGTCCGGGCTAGTCTCGCTTCCCAGCCGGAACCCGACTCTGTATGTAGCCAAACTGCCCCAAATACACCCGACTCGCCTCGTGATGTCTATTCTCCCCCCGACCCGGCCTAGCACCAAAGAGTAACTCAAGGCCATATCGCCAGCCGTATCCCCCCGTTCCCTTGCCTATCCCTCGCCCTTCCCGTTCCCACCCCTTTCTCATCGTACAACCGGCCCTAGCCCCAGTCCCACGGTATCGGCCGTCGACAAAGCCCAGGTTCTTTAGGGAGGGGGGGTTACTGCTGGCGCATGCTAGCCAGGTGCTTCATGGTGGCGAGGTTGGCGTCCATGAAGCGGTCGACGCAGTTGGCCAGGCAGCTCTGCTCCGTCTTGTCGAGGGCGCCGCCGCCTGAGCGAGGGGTGATGCACTTTTTCCAGCAGATGGAGGTGAGTTCGTGCGTTTCTGTTTAACATGCACACACACAGATATTGTTAGCCGTCTTGACTTTTCCGGGTTGGGAGGGTCGTGGGGGGAGGAGGGAGGTTCCTCTTGTCCTGTCTGCGCGCAAGGAGGAGACAGAGGGCATTCATTGCAGCTCGGGGGTTGAGGTTGGAGAAGCTCCCGGTCTGGGGGAAATCGGAGAGGTTTGCAATGGGTGCTGTAAAAAGACAGACAAACGTACGTGATTGAATGCGCGAGCGGTGCTCCTCGTTGGCAAAGAACTGGCGCAGCTCCGTCTTGTCCTTGTCGTTGAGCTTCTCGATGTCGGACTGGTCGATGGTGAGGTCGGAGGCCATGTTTGCGGATTGGCTGGGGGTTGTGTGTGCAGAGTGGGCAATTGCCGGTAATAAACAACTTGAAGTGACGGATGGACGGGCAGCAGTCGGGTGGTGTTGAACTTTTTGGCGGAGCTGCCGACTGCAGGCAAAGGCTCTGTCTGGCGCGGTGTGTGGCCAATGGGATGCTAGGGAGCTCTCGGTGAGAACTCCACACCCATGCTAACATCCAGGACCTCGAACCAGATGACGTTCATGCTTGTGGTTACAGTATGTGCCCTTTGATTGCTAAACGAGGTTTCGCAGAGATACAGCTGGGGAAGTGGTCCGAGAATGTCGACACATTTATGCCCGCATGTATTTGCATCTAGAACACATTGCCTCCCATTCCCATTACCCCCTGGTCTGCTATATGAACGACATCCATAACCACAATCGCCCGCCCGCTATTCATCCCAAGCATGTGCATAACTCGTGTCGCGTAACGCTCAGTGCCAACTAGCACCGCCTACAACATCCTCCTCATCTTGTAAGCCAGATATGTGCAGAAAACACAAAACAAGAGCAGCGAGCCCAAAATGCCAAAGAAGGGCGCCAGGGACTCGAGATCACGCCACGGGACCATGACGTTCATCCCAAAGAGACCCGTGACCACGTTCAGGGGGACGATGATGGACGCCAGCAGCGTGATTTTGCTCAGGACCCGGTTGGTGTTGGTGCCTTGGCTGATGCTGTCGATGGAGAGCTGGGCGAGGTAGTTGCTGTGGGCGCGCGACATCATCTTTTCAAAGTGCCCGAGGTTGTTCATCATGGTGACGACGTGGTCCTGGATGTCACCGAGATATAGGCCAATGTCCATGCGCGGCGTGACCTTGTAGTTCTCGTTGCACCGCTTGGTGAACCCCCTTAGAACGTCGGCCTTGCCGCCCAGCAGCCGCATCAGGGCCATGGTGTTCTTGCGGGCCGTGCCGATCTTGCGCAGGAACTCGGCCATGTCGTCGGTCCGGGCAATGAACACCTCGTCCTCAATCCGGTCCGTGTCGGTCTCGAGCTTGCTGATGACGGGCGCAAAAGAATCAACAATGTCGTCGCTGCACTCGTTGTTAGCACTACTGTTTGTCAAGTCAGCGGAGTGGTGTCTTACATCAGGGCATAGCAGATCCAGTCGCTGCTCAGCGCGACATAATCCTTCAGCATGGCGATTCTCTTCCTCACATGAGAGGCATGCGAATTGTTGGAGTAGCTGAAGCTCAGCGTACCCTCGCGGAAGACAACCACATAGATGTTGAAGGGCACAAACTCGTTCTCCTGGGTCTCCTCGTCGAACTCAATGCAGAACGACCGGAAACAGGCAAAGTAGTAGGAGGGAAAGAGCTCAATCTTCTCGCGGGATTCCTGCGTCGTAATGTCCTCAACTGTCAGAGGATGAATGCCAAAGGCTCGGCAGATTGCACGGACTTCCTCTTCCGACGGCTTGTTGATGTTGAGCCACCAGACGCCGTCCGTCTCCCCCTTGGGAAAGGTGAACAGCCCACGGATGTCCTCGCCTGGCAGGATCAAACCCTCGAGATCGGCAGCGTGGATGGTCGATTCCCAGGCCGAGGAGAAGAAGCTCACCCGGCTGTGGTCCACTGGGGGTGGCTGCACAACTCTGGGCTGCTCCTCGGTGTCGGACCGCTCGGGCTTCTCGGTGCGGCTCTCACTGCCAAATGGTGTGCCCAGGAAATCGCCGTCAATGGTCACCGTGGGGGGAAGAGCCGCCGTCTCGGTGGTCTCAGGCCGCAGATCAGGAAACACCCGGATGGCCGAGGGGCGGCGGGCGGCTAGGCGCGCCTCGTTCTCCGCTTGGATAAAATTCTCGAGGAAGTCGAAGTCGATATAGAGATGGTCACCCCTCTGCTCGTCCTGCAGCGGGAAACATACATCCTCCTCGGCGGACTTGTTCGTGGCCAGACTCGCAGTATCGGCTGTGGCGACTGTGTGCTGCCGGCTGCGGAAGCTGTGGCGACTGGCGACCGACGCCGTCCGCTGCAGATCAAGCTCCTCGGGCCTGCGCTCCGGCTTCGGTTCCGAGATGGAAAGCCCACGCTCCCGTCGACGGGCCTCGGCGAAAGCCTTGACCGAGTTTGGCGGTGAAGATGACCGCTCAGAGACCGATTCAATGGTTGGGCGACGGGCTCGTCGCATGGTTGGTGACTGCTCTGCGGCCTCCTCATCAAAGACAGCTTCCTCGAAATCACGGACCCTCGGCTCGCCGGAAGCACCCCCTGGCGCCATCACCCGTGCTCCATACAGCGAGTCAAAGGTGCCCCGGCGGGGACGGTCTGGGCGCTGGACCGAGGCCGTCTGGTTCCGGTGGTCATCGAGCTCGGGGACAGGGGTCGAATACCCCGAGCTGTTGGCGACTTCCTCCTGGTCGGACATAGCTGCCGTGTCTCGTCGTTCGTAAGCGGTAAAATAACGTGCTGGTGTCTTCCAATCCCTTTCCAACAGACACAAATCGAACAACCCTTGAAGCGCGCCTTGAGTGGACTTAGCCGGCGCGCATGTTGGAGCGGTACTCGTCTAGTTCACCAGCGGGAGGCAGCGAACGGCCAGTAGCCGTCCGCGACGACGGACGAGTGATTGCGACAACGTGGTGACTGAAATCAGGCTGTGGCTTCACCACAAGCTGGTGATCGAGTCTGAGGTTGGAGGACTTTCCAAATGGCGGTCAAAATAGCTGGTCGGTGAGGCAAGACCAGTTACGGCGGCTGCTTGTTCACTCCGCTGTAGGCCAGCTCGGGGCCTAGGAGTGAACGGCGGGAGGAGATCTTTTCACAGATGAGGCCCGCCAACTTGGTGGCTTGGGATGTCGTGGGGTGGTCGGTTGGCGCTGTGCGACGTTTGGCCGGGAGAAGCGATCGCAGAGCTGATATTGGGTCTCGACAGGGGATGTCAACCAGCGATGGCCTGGGAGGTAGGTCCTGGAGTTGGATATCGAGGTTTTATCGGGGCAATATTTTGGTGACGACTTTGGACGGCGATCTGCTTAGTGACGTCCTCGTTGTCCGGTGTAGATCGCGCCACTCGTATGGACTCCTTCGCTTCGACACGGGCGGGCCGAGAGAGACCAGAATCAGGGAGATTATGGTTACTCGTGAGCGCGCGCGGCCAGTAGGAGGATCGCCGGGAGTTTTGTGCACCCAGAGATCGATGTCGCGTCTGGTTTCACATGCAGCGACTTCAGATCAGATGTGGGTTGGTGGTTGGTGGTTGGTGAGTGAGGGCTTTCCTTGGAACAATGAAAAAGTTTGGCCATTGAGCGGGCCCAGGTTAGTCATCGGCTGATCCCGGTTCCAGGGTGTTCGTTGACTTCGTTCATGGCCCGATCTGGCCCTGCATCCCTTGGGAGTGGATACGGGTGTACCAAAAGACGACGAGAGTCGGATATCATCGAGCAATCTGCACATTATATTTTGGATGGCAAGCAGCTCGTCGTCTTGATGAGGATCATGGCATGGGTGCATCGAAGGAAGATGCAGGTCGGTACTTGCCTGCACGAGGAGTCCAGGTCCGAGCGAGGGTTGTTCGCCGCGAAAAGGCAGGGGTTTGTGCTGTTGGCGGCATCGTGTGGGGCATCAAGACCCGGCCAGGATCGTGATTGGCTGTTTGACCTTTCAATCCCGGCAAGGGAAGAGGGACAGCAGCTCTGAAGCCACGTTGGAACCCACTCGCTAACGTTAACTCAAGCCTGGGACTGTCGACCACTTCCGGAACGACGACCAAGCCGCATCATTCCAGCGACTCCGACAGCAACCCGGTCAACAACAACAAAGGTCTGCCCTGGGCTGTGTCGCGATGGCGGAGCAGATACTGGACCAGGCCCGCGACCTGTTTGAGGGGCAAATTGTCGGTTCTTTCCCTGAGCGAGCACAATGTCTTGATGCGATTGCTAACAGGATCCAAAGGACTTTGAGGGCCAGAAGCTGGTCGAGCTTCTCGTCAATGTGGCCTTGACGCTCGTCGGGGTGAGTTGTGGCTTCAACTATGTCAGGCAACCAAGCTGACTCTCTATCCCCAGGCAATCGCCTTCTTCGCCGGCTACTTCCTCCAAGACATCAAGCTCGCTGTCTACCTCGGCCTCATTGGCACTGCCGCCGTCTTCGTCCTCGCCGTTCCGCCCTGGCCCTTCTTCAACCGAAACCCCGTAAAATGGCTACCAGTTGGGGGAGCCGCACCGCCAGCAAACCTGGTGGTCGACGATAAGATGTTTAGATGAGGGCAGCAACAAATCGCACGAGTATTAGAAACAAATTTGGGAAGCCTGCTCTGCATAATGTCATAACGAGCCAGCAGCCATCATGTCTCCGCTGGCTCAATCTCCCTATGGGAGCATCTATCGGTGAACTTGGGCCCAATACCGTGTCGCAAACCCGTGCCATAACGCTTTCGTGGAGCGCCTTGTCACTCGTCCCGGTCCATATTCCCAATAAGCCGTTCGTCATCGGCTGCTTGCCGCGCATCCGCCGTCGCCGCTTATCTACCGTACTTCTGGAACTCCCAGTCTCTGTTGTCGAGGGGGCAGACCTGGCGCGCCTTGAGCCATCTTGAGATGCAGTGGAAGTGGAATGCGTGCTGTAGGTGTGTTAGCAAGCGGCCGTCAAGTCGAGCGGTTCAAGGGCAGTCTCACATTGCAGATACCCCAAGCCACGGTGCATTCCTCGCTGGTGGCAGACGCCTGGTTTGCTTGACATTCGATGCCTAAAGAGTCGCAAAGTCAGCCGGAAACTTGGACTAGAGAGTAGGCGGGAAGTGCTCACAGAGATCCATGATGTGGTTCCTGCAGATGGCGCAGTTGTCGACGACAATGTCCCACGCCCAGAGAGCGACCGCGTTCCACTGAAATACCGTCAGCGCGAGGCCGAGCAGCCCGGTGCCAGGCTCTTGTGTACCTTCTTGACCTCAAACCGCTTCTTTCCCTCCTTCCCCTCGCCCTCGGCGCCGCCCTTCTTCTTGGTCACGGGCGCCGAGGTGGGCGCATCGGTCATCTCGACGTCGGCCATGCTGACGGTTGTCGGATAAACTGGAGGGAGGGTGTGTGGAAGCGTCGAGACCGCTTGTCGGCTGGCGAAATAAGGTAGCTGTTTGGTCGCGAGGGCTTCCAGCTAGTTCCGCTGTCCAGGCGTCAAGGTTCTTTGGGGGTCCTAGGCAGGCAGCGCTCGTTAGTCTCCGCTTAAGCGGGCAGAGGCAATGACATCAGATGCGAACCTGGCTCAGAGCTGCCCTTTTGATGGGCTTGCAGAAACAATAAAGAACGAGTTCAGTTGTAACAGCCCACAGTTTCGTGAGTTGTTGGCGACATGCAAACGCTCTGAACGGCTTGCAGCAGGCGCAAGTTGGCCGACGAGGGCAGCCCCGCCATGGCCCTCGCTAGGCAGACACTGTCTGGGATAATTGCATACCCCCATACCATGCATAAGCAGTATCACATTAGCGAGGTACTCTCGCAGATGCAAGATAAACTCCTGACAACTCTCGGTCCTGGCAGCCTGGGTCCCAGTTCTGTGCTCTGAGACAATCATTCCACAAAGCAGCCAACACCATGACAAGATCTAGCGTGCTTGCGTCACCTGGCGACCGCATTGCGGGGGTTAGGGCCAACGCCATGCTGTGGCCGACAGACTCTGAATATTTAGCCCTGATTGTCTCCATCGACAAGAACACCTGGAATAGCCAACAGTCACGAAACAACAACTTCAACTTCAACGACTTATCAAATCTACCAGCGCCAGACCGGGGACCGCCCTGGTGCTGTCGATAGGCAACTAGGGGGTTGCGCGAGACAGGGATGGTCAAAGAATCTCCGCTTTCAGCCTTGCCGGGATGGACCAGGATGCTGCTCCCGGCCTCCATCGCGACTCACCTCGTCAAACCGTCAAATCCTCCCCGCCCCCTCGTCGACAAAACGAAGAAAAAACAATCATGGGCCGAGAAAGCACAGCCAGACAAAATACTCATACCACATCAGTAATACTACCTTAGTTGCTATCGCTGTGCCGTCGCTTTGCGGCCGTCGCCTCGTCGATTCTCGCTTGTTTCTCTTCGTACCCACGCTCTCCAGTTCCTCCAATCGCTGACTCGTTGCCCCGCCTAGCGCAAACAAACAGCCCGTCCCCGTCGCCGGGAGTCATCTCGTCACCCTCGCCGCCGGGAGTCTCTCTTTCCCGACTCGCACCCTCGACCAACCCGTTTCTTGGTTTCGCACAAACAGCCTTAGGCCGCTTCCACAAACATGGAACAACAACAACAACAACAACAACAACAACAACAACCACAACAACCTCCATTGCCACCCCAAAAAAGCACCCCGGCTCGGCGCCGCCCCAAGCAGCGACCCGTCAACTCGCCTGCTCGCAAGACGTATGCCTCGGAGAGCGACATGCCGAGTGAAGCCCTCTTCCCGATAGAGCTCGCGGGGCCGTTCACGCCCCAGAAGCCGACCTCGAACAGCCCGGCTCCCTCGTCGCAGCCCAATCAAGCCAAATCCAAGGCTCGGAATGGGAACAAGGGACGAGCAAAGCAGGTGTCGTCGCCCGGGCCTGCAAAGCAAGGTCGAACCACACCTCCGCACACCACAGCACCCAAGCCGATTGCCGCAGCCGCCTTTGCCGGCGCAACGTTCCATGCCTCCCCGGCACCCTCCTCCCTTCCGATCCCGAGCTTCCTCTCCAAAGCCCTAGATTCCCCTTCGGTGCAGGAAACCGACCACGCCAGCCGCGAGCCGTCACCGCCCGCCACCGACTCCGAGGCTGCCCCCACTCCGCAGCACCGCCTCCTGTCTACAGACATCTCCCGGCAAGAGTCGCCCCTCGATATCTTCTTCCGTGCCGACAGGGCCGAGAAGGAGCGGGCGCGCCGGGCAAGCTCCGCCAACATCCTCGGGCCGAACCCAATCCCGCTCTCTCCTCCCTTTCAGATTCGTTCTCCTGCGGAACCCAAGACCCTCCCCAGCGGGTTGTTCGGCGCTGGCAGCCGCCGTCCGGTGCCCCAGCGCAATCCCTCGGCTGGTATCCCCACGAGCGAGCTCGACGGAACACCTGGCACGGCGATCGGGCCGGCGCTCTCCAAGCCCTATCAGGAGCGTATCCGGGCGGCTAGATCCCACAAAAAGCAGCCCGAGCCCGCCCGGGATCCCATGCCGCCGCAGCAGGACCAGGCGGCTATAGATATGAGTGAGCGGCTAAAGCGCTTCCTCGCCATCCCTTCGATTCCGAGGGATAAGCCGCCTCCTCAAGAGCCTCCGGTATTCTTACCGGAGCCTGCTGATGCGCCGCCGCATCCTTTCGTATCCGGGGCTCATCCGCCGCGGTCGGCCGATTTCCTGCCCGCCTTCTCGGCAGAAAACCGACACCCACCGACCAATGCTATGCCGCATCCCTTTGCCTCGGGGAGTCGCCCGGTGCTCGCGCCGTCAGCGCCGGCCGCCACGATTCCGACCACGAACGGTGCCATAAACGACCGCTCCCCCGACATCTTGCACATGGAGGACAGCCTGCGGCGCATGCTCAAGCTGAACCTCGGAGCGCCGCCGCCGACGAATTATCAGAGTTCCTGAGACGGTGTTGGAGCCGACGGGCCATGTCCTTCGCCAGCAGCGAGAAGGAAACAAAGCTATATTTGCGACAGCTTTCTTGGCAACTTCGGCATCGCGATTTTTTCTTTACCGGATCTGGGATCATGTTTTATCTATCACTTTTCCTTTCTTTCCTTCTTCTTTTTCGTCCTTCACTGCAGGTTTCCGTTTTCTTTTTTTGGCGTTTGGGGAAGAGGGGCTTTGTCCCGGGGGGGGGGGGCTGGGATGGCGACTTTAGCGCGGTCGGACGGGGCTTTGTGTGTTGTGTTTTCTGGCACAGGGCATGGGGGCGCGTTTTTACTCGGCTTCTCGCTTGCATCGGTCATCGGCGGTGGACGGCGGCGGTTTCGTTCTCTTTTCCCCCCTTTTCTGTCATACCTGCACTGCATCCCATCATTTTCTGGATCAGTAGGACGTCCATGGCCTTCGAAAATCCACCTCATCATGGGTGCCGGATATCCGGAGGGGAGGGCGGATACGCTGCGTGCGGGCATGATTTGCGATAGACGGTTTCGGGGGGGAGAGAGATAGGGGGACCACAAAAGGGAAACACCATGGGCATCTGGGAGAGAGAAGGAGGGGAGGCATCTTTTTCGTTACTTTTGCCGCGCTGGGCGAGCCATGTCTCTTGGGTCTATGTCATCTTTTCCTTTCCACGTATTTGGTTCGGGGCGGGCATAGACTCGTATGGCGGGTGCATTGCGGATAATGGTCTCTTTTTCATCGGATACCCCTTGCCGCCGGTCGCTGGAGCTTTCTGGGTTAGGGAGGTTTCGGGAGTTGGGGCTACAACGGGGTGGTTTCGGCACGGCTAGCCTCGTCTTTCTTTCTGGGAGAGCATGGAGACGGCGGAAGGGGTTGGGTGGGCGGGTTATGGTACGAGGG
Source organism: Parachaetomium inaequale (assembly GCA_033296685.1). Lineage (NCBI taxonomy): Eukaryota > Fungi > Ascomycota > Sordariomycetes > Sordariales > Chaetomiaceae > Parachaetomium > Parachaetomium inaequale. The sequence goes on from MU854330.1 coordinate 40,979, forward strand.
AGGAGGCGAGAAGGGAACATGGGTGGTGTTTAGCCCCTTTCTGGGCGCTTCTCGTCGGTCAGACTTTGTTTCCCACGCCGGCAAGGACTCGTCCTGAGCATGGAATGGGAGAGGAGGCGGGCAACGAGCGGACTTTGACACCACATCACACACACCACATCACCATATCACACCGGCAACGATTCGGGCACCGGTGGCCCACGCTTAAGGGCAAGGACGTCGAGCCATCAGAGACAACTCCTCTCCTGTCGCCCGAGTCGACCGACCGTCGTTGGCTCCGAGAGTGAGAGCTTGCGCATCAAACGAACAGACAGCGACATCTGGTGGCCCTTGACAGGATAATATACAACAAAAAAAGAAGAAAAAAGATTTTGGGAGGCATATACCGTGGATTCGGCCATCGACAAGTTTAGAGGGAACATACCTAGTGTAGTTTTTACCGCCAGAAGACACATGATATCTCCCACCGGCTGCGTTCCTTTATGGGATTGTGCTGATGTGTGTGCTTGTCCGTTGTGCATTTCTCCGTGCCGAGTAAATACCTAGTTAGTGCTCCCCGAATTCATTACGGGTCTGTAGCGTAGCCGAGTTGTAGGTCGAAGGGGGAGGCATTTCGTAGAGTCCACTTTTCAGAACGCCCAAGTTAACCTTATCACAAAACCAGATTTGAAACCGTACTCAACCCTTAACGAACGCAAACCTCTCGATTTCTTACCTCGATCGCTCCCTTTACCCATTCCCTTCGATTTAACAAACAGACCCCCTTGACTGAGCCATCACGTGACCCCCACCTGACTACGCCAGCTGCAACCTGCAAGCTCTCAACTGAACTACCTGCAACAAACCAATCCGGAAAGAAAGTTCAACCAAAGGTTGTCGAACCTTCCAGTCGCGTAATTACTTCCCATCCACGACCAGTCACTTCTTCCAAGTAGCCACGAATTCCCATTCCGCCCCGAACCTGGGATTTTTCTCTCCTTCTTTCCGCTTTTTCTCTCTGTGATCTGCCGACCAACCGATCGACCGACCGGATCACGGAAATCGATATTAAACATCGACATCGCCGTCGTCAGGGCAACAACAAGAACAACAACAACACAACAACAGCATTCAGAATTCAGAATTCAGAATTTGCCATCAAAACTCGGCATCCGCGATGGCTGATTACTGGGAGGAGGCGGCTGGTCTCAACGGCGACGGGGACGAGGACGAGGCGCTGCGGGTTGCGATTGCCAGGTCGCTTGGGCGGGATCCGGAGGAGGAGCTTGAAGCGCGTCGGGGGAGGGGTGGCTGTGGGGTGATTGATCTTACGCAGGACGATGAGGGGGGTGGTGGTTCTGGGAATGTTGGTGGTGGTGATGATGATCTCGTTGTTGTTGGCCATGGCGATGCCGACCGCCGCCGCCGCCGCCCGGGACCGCTAGAGCAGCAGCGGGCTGCGCCAGACCAACAACAACAACCTGGTTCCGCGTCGGGGTTCTCTCTGTTGGGGCTGGACAGGAAGAAGATGGAGGAGGAGCGGCTGGCGAGGTTGGGCAAACGGAAGGTCGAGCAGGCTGATGGGGATGATCGGGTGTCTGATAGACCGGCGCAGCGGCTGAGGACCGCTTGGCGGGAGTTGTCGTCGGCTCTGGACACAAGAAAACCAGCGGCGCCCAAAGCTGTCGCATCCGCCTCGGCATCATCCCCGAGACTTGCCTTCCCACGCGGCGTCGTCAAGAAGACCTGGGCATACGGCCAGCCGCGGCAGGGCGACGACATCAAGATTGAAGAGGTCCTCCAGAAGCAGCACCTCCAGCTCGCGGTGTTGAGCTCGTACCAGTGGGACGAGGAGTGGATGCTGACCAAGGTCGATATCGCGCGGACTAACCTCATCCTGGTCGCGTTTGCCGCCGACGAGGCGCAGGTGAGAGGACCCGCCCTCATTGTCTCCTGTTGCGGGAGGGTGGAAGGTTTTGCTAACGGAGTGACGCAACAGAAAGAGGAAATGCGGTCCAACGTGCCGCACGCGAGGATCCGGTTCTGCTTCCCGCCGATGCACGGAATCGGGGCCATGCACTCCAAGCTGATGCTGCTCAAGTATGAGGGATACATGCGGATCGTGGTGCCGACGGGGAACTTGATGTCGTTTGACTGGGGAGAAACCGGAACGATGGAGAACGTAGGTTCCTTGATATTGCGTTGTTTTCGAGTGCTGCTGACGGTTTGCAGATGGTGTTCATCATCGACCTTCCCAAGTTCAAGAGCGCCGAAGAGCGGGGAGCGCAGCGGCTGGGCTCGTTCGCCGAGGAGCTACTTCACTTCCTCCGGGCGCAGGGCTTGGACGAGAAGCTCATCGACAGCCTACGCAACTACGACTTCACTGAGGCTCACCGCTACCGGTTTGTGCACACGATGTAAGACACATTTTGTTGTTGTTTTGCCATGGCAGTCGCCCAGGCTGACCTACCTCGCCAGTTCCGGAACTCATATGGATAAGGATGCGTGGAGGACAGGTGGGTGAACCGCTCTCGGTGCGCTCCCTTCGCACGTTGACACGCCCCAACAGGATATTGCGGCCTTGGAAAGTCGGTTGGATCTCTCGTACCCGTCTCCTCGGAGGACCCGGAGGATCATCCTCCCATTGAGCTAGACTTTGTGGTGAGCCCGCACCTTGTCCCACCCAAACCTGCCCATAGCCCCAAAGATCAAGCAAGGATAGTGCTGACCAAGTCCGTAGTGCGCGTCCCTTGGAGCCGTTAACTACGGCCTGCTCACGGCGCTGTATTATGCCTGCCAGGGCAACTCCGTGGAAGAGTACAACGGGCGTAATTTCGGGAGCAAGCCCGAGCGTGATGCGTTCGTTGATGAGGCAATTTCCCTGGTCAAAAAACACATGCGGATATTTTTCCCTTCCCGCGAGACCGTCCTCCAGAGCAAGGGAGGGAAAAATGTTGGTGTTTTCGCGTCCCCATCACTGTCCGACGCGCCGCTGACGACGTGTTTTTCAAAACAGGGCGCCGGAACGATCTGCTTCCAGGCCAAGTGGTGGCAAGCCGCCACCTTCCCTCGGCAACTTCTGCGAGACTGCAAGTCGGTCAGGCTAGGCGTGCTCATGCATAGCAAGATCATGTTCGTCCGTTCCCATGACCCCGACACAAGATCTGGCCGCTGCTTTGCGTACGTCGGCAGCGCCAACCTCTCTGAGAGCGCATGGTACGTCGTCTTTCTTCCCTTCTCTTCACTTCCCTTCCCTTCCCTTCCCTCCTGCCCGCCAACAGAACGAAAACCGGAACCCGCGAGAACACGCGCCTCACTTGCCACCATCGCCGAACCGGCTTGGTCAGTCCCGCGGGCCTGAAACACGCTAGCCGCCTGCATGTTGCCATCCCTCCTCCTTCGTTTTGCGCGGGGAGATCGACGATGTGCACACGGCCCATATCACATTCAGCCAGACTCTGAACAGCAACACGCTAACCACCGGGTCACCAACGTCATAGGGGCCGACTAGTCCGCGATCGCGCATCGGGAAATCCCAAGCTGACCTGCCGCAACTGGTACGTACCCTCGATCCTTTCACATGCTCCCCCCACCTCCCTCATTATCTCCGCCTGCCACACCGTGCTGCATGTTGTCGCCCCCGCGGAATCCGGTTTCTGTTTTGTCGTCGGGCACACGACCCGACCCTATGCACACGGCCCCCGACGCCCGCGCTAGGACGTTCTAGAATCTCGCTCGGTGGGCTAATCCATTGCGCAGGGAATGCGGCGTGCTCGTTCCTGTTGAGGAGGACTCGAAGGAGAAGGGGTTCTCGGAGGCGAAGGCGGATTTGGACGAGAAGAAGGGCTCGGGGGAGGAGGAGAAGGGGCGAGATGCCGACAGAGGCCTGGGCATGTTTGCGGGGCGCGTGCCGGTGCCGATGGAGTGGCCTGGCCGGGCGATTTCTGCTCCCGTAGAGGCAGCTGCAGATGGGAGGGGGCCTTGGTTTTATCAGCAGGGATGATCGCATGACGACGGCATTGTGAAAAGGGGCCGGGCGGAGTGAGGAGTTGCCGGTTTGCTCGTTTGCTGGGACGTGTCTGGAGATCTGGATGGTCTGGGGAGGTCCCGTCGTTGTTGGGTACATGTACTAGAGGACTCGGCGCCGAACCCGCGCGCCCCTGGATGACGGGATAGAGAAGCGTGTGTGAAGTGTATGGATAGCATTAGTATTGAACCGAGGCGACTATTCATTTCCTTTTGGGAATATCAGAGTGTCCAGATGAGAGCGTGTGACCCCCTGATCTGGACGCGTTCGGCCAAGTCAATGTTTACTTCAGTTGGCGGGGCACCGATGGCCCGACATCCCCCTTGCATGTTGCATGCTGCGGCTCTGGACTCGGTCGACGGTGGGAGTGACTCACCGATAAGAAACTTGTCATAAGTAAAAACCAACTGGGCAATTGCTAGAAGCCACTGGCTCACTCTGCGGCACCGTCCCTCGGAAAACCCGGTTTCTGGGGCCGCGGCCTGTGTGGCATGTGAGATGACTCGCTTGTTCCCGTCCTGGCACTGCAGGCCGGGTAGATCTCATGTACCTAGGATCCAATTGCATACACTTTGCATCATCTGAAGTTATCGTGTTTCAAAGCACGTGGCAGGGCGACCCCGACGCGACCGCGCCCCCTGGGCCCCGGGGCTCACCATGGACCGGGAACTCGTCGATTTTCTATCCATAAGCTGTTTTTACGGCAAGAAAATGTCATCTCTGGGGGTGGTTATAGCGGTAGATTCCGAAAATGCTATTTTTTCGCATGGAAATTGGTGGAATGATTGTTGAAATGGCGAGTTCCCAACAGTTGTCGTCGGGTGTAAGCCAGACAGAGGTTCCGCACTCAGGCTTAATTCCTTCACGCTTGCCACTTCTCCCGTCCGTCCAGCAGCAGCAGCCCCCGAAACTCTGACAAACACGAACGCTGCTCCCCCGCCCCCGCGCCGGCCCCCAGCCCCATCCTGGGCCTCAGCACAATCCTGAGACTGGCCATTGACGCAAGCGACGAAGCGGTGAGGTTTCGCAGATAGCTATAAGCGTTTCCCCCTATACCCTACTATACTAGATTGAGCGGGTCTACTAGACCCGCCCGATCTGGTTAGGCAATATTCCTAGATCACCCCCCTCAGCGGGGTGTCCAGCAGATCCAGCAGGGCGGTTTGCATACCCAGCTGGGCGGCCAGCATATTCAGCAGGGAGCTTCAACTACATATACTGCGCGTGAACCTAAGAGATGGCATGCACTGTTTTTGCACACCTGTATGTCATGGGGTTCTAGGACCGTTGAGAAGCGCGCTAGAAGCGCGCTAGACGCTGGACAGTGTCCCGGGAACCGGCCAGAGCTGTTCGAAATAGTCTGCCGCAATGGCTCTCTCCGTTTTGTATGCTGCCAGTCAACGGGTATGGCAGAGGTGGGATGCGGTAGAAGGGGGTAGAGTACGAGCAGATTGGGGGGGAGGTTGCCAGCCTGGATACACCGCTGCTGTGAAGGGGGGGAAGACACATGAAGGACACAGAAGCCTGATATCTTCGCGTTCTCTCGTTGAAAACGTGAAGAGCACCGCGTATGTTGCTTAAAGCTCATGACTGGGCGTGTATCAGAAACCTGCAACTCGGCCTGGAGGAAGTCTCCTACATCCTCCATGCCTGCATGAACGCCGCCACTAGCCCCGATGACTGCGTTTTCTACCTTCGTCCCGGTTGCATATTCTACCCTCGTCCCGGTTGCATATCTGACTTCGCCGCCATGACGAGTATCATGTGTTCCTCATCCCAGAGAACTATATAATGCTCGTCCCCCCCGCCCCGGCTCCCTTCTTCTCCTCCCATCCTTCCCATCCACAGAGATTCGGCTCTTCTCCAAGATCTTGGCCATCAAAACACCTTCAGATCTTCCGTGTCTCTCTCTGCTTCCCGTGTCGAGGTCGTCTTCCCATCACAAGGTAGACACCACCACCTCGTCACACCCAATCTTCGTAGGCCCTCCCCATTACTTGTGACTGCGCACGCGACACCGTAGCTTCTCTTCCGTCTGTTGATTGATCACGTCTAACACACGTCGATCCAGACTTAAAAAAAAACAAGAATGGCGGCTCCTCTCCCGGTGCCGACCTTCATCGGGTTCGTGGCAACCACTGTGGTAAGGCAACCTCGTGCCTTTTGTTTTTTATGGCTCCCCGTGGGCCTCAATGGCTCCCCGTCGCTTGCGATGATCCCCGTGGCTCCCAAGCTGCCGCCTTTGCCCGCGAGATGCTCCCATTGATCTCAAACGGCATGGCTGACTTTTGTGTGACAGGATGCCGCGTTCCTCACGGAGGCTGCCCTCGTTGCCGGGAGCCTCCCGCACACCAACCGCCGTCGCGAGGGCGGGTTCGCGGGCGTCGCGCAAAGCGGCGCAGTGTATGTCCGTATGTCAAATCCGTGTTGTTTTTTTCCCTTTACGGGTTCCCCTGGCTCCTTGTGGCTCCCGAGACCCAGGTTAGGAAAGAAATAACTGACATTGTTGGACAGACGGCGGAGGCGTCAAGCGCTGGAAGGACCAGGAGCACTGGTCAGAATCCCGGAACCTGGGAAACGGGTTCAACGTTTACCGGGAGCTGGCCACCAGGCCCGAGGACCGCATGACGGCGGAGGAGCTTGTAAGTATCTTCTCTGTTTACATCCCAGCTGCCCCCTTCCCCCCGCTGCCCCCTTCCCCCAGCCGCCCCCAAAATTGCAGTGCCCACCTCCTTTCCCGCCATATCAGAGGCACCGGCATAAAGCTGGCCTCAAGACAACCCCCCCTCACCCAGTTTACTATACACACCTAAACAAAGACTGCGATTGCTGACCTTTCGACTTAGAAACTCGAGAAGACAAACCGGGCGACCCTCACGCCCTACCTCCACGCTCTCGTGGGCCTGGAGGGGTCCAAGAAGGGTGGCCTGATCAAAAAGGCCATCAAGTTCGAGCTCGGCGGTCAGGAGTACGGCCTGACCGCCTACTACACCATCGCCGACGTCGCGGCCGGCACCCTCCTTCGCCCGCGGAGCACTCCCGTGGGCAACACCCTCGTGGCCTGGGGCCTCAACCCGGCCTTCTGGGGGCAGCCGAAAAAGGCTGCCCGCACCGTCGTCATGGCCGACGACGGCAACAACGGCGCGGCTGCCCACGGGCGGTCGTGGTACAAGTCCGACCGCGCTGATCCCGCGGCGTACCAGCAGTCTGCCTCTGCAGCTGCTGCCTTTGCGGCCTTCCTCCAGGCCGGTCCCCCTGCGGGTCCCGCCCTTGCCGCCGTCCCCGTCCCCGCGCCCGCTGCTGCTGCTCCTCCCCAGCAGCAGCAGGCTCAGCAGCAGCCGGCTGTTCTCCTCCCCGCCGCCGCCGACGACGATGCCGCTGGCGACGGCTTCTTCAACTTCGTCGGCAACGACGACGCCGCTTTTGCCGCCCCCGCCGAGTCCCAAGTCTTTGGTCTCGGCATCCCCGAGGGGAGCGAGGACGCGCTCCTCGCTGCCGGCCCTTCCCCGGCCACCGTCGCCACCGTCGCCACTGCCGGCACCTCCCCCGCCGAGCCCGACCTTTGGGATCTCGGTTCCTTCGAGGTGGACGCCTCCTTCGCTGCCTTTGCCGCCAATGTCGGCGGGCTGCTGGACCAGGACGTTGTTGCTGGTGTTGCCGTTGGTGTTGCTGCTGCTCCGGCTGCTGCTCCGGCTCTGGCTGCTGTTGCTGTTGGTCCGGTTCCTGCTGCTGCTGCTGCTGCTGGTACGGGTCCTGCAGCTTCCCAGACGCCTTCTCCGGTCGGTGGGTTCCTGGCGACCTTCTCTGGTGGCGCTGCTGGCGACGTCGTCCCCGCGCGTGTCGCCGCTCCCGCGCGCTTTGGTGGTGGGGATTGCTTTGTCGCCCCTCCTCCTCCTCCTCTCTCAGTTGCTGTTGTCGCCCCGCCTCTTTCTCCTCTCTCGGCTGCTGTCGCTGCTGCGGCTGATGCTGCTGCTGCCGCCGCTGGTGTTGCTTTCGCTGCTCCCGACCTCTTTGCCTTCCCGGCTGCCACCACTCCCGCCAACAATAACAACAACAACAACGCCGCCGCCAATGCCGAATTCGAGGCGTTCGCCCAGCACTGGCGGGGTGCTACCCGCGCGGCACGGGAGCTTCAAGACGAGGAAGAGGACGACGCCCTGCGCCACCATGTCCTAGCCGCCGATGAGCCTGCTGCTGCTGCCGCTGTTGCTGGTGCCCGCGAGGACCTGTTTATGGGTGCCGACGGGGCTGTGGGGAACCAAGGGTGGGAGTGGGGGTGGGAGGGGAATCAGGGATTTGAATGGGAGGGGAATCAGGGGTTCGAGTGGGAGGGGAATCAGGGGTTCGAGTGGGAAGGGAATCAGGAGTTTGAGTGGGAGGGGGATCCGGTGTGGATGGGGAGGGGAATCAGGGGTTGAAGCGGGAGCGGGAGCGGGAGCGGGCGTGGGGGTGGGGAGTGAAATGGACTGGTCTGGGTTGGTTTGGCGAGGTTGATGATGGATGATGGACGAGCATGATGGCGATTCGGAAGATGATGACGATAATGATGGTGATGGTGATGACATGGATTCAAGGGTCAGGCGTTTTGGTTGACGGATGGACAGGTGGATGGACGATACCCCGTATTATTATGGCTGATGGGATGAGATTCAACGGGGTGAACCATACCCTACTCGAGGCTTGCAGTGGATGATACCCTTGTACCATGATCAAAATCAACGGTTCAGTCTCGCTGACATGTTAACATCTGAATGTGTGTGTGATGTGATGAATTGCCTCCAAATTGGTTCTTGTGAAGCGTGCTCCTTGGCCAGATGTACTGATACGAGACGTCCTCGACGGCGGGCGTGTGTTGATGCGGTTGGGTTCGTGCTCGACGGGGGAGGTTTTGTTCTTGGGGTTTGGAGGGCAGCTGGAGAAATTAATGCGCCTAGGGATGCCGTTGGCAATAACAACGGGCTGAAGAGGGCTGGATGAGCGGCAGCGACTTCGGGATGGCGGGTAAGGAGGGCACGTCGTCGGGTGTTCAGTGACTGGGAAACTGAAATGTCTGCAAGAATATAGAAAGAAAAAAGGCTCGGCAACAAAGGGAGGAGTGTTGGAACGGAAAAATAATATATCTAGTAGAAGGCTAAGAGATACATACAATCCTATGACTGTTTTCCATTGACAAAACGAGTCGTTTTGACGTTTCGGTGGACTCTTGAATTCAGGGCTTTGTTTTGTTGTCGTTCAGCCCTGCCAATGGAAGAGACCCCGGTCCCTGCAATGTTCCATCGGCTCGGCAGTGGCCCACGTGGAGAGACCCCACTTCTCACACCCTTGCTGCTTTTTTTCGTCCGATCCAACGAACGTCACGTCTTTCCAAACGGCCCTGGGATGCTTTGATTTGTGCTGCGAAGCTCACGTGCGCCACGTCCCAAGCGTCCACCAACTCCATCTTCCCTATATTCAAGAGCCACAAGTCACCATAACCGATTTCCCACTCAGCACCATGATGCAATAGGACTGCAGCGCTTAATCTCGCCCGCGTCGCCATCTCTGCACTTCTGCATCCCGCGCAAGCAGCAGCGGGACGGAGCGCTGCGTCGGGCAATTGGGGTGCTTGGCCAGAGATCCTGCCGCCTGCAACTGCCTGTAACTGCCTGTACAAGGCCCGTTCCGAGCCATCCCATCGCTTCCATCAGACTGTCGGGTTGCAGAGTGCAGAAGGGGGGGGGTCGTCCTTGCGCTGCATCACGTGCACTCAACGCCATCACACGCGAAGCCAACAATAACCGGGACCTGTGCATCAAGTAGGGGAAGCTGAGAGCGAGAAAGGAGACAGGGGTTTCCGAGTGGACGGTTAGGCCAACTAGGTCAGACCGCTTGGCCGAGTTGCGAGGATTCTGCAGGTTAGTCAGGAAGGATTAGGTTGAGGATTGGCCCCTTGGCGCGCGCGCAGCATGACGGCCCTGTGTTTCTTGACCCCGGCCTCGGCCGGGCTGAGGCACGGCGCGTCTGTTGGCTTTGGGAAGACGGGGTTGCTGGGGAGTGCGGCAAGGGGCGGGCGTGGGGGTCTGAACGTTGGGGGTGTGAGGGGTCTGGGCGCCGGGAGACGGTGGCACCAGAATGTGCTGCCCCGGCTTGCAGGCTATTCTCGGAGGGAGCATGGTCTTGGGCCTGCGGGAGTCGAGGTTCATGCCCAGGCGAGGTGGTTCGTCGCGTCGAGCAGGTGGAGGCGCGGTGGCCAAAAGGGGGCCGAGAGTGAGAAGGGCTCGACAGGATTGGAAACGGACAGCAGGTACGGAGCCTCATTCTTCCTTCTCTGTGGACGACAAGGCTGGAGCGCCCCATCTGAGGAGCCCCTGCCCCCGTGCTCTCGAACCCCCGTCCATCTGCCTTCCCAACTGATAGCGCTGACATCCACAGCCCTCCGCCCAAGCAGGAGCCCACATCCGCCCTCCGCAAGATTCTGCCTGCCATATCCAAGACGAACCTACGCGAGAATATCTACACCATCCCCAACATCCTGACCGCCTCCCGCCTCATCGCGGCGCCCTTCATCGGGTACTGCATCCTGCACGACTACCATGCCACGGCCCTGGGCCTGTTTGCCTACGCCGGCATCACCGACGCGCTCGACGGCTGGATCGCCCGCCGCTGGAACCTCGGCACCGTCGTCGGCACCGTCATCGACCCCATGGCCGACAAGACGCTCATGACGGTGCTGACCGTGGCCCTGGCCATGAAGGGGGCGCTGCCAGGTATGTGTCCCACCCCCCTATTCCTATTATTCACCGCGTCGGGCCCCGCTAACGAACCACCCCAGTCTGGCTCGCCGTAATCATCCTCGGCCGCGACGTCGGCCTGGCCATCTCGGCCATCTACTACCGCTGGATCTCGCTGCCGCCGCCCAAGACGTTTGCGCGCTACTGGGACTTCTCGCTGCCCTCGGCCGAGGTGCACCCCACCACCATCAGCAAGTACAACACGGCGCTGCAGCTGGGGCTGATGGGGCTCACCACCCTCGCACCTGTCATCCCAGCCGTGGATATGAGCACGCCGCTGGGAATCATGCAGTGAGTTATACCTAATCTCTTGTCCTTCCTTCCTTTCGCCAACATGGCTAACCCAGGCGGCAAGGTACGTCGTTGCGACGACAACCATCTGGAGCGGTGCTAGTTACATCTACAGCAAGGACGCGGTCAAGATCCTGACGCCGCAGGAGGCCGAGGAGAAGAAGGCTGAGAAGAAGAAGCAGGATTCTAGGTGAAACATCGGGCCACTGCTTCCTCAGCTGGAAAGACATAGCAGTCGATTCCGCCAAACCAAGCACACCTGTCGTTCGAGTCCAGTCGAATTGATACCCTATCAAATCCTGAGGACCTCAACTGCACTTGTACATTATCAACGGCGTGGCGTGGCGGACAGCAGGCGTTGAGTGTAACGGTCTCATTACCTAGGTAGCAAGCAATTCCAAGATGATCATTCCAAAACGCCAACCCTCCCAATGCTTGACCCTTGCTCCATTTACGACTAAGGATAACGTTGTACAGTAGGCAGCTTATACATGGTACAGATATACACCTGTCCAACAATGTCAGTTATTTCTTTCCTAATCTGGGAGAAGCTAGAGCGCGGAACAAAAGGACTCTGTGGGTCTCGTCACGGGGAACCCGTTAAAGGGGGAAAAGGAACGCGGATTTGACGTACGGTGCTCCCGAGATCCGACAGAGCCTCTGTTCCGCGCTGCTCCAGCTGCCCCGAATAGGGAAAGAAATAACCGACCTTGTTGGACACAACCCCTACAAACCCCCCCCCACCTCGAGTTGATGATCACAACTCGGCAACCCGACTCTTCGCATCCAGCGTCTCGAGATCCTCCACCCCGGTCACATCCAAGCCCTCAACCACCACCTTCCCCTCCCCCTCTTTCATCTCCTCCCCTACTATAGCCCCCCTCCGCGCCCCCGGGCCCACAGCCCCCCTCCTCTCCAACCGCCTCACAAACCCCAACAACTTGACCAACCCCGCAGGCGTAACCCCCTCAATCCGTCTCGCCTGCGCAATACTCTCGGGCCTCGCCTCCCGCAGCACGCTCCTCTCGACAATCGACAGCCCGTGCACGCCGCTATAATCCAAATCCCCGGGTAATCTCAGGTCTTCATCCCGTCTCAGCTTGGCCGCCTCGGCGGCCTGCATGCGCACGTACGGTTCATAGACGACGTCAACTGCCACGCGCTCGCGGATGCGCTGCGGGAAGTCGGCGTCGTTGACGCCCGGGATGAGCGGGGTGAGGTGTTCGGGGAGGATGCCGGGCAGGCGGAGGACGGCGTGGCCGGAGCGTTTGCGGCCGTTTTCGTCGTCCTTTGAGGAGGAGGAGGAGGGGTGGGAGGGGATGATGGGCACGCCCGCGCGCTGCCAGGCGGCGGTGGTGAGGAGGGTTTCGTGGAGGATGCGTTTGAGGTCGGCTGCGCGCTGGGCGTCGTCGCGGAAGCGGCGCCACCGGGCGTCCGAGATGATGCCCGCTTCGCGGCCGAGCGGGGTCAGGCGGGTGTCGGCGTTGTCGGCGCGCGTGGAGAGGCGGAATTCGGAGCGCGAGGTGAACATGCGGTAGGGTTCGGATACGCCCTTTGTGATGAGGTCGTCGATCATGATGCCGATGTAGGCGTCGGCGCGGGAGAGGGTTAAGGGGGGCAGGTGCTGGGCGGCGCGCCCTGCGTTGATGCCCGCGATGATGCCCTGTCCCGCGGCTTCTTCGTAGCCGGTTGTGCCGTTGATTTGGCCGGCGAGGAAGAGGCCGCGGATGGCTTTTGTTTCGAGGGTGCGCTTGAGGCTGCGCGGGTCGACGTAGTCGTATTCGACGCCGTAGCCCGGCTGGAGCATGACGGCGTCTTCGAGGCCGCGGATCGTGCGCAGGAGCTGGAGTTGGGCGTCGGCGGGGACCGTCATGCTGAGGCCGTTGGGGTAGATGACGTCGTTGTCGAAGCCCTCGGGCTCGAGCCACACGATGTGGCGCTCGCGGTCGCCAAAGCGGATGATTTTGGATTCGAGCGAGGGGCAGTAGCGCGGGCCCTTGACCGTCTCGCGAATGTGGATGGTCTTGTCGAGGTTGGCGCGCACGATGTCGTGCGTGGCTTGGTTGGTGTAAGTGGCGTAGCAGAGGAGCTGGTCTTGGACGGTAACGGCGTCGTTGAGGTAGCTGAAGGGCATTGGTGGGTCGTCGCCGGGCTGTTCCTCGAGTATGTCCCACTTGATGCTGTCCTTGGCGATCCGTGGGGGGGTGCCCGTCTTGAGGCGGCCGAGCTGGAAGCCCGCGTCGCGCAGGGATTTGCTCAGCCCAAAGGTCGCCTGCTCACCCATCCTCCCCGATGGATACGCCTCGAGGCCGATGTGGATCTCGCCGCCGAGGAAGGTGCCCGTCGTGATGACGACCTGGCTCGTGGGCACCACCTCGCCCGACTCGAGGCGCACGCCCGTGATCTTGCTCTTGGCGCCGTCGGCGGCGGGGTCGTCGTGGTTGTCGGCGATGACAATGTCGGACACCCTGCCGAGGACGATGGACAGGTTCGGGTACGTCTCGAGCTCCTCGCGCATGTGCTTCTTGTACAGGGCGCGGTCGATCTGGGCGCGCGGCCCCCAGACGGCCGGGCCCTTCCTCCGGTTCAGCACCCGGAACTGCACGCCGGCCTTGTCGATGACGCGCCCCGCCAAGCCGTCCAGGGCGTCGATCTCGCGCAGGATGGTGCCCTTGCCGATGCCGCCGAAGCTCGGGTTGCACGAGCAGACGCCGAGGTTGTCCATCTCGGGGGTGATGAGGGCTGTCCGGGCGCCCGCGCGGGCCGCGGCGGCGCATGCCTCGGAGCCGGCGTGGCCGCCGCCGATGACGACGACATCGAATGGTCTGCAGTCGATAGGGGATAAGTATAATTCTAGTGTTGGCACATGTGGATGCGACTCACCTCGAGTCGGAGCCCACTGTCGCAAAGGTTCTCCTGCTCTGGAGGCTGGCTCTGCTCCGGCGTACTGGTCGCCGCAGTGGCCTACCGAGACCTCGGGGAAGCCAGAGCTTCGTCATGGCGTTTGGATTGTTGGCTGGGATGTTGATGGCGGGAGGGAGATGCGATCGAGGGACAGAAAATCAATTGCCCGATAAGCGATAAGGGGCGAATGTGAAAGCGCGTCTGCTACGGCCACACCCGCCGTGCTCAGGGGTGGATATGGCTTGGCATCCCAGGACACAGCTCAAGCAAGTCGGCGATAAATAAAGTTGAAGTATCTTGCTGGCAGGTGTTCAAGGTAAAAACATGGGAGCACATCGAAAATTCCTCCTTCATGCCAGCATGGCATCGTGTACACAAGAAAGTCATTGGTATAGTACTCCAGGCAGTAAAAGTACACATCTCTCAGACACACACACACAGACAACCCCCGACCCAGTTCGACACAGCTGTGAGAGGAGAGCACCGTTCAAGGTCTCTTGACGACGTCTACTGTCGCCTCAGCCGAACGCCCGACATCTCAACACGCAACTTACTGCTGGCCCTGCCCCTGCTGGCCCTGCCCCTGCTGGCCCTGGCCCTCGGGGTTGTAGGGGCGGCGCAGGACCTCGAGGTGGCCTAAGACTGTCAGCGCAACTGTACCGTCCAAAGAACATTCATGGTGGACATACGCTGGGCAATGTTCAGGCCTTGGCGGGGCTTGCCCTCGCCGTCGACATAGTTGGACATGGTCACGTCGCCCTCGACCATGACCATGGTGCTGTCGGCCCGTTAGCAACCCAGAAAACCCGCACGGTAGAGCCGGCAACACCAGCCGGGAAAAGGGAGACACACCCCTTGGGCAGGGCCTGGAAAAAGTCGCGGCGGGCGCCCTCATCAACAAAACAGCTGACATTGAACCAGCTGGTCTTGCGGTTGTCGGCGGAGCCCGAGTTGCTGGCGACGGCATAGCGCAGGTACTCGCGGCCGGTGCTCGAGGCGCGCAGCTCGGGCGAGTCGGCCAGGTTGCCGACGATGGTGATGCGGGCGACGGGGCGCGAGGCCGTCGAGCTGAAGGCGCGCGCGGTCGTGGCGGGGCGGGCGACGGCGGCGGCGCGGGACGCGGTGCGGAGGAAGGCCGACATTTTTGCTGGATTTCTTTCTTTTTTACTTCTTTTCTCTGATGGAATGGGCCGTCAATGGCGGGCTGTGGGCTGTGGGTTGTGGAATTCGGGCGGTCAAAACGTCAAAACGTCAAAAAGTCGATGCGCGAGCTCAGCTCCTGGCGCGGTTGATTGCTGAGACGCGAACCGTTAATTCAGGCTGTGGCTGGAGAGAGAGCGGGAGAGAGCTTCAGCCACCGCACCGGGTCTTGCTGTGGCTGGCAGGTCTCCACCATCTTCACCCCGGCGGGACGTCGCTCCTCCTCCAAGAAGCTCCTTCCGAGTTCAACCCTCTCCTCCACCACTCAAATTCTTCTCCCTTGCTGCGTTGCACAAACCAAACTTAGCAACCACGCCCACGCCGAAATGCCACTCGTGCACAGCCGCGGCGTGGCCAGTTTGCCGCCGGATCCCCTGCCGAAACCCCCAACTGACAGATCGCCCAATGGCTTTCTCGCTCCAAATGCAGTTGATGCGTTTGCGCGGTGATGGCTGCTGCCTCGTGCAGCAGAAGCGCGCAAGCGCGGCCGAGGGCCGGTGTGTCTCAGAAAGACGCAGCAAGGTGAGGTACCAGAAGAACGACCTGGGAAGTACTCCGTGCCAGACGGCATGTACCAGAAGTGGCAGCAGGGGACGGCCGAGAGTGAAGAGTCCCGTCTAGACAGCCTCAACGCCCGGGACCGGCTACGACAAATTGCACCCAGACTCGGGCACGATGCATCGCATTCCCGCGGCGAACTCGTCGAAAATGAGCCTCTGGCGTGGAGCCAGCTCCCCGGAAGCGGCGCTGTTCGCAGTCGGCAGCGGGCTGTATTCTTTGTCGACTTGGGCGGCTTCAACCCTCTGCCGCTGCCGAGCCTTGCCCCTTTTGGGTCTCAATAGAGCTTCAATAGAGCTATTCAGCGCTTCTCACTCCGACCTGCCCGCAACACCATCATCACAGTGGGGTCTTCTGCCTCATAGTCTCAATGGGCGGCCTGCCCTCAATAAGCCAATGGAGCAATAGAGCAATAGCCATGGCGGTGCTCCTCCTGCCCCCCCCCCCCCTGGCCCTCCCCTCGCCGCCGTCTGCCTTTATACTGCCCGCCTTGCCATCGCCAGAGTCTCTCTCGCCCTTCTGCGTGCCCCTTCTTTGCCTCAGAGCCAGCTTCGACTGTACTGCATCTGGATCCTCCTCTTCGCTGAAACCTGCGATATCCAGCTGTCCCTGACGTTTCAGTTCAGGGGGACACTCTTTCTTTCCTTCTCCTCATCACCCTCCCGGCCCTGACTTACACCTCACCACCATGGCCTCGACAAACAGCACACTGCCTCCCAACCGGTGGGCCGTGTATGGCTTCACGACAACCCCCGAGGAGCGCATTGGGCCCGGGGCCCCCTACGCATCCCCAGCCCTCCAGGCCAACCTCTTCTTCCGCGTCTTCCTCGGCATCGTCTCCCTCTTCGTCACCTGGGTCCCCGCTCGTCTTCTCTGGCGCAATGGAGAATTTGGCGGCACCGTCTTCTGCATCATGCTCCTGGTTCTCAACCTCATCACCGTCGTCAACGCCCTGATATGGCGCAACAACAACGTCCAGACGTGGTGGGCCGGCCACGGCTGGTGCGACATCCAGACCTACACCTTCTTCGCCCTGCACACGGCCTTCAACATCTGCATGTTCGAAATCATGCGCAGCTTGGCCTCCAAGGTCGCCCTCAACCGCACCATCAAGCCGACACGCAGTGAGAGGCGGCGCCAGCACATCGTCTCGGCCCTGATCATCTTCACCGTCCCCGTCATCCAGGTCATCCTCACCTACTTCAGCACCGTGAGTCGATATAATGTCTCGACTCTGGTTGGATGCAGTGCCGTCTACTACCCCAACTGGATCTACCTGGTCTTCTACATCATCCCGACTCCCGTCTTTGCCGTCCTCGCCGCTTATATGGCCGGTCAGTAAAGAAACCTCCCCTGTCTTTGACATCTACTGACCAGAGTTCTTCCCAGGCCTGACCTTTTACCGCTATCGGAAGATTGAAAAGGTCACCAGAGAGGTCGCCCTGTCCCAGGACGGCGTTGCCGCCGCCAGGCAGGACAGAGTCAGGAAGAAGCTCTACTTCATGACGTTGGCCTGCATCATCGTGGTGCTGCCGCTCGTCCTGGTCTTGCTGTTCCGGAACATTGTCGAAGGCGCCCCCTGGAATCTGCCTTACGACTTCGACGCCCTCCACTTTGGCCCGGACCCCTTCAATGCCTACTTCATCTCCTTTACCACCACCAACATGATGAGTTTTACCTCTCTGAACATCGCCTTCATCGCCGAGGTTGCCGGCATCGCCGTCTTCATCCCCTTCGGCATCACCCCCGTGGCCCTCAACATGTACCGCGAGATGCTCCTCGCCGTCGGCCTGGGCTACCTCTTCCCCAAGCTGAAACAGGAGTACGTGCCCCGCCCAACGCGCCGTTCCTAGTTCAGCTGGGGGTCCTGGACCCGTTCGCTGTCCGGCAAGAGTCTGCTGGGAACAACGTACGTCTTTTAGCCCCCTTCCTCTTACCTCGTGGCGGTGATGCTAACTCCCTCCAGCAGCTCAATATCCACCCGCAAAGACAGCCTCCTCCCGACAGCCGAGCAAGTCTCCCTCGCCAGCCGCTCCGGGACCGGGCGGGCGCACTCGTCCTCCATGACGCAACAACACCAGCCCAAGGACTTCACCATGTGCGGCGTCGACCCCCTTCCCTACCCGGAAAAGACCGTGTCCGCGTCGTCCACCACCAACCATAACAACCCCTGGCTCGACCTCACCGCGACTGAACTCGACAATGCCACAGCCCAGATCGAAGCCGGCTCCCCCCCGCTCTCCCGCAACCCGTACACCACCATCCTCCCCACCCCATTCGCCAAACCACCGCCAAAGTTCCCCGCCCTCCACATCCCCTCCCTGCACAGCAAAAAAAGGGACCAACAATAACAACAATCAACCTCAACAGACACCCCCACTACCTCCCTACTAACCTCATCCTCCCTTGGTGAAAACCACAACCAAAACACAGCCCTCCCCACACCAGCCCCAAGCACAAGTACACATCACACCCAGAGCTCCATCCCGTGGTCCGCCTCCCCGCACCCGGCAGCCGCCATCACGCCGCTCGTCGGAGTCGACACGCGCGTCTGGGCCGACGAGAACCCGTCGTCATCCAGGAGGATGAGGATAGGCGGCACGGCGGCGGCCGATCTCGAATCCGGTCTCGGCAGCAGAGAGGGGGGAAGGGCAAGGGGGGTGGTCGTCGAGACGAGTATTGCGCGGCAGTCGATGGACTTGCAGGATGCGGACGGTGGAGATCTGGATGGCGAGTACCGGGTCGGAGTGGTGGGCTGTGGCCGCCGGGACTCGACTGCTGCGAGCTAGGCGCTTGGGGTTGAGAGGGCTTTGGCGGGGGTTGGGGGTGCGGGTGGGAATGGGGATGGAGATGGAGAGGGCGAGGGGGGTTTGTTTTGGGGGTGGGTAGGGAGAGGGAGGACAATACGGGGGGAGAGATAGTGGTGGGTTGATCATTTCTTATGCGGTGCCGGTCCTACAAGGGGCGTCGGTCGTTTCCGAGTTTCTTGAGTTTGAAAAGGCTGTTTTTGGTTGCATGGCTTCAGAGGGGAGGGGGTGTATATGCGGGTGTGAAGAGGAGAGGGAGGAAGCTGTAATTTACCTAGGGATGGATGCCGCCAGGTTTTCTCTTCTTTTCTTTCGTATTTTCTCGTCTTCTGTCTCGGTATCTAGGTCGTCGAGATTGGAACAGTGCTCAAGCTCGTAGGAGGACATACCCAGAATGCAGGACACTTCCATTTTCCAATATGATGAGTGCATACCCTAGTCTTGTGTGTCTGAGATTTGTCGATGACAACCCCTACCCCGTCAGAGGTGGTAATGGATAGAGCATAGGGACAATTCACCCTCATGGACCACTACCCAAAGTATCCGTGTACTATTTCTAGCAACACTCATGCCCGCAAAATTACCTTTTGCTCCTCGAGACCGTTAGGTTGTGTCTCCTTCCACGGTAGTAGCCATGGTCGAGGACAACGCCTCCCTAGGTATCCGGGAATATGATAGTCAAGGTGCTGTTTGGACATATCAAGGCCAAGGAAACCCAACAACAGTTTATTTGGTGCTTCTGTCTCTTATTGTTCTTGACAATTTCAAGGCAAGGCCACTTCAGAACTGGTACTCTGAACTGATATCAACACCCCCCTCGGCTGCGAAGGTCGGCAACCTAAGTCCTTGACGGTGCCGGAACCTTTGATCCGCCGTTGGATACCAGGTGCCTTTAGACCTATCCCGAGCATCTTTCCAGCCTTTTGTAGAATAGGATAACATGGGGAAAGGCGTTGCGTTACTCGACATCATGTCCTCAACTACTCTGGGGTGTGTCTTCGTAGCAACTGTTACCACTTTCCTTTGACCAGTATATTGTCGAGGAATATGTATTAAAGAAATGAGACTGCTCTACACAAGGTAGGAATTATCTATTACAGACTGAACCAGAAAATAACACAACAATGCATGTATCCAACCATTTTGCTAGGCCAACAGTGGCCGGCCGCGTAGCGACAAATGCCTACCGTCCAAGCAAAGACAGACGAGGAGAAGAGGCAACCCAAGCAGTCAAACAACCCACCACACCCGCGATATGCAAAACGGAAAACGGCTTGCTCATTTCAGCGTATATAGGGGTATGGGTATAACCGAATCAGCGTGTGTGTGCGTATGTATCATGCTTTGCATCCCTCCCGCAAACAATCTTCCATCATCAACCTGCCCTTCCCGTTCTCCTCTCCCCAGCTGCCACAGGAAAACAACCGCCACCCCCCTGCCTCCCCTTCTATCCCCCAGACAGCAAGAAAAGGAGAATGCAAAAACAATGCAATCGGTATCATATCTTCTTGTCTCATCTTATCAACCCCTCATGCAGGGACATCAAACAACAAAAGAGAGAGTTGGGGGAAAAAACAATACGCCACCAATGATGATGCAGCCAAATCCATACCAGAAACCAAGCCAACCAAAAAAAAGGGACAAGTAGGCAAAGAGACGCTTCCACCCTGAAAAGACAAGATGAGAAAATAAAAAAAGACCAAAAGAAAAGCAACCCCATGCCATCCTTGCGCTTTGTTCCGTACCAGCCTCAGTTCCCTGATGCTGGCTTCGCTTCCCAATATTGCTCAGGCAATACCCACCACCCCCTACAATCTGCCCATCTTCACTAGGCCTGAGCAGCGTCATCTTCCGATGATCCAGGCACCTCTTCCCCATCACAATCTGTCCATCTAACTCTCCTCTTCTCATCCTCCAGCTAGGGCGCTCTCAACCCCCCGCCTATGCACAACTCAACCTCACCAAGGAAGGGGATAGCGCAGAAACACCACCCCCCTTACCCCTCCCCAATCACCACCTCGTCCCACCACCACCGCTCACTCCACCCGACACCAAGGATGCGCCAGGACCTGGTCAATATCGAACCGCTGCTCCACATCACGATCAAGCATCTTGCGGATCAGGTCAATGCTGTCGTCGCTGATGGTGTAGGGCACGCGCAGGTCGCGGTCCATGATCTCGTCGATGCTGTAGAAGGGGTTCTCCTTGTAGATGATGGTGTACAGCAGGATGCCGAGGGCCCAGACGTCCTGCTCCTTGCCGCCGTAGGGCCGGCCGGCGAGGACTTCGGGGGCGGCGTAATCTGGCACGGCCACTCGGTCAGTACTTTGTGTGGATAGGGTGGGCGTGGGAAGATGGGAGGAGAGTTGGGGGGGGGTTCTCTTACCAATGGTGCCCACAAAGACGTCAAAGGGCCCGCTCCTGATGTACGCGGCGCTCCCGAAATCGATCAGCTTGATGCGGCCCTCGCCGTCGAGGATGACATTCTCGTCCTTGATGTCGCGGTGCACGACCAGGGCCTTGGTGTGCAGGTGGTGGATGGCGCGGGCGACCTGCACAAAGATGCTGCGGCTCTCCTGCTCGTCCATGTTGGTGCGCAGCTCGATGTAATCAAACAGGTCCATGCCGGGCAGGCCGTGGGGCGCCATCTCGATGTAGTAGTTGACGTCGTCCTCGAAGAAGTCGTCCATCTCGACAATGTTGGGGTGCCGCAGCCCGTCCCGCCGCAGGTAGTCCAGCACGTGTATCTCGAGCGGGACGGTGCCCAGCCTACGGTCGCGCGTCCACGTGTCGACAAGAATGCGCCGCTTCGTGACATACTTGAGCACGCACTTCTTGCCGGTGCTGCGGTACCGCACCAGCTTGACCTGCCCGTAGGCGCCCTGGCCCATCTCCTCGAGGATGGCAAAGTCGTCGATCGACTTCTTGTGTGGTGGCTCTGCCGGCTTGGCCGATATCGCCTGCTGCTCCTTGTGGGATTCGGAAGCCCGCTGCGAGCCTGTTAGCTTGGCCGCGGCTGTAATGGCGGCCTCTTTCAGCTGCCGTGCTAGGGACGAGGGTTTCGTTTCCCCCTTCTGCGACTCGTCCGAATCGGACTGCATCTCCAGCGGCGTGTGGGCTGGCGTCTGACCTGGCGATGGCTGGTGCAGTGGCGTGGCCGCGCCGGAGGGCAGCGGTGATGCTACGCCCAGGTTTGTCCGCGACGCATGGAGGTGCCTCGAGTACGTGACCCAAAGAGCGTAGACCATCTCTGTCTGGGCCACAACGAACTTATCGCTGGCCTCGTCGGTCGGTGACTCGTCATCACTGTTCTCCTGCACAGCCTCGCTGTGGGTCGTGACTTGCTTTTCGCTCTTGACGACGCGCATCTGGATGTCGATTTTGAGTTGCGACCCGTCGCGGTGCCGAGCTGGAAGGCTGTCAGGGCGCAAGAATCCTGCAGCCGCGTCGGGATGTCCCTCCTCGAGAGCCAGAAATGCCGACGCCTTTCGGAACGAGTGCTCGGGGATCACGATCCCATCGACGAGATGGACGCCGTCCCGCTCGGTGAGGACGCGGAGTATTTTGTCGAAGTTTGGCACTAGTTGGTTGATCGACATTCCATCCGGCTTCTCGTGGCCAAAGAGCGCGCCGCAGAAGACAGAATTCGAGCTCTTGATGGTGAGGTTTAGAGGGCAGACCACGACGATTCCCGCAATGTGCGGCAAGCTCGACACGCGCAGTTGAGTAGATCCCCTGACCTGTTCCACCGTCGCCGGGATGTTGATCCTGTCGCAGTTGCGGCACGTGTAGTACTTCCTCCTGGCGATCTCCCGGTAGTCGATTTCGCCGAAGCGCGGGTCAATGCCCTGTCGTGAGATCCGTGGGATCAACAAGCCGACGTCTTGACCCGGCTGTAGGTTCTCATTCCCCCAGATGGGGCCCAGAGCACCGGAGAGCTTGAGAACGGCTCCGTCTTCGTCGACATCGATGTATGCGACGTCCTCGTTGATCTCTTCCAACACCCAGATTAGGCCCACCCGCTTCTCAATGACCCAAAAGCTGGCGGAGCCGGTCGCGCCGTTACGTTTCTAGCCAAGCGGTTAGCCACATGTATGTCATTAGATTTCCTCACACTCACTTGAATTGGGACAACGTCCCCGCAGAGCAGCACGCCCCTGGATTTGCTGCTCTGGCGGTGGGCGTGTCCTGGCTTTGGCGGCTTCGGATCGCCACTGTGGATGGTCGCTGGTCGCCTCGCCGTCTTGGGTGTCTGCGACCTCGAGTTCGGCTTGCTCAGCAGCTTCGCCGTGATGCCACCGGCGCGTGCGCCAAGCAGACTAGACGTTTGTGGGACGGGCGTCGGCTGAGCGATCTCGCTCTCGGAGACATCCCCGGCATCATTATGAATGCCCTTTTGCAACTTCCCAACCAGCCAAGCCCTCCTCTCCTCCCGGACCACCTCCAAGATGCCCATTTTCCTAACCTCGGCAGTTGTGACGCCGAAAAGCAAACAAGCGAGATCGTTGGCAGCACTGATTGTCCACGGCGATTTCGACTCGGTGGTGAAGATTGCTTGTGCAGCAGGTACCCACCTCGTTGGGTGATTGTGTAGCGCAGGGGCGGCGGCCGGCGGGTTTATCGCAGGGGCAAACGGCTGTGATGATTTGTGCTGAGGGGGTGGCGGCGGATCAACAGCGAGGAACGGTTGCGCCATGGCGTCCATGAGCTTCTGCTGTACCGACGCCTGGACTGTATCGGTCATTGTCCGCTTCAGCACGCTGGGCCGTCTCGAAGGAGGCGCGGACGTCTTGGCCGTAGTACCGCTCGCGCCGCTCTCGTTGGTCGGTGTCCTCGACGAGCTTTCGGACCCCGTACTCTCGCCGGGCAGAGGCTGAGGTCGCGAATCCGACGTCGGAGATTCATCCTGTTGAGAACCGGGAACTTCGAGGACCTCAGGCGGGGGCGCCGGAGCGGTCGGAGACAGGGGCGTCCTGTCGATGGGCTCCGGGCTCGAGGTTCTCAAAGCGAATCCCTTGTCGAATACGTTCGCGTTTGAGGTCGTCGCCGGTCCAGTCAATGGCCCGGAAAGAATACTGGGATCGCCGTTGGGGAGATTTCCAGCGCCAACCAAATGTGCCTTCGCCAACAGATCCAGCATATGTTGTGTTTCTACGTCACCTGTCGCCCGTGCTTGAGCGCTCGCTATGCCAGCGTTTGACGAGACGGACCAGGCCATTCGATCCCTCATAAACTCCATCGACCTCTTCATGACATTCTGGCGGTTGTGTATCAAGTCTTCGGACTGGTGGGCGAACGAGAACGAGTGCAGCGATTCCGAGGGAAAACGAGAGAGATCTTCGGTAAAGGTGGGAGAGGTCGGATACGGGGATAGTGGTGCGGAGTGGTCGAGAAACATGCTGACAGAGGTCGACCTTGACAAATCGCCGAGCGAGGGGTTCCGGCTAGACACTGACGGCATGGTGGGCGTCCGCATTGCATTAGGTTGCTGGCGTATGCGCCGAAGGCCGGACATGCCCAAGCCGTGGTCATGGTCCGTCACGATGGAGCTCCTAAGGACAGGGCGCATGTCAGTACTGGCGATGAATCAGCGCGGAACTGAACCTGTTTGACCGCGTAGCAACAGATCCCGTCCCGCAAACAGCCGCCGGCTCCCTTGCTTTTCCTAAGCTGACCTTGACATGGCGTCGTACTCGGCCGCCGCGGCGCCGGCATCGAACGAGAAGCGGATGCGAGCTTTTTCGGAGCTGTCGCCTACGGTGCCGAGGTTCCCAGTGCTCCTGTTTTTGGGTATCTGCAAAGCTGGCGACAGCCGTTGGCGGCCGCGGGCCTCGGCGTCGTGTCGTGTGTCTTCACCTGTCACGGGCGCGGCGCACCTCCGAGTCAGCTCCTCGCTCGGGATGGCTTTTGCTTTCTGCCCGCGGCGCAAGGCATCTGACTCACCATTGTCTGAGCTCCCGCCACATATACCGGGCATAATTGAGGCAAGCAATGTACGTCCGGAGCTATAGGAAACAAAGGGAACGATGGCAGCTTCCTCGGGGTGAGGGGGAGGAATCCTAGCCAGAGGGCGACCGAGTTGATGATCGATGGAGAAATCGATTGGTGGGGTTCGGGCTGCGGGCTGCGTCGCCTGGAAAGGACAAGCCGGGTTTGGGGGGCCCGTGTCAGGCGGTCTTCGGTCTCAACTTGAACCTGCAAGTAAGTACCTCAGGTACCTCGAAGCGGCCTCGAACAGCAGAGCAAGGGCGTTCGTCCGATCGGGGATGGAGAAGGGAAAACGGCGTCAACACTTTGCTGATGGAATGCAAATGTCTCGGAATATTAGCGGTAGGAACGGCTCGCAAATTCTGGAATTCTAAATTCTGAATCCCGCGCAGGGCTAGCGAAGCACACCCACCTCGATGCACACTGCACAGCATCCGGCACGCCGGATATGAAATGTGGACTTGTCCTCTATTTCCGTGCCGCCGCCGTTAATACACGACGAGTCCAGTCAAGAAACCCGGCACAACACGTGTAATGCTGTCGATTTTTGAGGCAAAATGAGGCTTGAAGTTGAGGCGGGTTGGGCTGTTTGGGTCGTTTGGTCGTGCAATGTGCCCCCAGGTACCAAAGGTATCGGATTTGTTGCGGCCTGTTCCAAATCTCCATCATGATCCCGCCAGCGTCTTGGCATGACGGAGCATTTGACCTTGGCCGGTGGGGGCACAGTGGCTGCACAGTGCCAGCTCAAGGCCAAAAGGTCGGGGCACTTCCAAGTCCTTGCGTTCGTAAACTAGAGGAGGAAAGATATGTGGGGTTTGAGACAAGTTTCGACTTCTTTAGACACCGCGATCCATTCCATGCCAAACAGTTTACTACTTGTAGTAGACCAAACAAGGACCCGGCTCACGGCCTCGAGTTGTCAGCGGACGGTGGATCAGGCCGCCGGCAGTCGAGCCCCCACAGTCAGAATATGCAAGTGGCACTGTTACCCTGACTGTTCCTTCGTTCCAAGGCCCCGCCAATTGGCAACCTGGAAGTGAATCTCGAGGACTCTCGAGCCATGTGATGCAGATCTCGAGGCTGGTTCTGACAGGTTCCTTTCTGCCCAACTCAACCTCTTGCATCGAATATCACGGCGCAACTTGGCCAAGTTGGCTTCGGCCCTCGACTGTGTCCACCGCCGGGTTTGGGGCTTCCGGCTTCCTGCAGCGGCGGCCCACAACCGAACCCACGCACCTCCCGAAACGGCGCGGGGACCGCCCGACGAGGTCATCGTGCATCACCTTCTGCGCCCTGCCTCCGAAGATCGTTGCCTTGGTTTGGCAACTGACGACAGTACCTTGGCAATTCAGAGACACTCTGTCTCCTGGAGCGGCATTCCAGGAAGTTCATATCCAAATCCCTTGTTGCGGGGCAAAACAGAAGCATGGAAGACGGACAGCAGGGCTGGTGAAGCCCCAGAGCCCATCGCAGGGTGGTGGAGATGCATGCCATGCCACCCCACGCTCCCAGGGCTTGCCTTTTCACATACTGTGTGGTAATTCTTGGCCCAACACCGCAGAGAGCGGGATGCACATTGCAGGTCACCACGCCACCACCACCGGCAGCTCACGGCGAGAATTGGAAACCCAACAGCCATTCCACCACTAGCCCATGGACCGCCTACCGCTGGAGATCATCGTCCATATCGCTTCCTACCTTCCCAAACCACCTAGGAAGGATAGTGCAGACAGCGCCACTGCCAGCGATGCAGGGCTGGTGCGGCCGCGCATTGCCAGGCTCTCGCGCAAATGGCAGTTTGCCGTTGAGCCCTTCGTCTTTCGCGCCCTGCGCGTCAAGAGCACCGAGCTCGACGAATTCGCTTCCGTCTTTCCCGCCGCCCAGTCTCGCCGCCGAGGCCTGTTGAAGGAGCTCACAGTCGACATCATACTCCCCACATACAGCGATGCCGATTGCGCCGTCTATGAATCAGACCAAGACAGGCTGGTCCACGACAAAATTGCATCCGAAGCAGTCGCCTCTCTGTTTAACATCCTCTCGGGTTGGGGGTCTGATCCCGCCCTCGCCATTGCCCTGTCCATCGCCGTGTACTCGCCCAAGGACCACGACTCGCCCGTCGACCAACCCGACGATCTCTTCGTCCGACGATACGAATGCTCATACATTCGGCTCTCGAACTCTGACAAGCTACCCGTTGTATCCTGCCTCAAATCCATCTCCTGGGACGCCAGCGAACGTTTTTTCCATCCGAGCAGCATCGTGGCACTCGCGGCCGCAGCCCCTGCCCTCAGACAGGTGTGGCACTATACTGGACCCAGTGTGTACTTGGCCCTCACGCGGGAGCTACGCGACGACTTTGTCCAATCCCTCAAAACGTTCCGCCTCACGCCAGCAACACACGAGTTGAACGTCTCGATTGGCTCGCACATCTACCAACATTACCAGAGGCTGCCCAACCTGGTGTTTCCACACCAACAGGATCCCCTTTGTTCCGCCCTCCATCGGACAATTGGAAACCATGTCAAGCATCTATGCTACGACGGCCCGATCGACCCATCCTTCTTCTGGCCCTACGCCTAGGGCGACGGTCCCCGCGAGCCATTCTGGTCCTCGCTCGCCACTTTGTGGGTGGAATTCGACGCGGCCGGCCCGTCTGGGCGGTGGTATTTCCGCGCCGCGCCTGGCGACGTGTACAACGTGCCCGCTAGCGACGAACCGCTGCCGGCCGACACAATCGGCCACATGCCGCCGGGCTACGGGTCGGTAGAGGACGCGGAAGAAGCGCATGCATACATGCGGTCTCTGTTGCCGGCGAGAATGAGGGAAGAGGACGAACCAATCGAGGTTTGGAACGACTTCCGGAACGGCTTTCGCGTTGTGCCGGATGGCGAGGTAATGTTCCCCTTGCTAGAGGCATTCGCCCGCGCCCTTGCGCAGATGCCGGCTCTCGAGGAAGCTTACTTGACCACGCCTGGCCGTCCCCCACACAAGAGGTGGTTCGTGTCGTACGCTGCGCCAGGGACCCCCAGACCCCATGATGACCTGTGTATTATTCTGGGGTTACCTGACGAGGGAGCGTCTCAGCCACGGGTTTTCTTTCATGTGCAAGACCGGAGACCGCCTAAGCACGTGCTTGACTTATTTCGCAAAGTGGGGAGAGAGAGGCACGGGCAGGACGCCCTCATCAGGTTTCTGCCCTCTATGTGGGAAATCCTGAGGGAGAGGTGTGTGCGTAAAGTTAAGTAAGGCATCGGCCGCCGCAATGGCCGGAAACGAAACGCTTCAGTCATGCATGCTCCGCAAGTTGCCGGGACCTAAACACGCCTGAGGTCCGGCTTGTTCGGGAACAGGCGGGCCGGCACTATCGGGCTCCGCTCCCGGATGCCGCCCGGGGTCGCTTGGCACAGCCCCGAGATCTCGCCGAGCCCCGGCAGTCGGCGAGCGCCCCCGGGCCTTCCAAGTGAAACGGCCTGGCGGCAACCGCAACAAGTCCACTCACTCACACCGCCTAAAAGCTGGTGGTCCAACGTTTCGGCCGGCAGTGGGGGGGCCACGAGGCTCTCGGCGAAACCAAGACACAAGCATCCAACATCCCCGTGCTACCCCTGGGCCCTGGGAGCCCTGGTCGCGTGGCCAACACTTCCAGGGCCGCAACAAAGGCGAACGGGTCAGATGGGGCAGGCGTTCGCGACGAGTCATGTCAGCGGACCTCTGGACCTGCGATTTGTCCATTCTTATTATAATGCCGCAGTGGCTGGTGTCTGCTGTTTCAGAGTGATGACATGTCGCCGCCTCTGGCGTCACTATCTCGTTACGTTCATGGAGCACGCTGAGACACTTCACCATAAGCATAAGTACACGCCAAGCCCATTCCAATGATTCGCAGGCTGCCAAGATGTCTATCCAAATCCCCTCCAACGCTCTCATTTCAAGTCGGTTTAATCCTGTCCGACAATGTTCCTACAAGTAGATATCCAGTTAACCCTCCAGAGGTCCATGTTCATCCGACCAAGGAACTGACATGTAACTTAACGGTTTTGCCCGACCATCTCTGGCACACGAACTGCAGTTCAGGACGAGGACCCCCGGATGGACGACGCCATCCGGCTCAACGCCGAAACATTCAGACATTACTTCGCACAGGGATACAGGACATGGCAGAGGCTCTGTCTGAAGGCAGCCGGTTATCATGAATTCCCCGCCGACCTTGTGGATTTCGAGCATGCCTGTCCAAGAGCCCCCTATCTCCACGACAATCTGGAGCTGAAGCCGGGCTATAATTTTCACGCGACCGGGACATGGACATGGCACGCAGGCAAGGGCGATGACGGCTGTGATCTTCGGCCTTTTCAACGGAGTTACTCCATACCTGTCACGGCTCGCCGCCCCATCGCCGCCCCATCGCCGTCGCTGTCAAGCCCTCGCCTGAACGATTCCCGACCTGGTTCGGTGGAGAGCGCAACCACGTCGGGATATTAACCCTTGCGTGGGCCTACGTCCTGTCGGCGCGATGGGCCGAGGTTGTCCCAGGGGCTACCGCCCTCCACTACACCGACAGCCAGGCCGTGTTTAAGCAGCCAGGCACGACAACCGCAGGCGGGTGCCTCGGAGAGATCCCCGTCGATCTTAGGCCAGCCTCGGACAGCGCCGCGAGATGGTGGGCTGCCCTCCTGGCTCCGAGCCAGGGCTGGACCACCGGCATATCCCACAGCGGCAGCCTTCTCCCAGCGCCATGGTCGACCAACTTGGCCCAGGCAGCCAACGCGCCCTTCGTGCTCTTACGAACGTCCACAACCGCGGCGCCCCCACCCCACCTGGCGCCGCCGTCTTTCTCAGTCGCCGCGTCCTACATTCTGGCCTACTCGGCGCACCACCGAGTCCGGGACCAGAGCCGGGCAGCCTTTGCCGCAGCCTTTGCCGCAGCCTTGATGCTACCCACCGCCGGCCGCATCAAGCAGACGATCAGCTTGTCCGCTCCTGGGCAGCCCTCCTCGGATCACAGCACTGCCGCCCCGTCTGCCAGTCCGGTCCCAGAGCAGGTCCCGGTTTGGGGCCGCGACGTGCGCCAGCTTGACAGGCTGCTCACGCTAAGCTGCAATAACTTCATCCGGTCCCTCCTGAGCAGCGCCGTCTTCGAGCCGGACATGGCCTGCAACGCCTGCGGAGCTTGGATCCAAGGAGCCTTCGCAATCCTGGACCAGGCAAAGTCCGAGTTACAGGTCCTTACCGGTGCCCTGATGACTCGAAACCCCGGACTCGGCTTCCTCTGGTTGGGCGCCGCGCTCCTGGGCATCCACGACTCCGTGCTCAACGGGATGCGTGCCCTGTTCTACCCCGTGGGTCTGACGCTCGCCGGGTGGACCGACACGCGCATGTCCTTCATCCAGGAGCCTGTGCGAGGTGCTTCGCCAGCCAAAGGAACCACCATCACCCGCGCCGACGAAGCCCGGCTGCTGTTCTTGTCGCAATCCATGGAACACACCCAGCCTCCCATCGTGCCCTTCGGGCCGTTCGGCCTGGCGAACATCGCGGACTGCAACCTGGAGGTGCAAGCGCACGCGCGCTGTCGCAGCAGCAGCCACGGGCTTTGCTATTCCGGCTGGACATGGGACTGGCGGGATGGGGCGCGCGCGCCTACTCCCCAAGACCCCTCCCCACCGCTGCTGCTGAACGGGAGGACATTAGCGCAACAAGAGGGCGGGGGGGAACAGGAGGAGGCGGCAGATGGCGGCGGCCAGATACTACTACTAGTCGACTACAGCCAGATGGACCGCGAAAACGACGGCTCCGAGGCCGTCACCCGGAACACGTTCATGTGGCTTCGGGGCGCGGATGGCTTCCCCGTCGCGGAGAGAGAGCTCCGCCAGCATGAGTGGATCGACAATCTGGAGGAATCGGACGACGACATGGAGGGTGCCGCTCCGGAAGGAGACTGGCGGTCGATTGGCGCGCTGAGGAGCGTAAACGTCGGTCCTGGATCGCGCGCGCGGCGGTGGCGGCGGCGTACCGGCGCGACAGCTTTTATTGAGTTGAGTTTGCACTTTGGGGGTCCAAGCAGGAGCAGAAACGGAAACGATACAAAGCACATGCGTGACGTGTCGGTGCGTTGGTATCAGCGTATTTGTCATTCATGATTGGGTATTTGCCGCGACGGCCGGTGGACTGCACAACCGTTGCAATGGTGATGATGATTTGTTTTAGTTACTGTGTGGTCACTGCTTTCGAGGGCTGGGAAAACATAGCAGATCCCCGATAGTTAGCTAGCACGTATGTAACGTTAACGTCAGGTATTTATGTCTCTAAGAAGGTTCAACCGACTGCCCCACCTCGAGCCCCCCCACACCCCGCCTTCCCAAAACGTCTCCAATTGCCTCGTGGCCCCCCAAACAACGAACCAGAGCCAATCGACGCCCATCTCCCCCAAGTCACGACCACCCCTCGAGCACCCCCAATTGTGCCACCGAGGCGGTCAGATGGGGGAATCCAGGGCCTGGCTGGGCCGTTCCGGGCTCCAATGTGTATCGCGCTATTGACGGTTGACTTGTCGACAGCCACCCCTCCATCGGGATCCGCCATTGTTTCTTTTCCTTGGGCCCGGATGATTGCTCGAATACATCCGCCGGTCTTCAGACCATCCAGCACCTAGGTACTGTACCTAGACAGTCTCGTACCGGGCACCGAGGTAAAGGCCGATGCTGGCAACTTGAAGCGCACAACACGCGGTTGGGCACTGGCTTCGCTCTCAAAAGGGCAACCGCTTGCTGCCCCTCACCAACCAACTCCTGTTTTATCAACCTGACCACTCACTCTCGTTTCTTGCGGCTTTTCTGGCTTGCTTGCCTCAGCAGTCCCCAAAATCGCCGAGTTCTCTCCGCTTGAAGACCGCTCACATCACCGTCGCTGTCTTCCCTGCGTGGCTAGTCCTCGTCAGCTCGAGTGCCCAACCGCCAGATAGGAAAATCCGGGACACACTTCCGGACCAGAGGCGCCGAGAACGCTTCAGCCGCGAAGCCTCAACCCGCCTTCTCCAACCGTCCTGCCTAGTCCCTGCTTTGATCGGCCATAACCGGGCAACAAGAGCGAGCGGCCCGCTGCCATCGACATCATCACGCCTTCATCATCCGGCCGTGGTTCGCTCACTTATTGCTCGCTCAGACTGAGCGCCTCGGGGAGCCCGCGACTGAATCAGCGTCCGCCTTCTCCACACCCGCTCCATGGTCCGCTACTAGTCAGGAGAACGCTGGAGGATCGCTCCTTTGTTCGGGCGACTTCCCCGGCCTCCCCTTGTCCGTGCCTCTCCCCCGCTGTTTTGAGCCGACCCCACCACCATCGATATTGGGTCTACTTGACATCGCCACCTCCAATCCCGAGCCGCAATTGGAAGGTGGAAGATTCCCCAACGTAGCCTTTTCCGGGGCCGCCTGAACCTTTCCCTCCGCCAACCTCGACCTCCAGGATACACACTCGTCTTTGATTCCTCTTGTGCCCCGACGCTCACGACCCCGTGCCGCTCTCGGAGTAGCCGCCGCCATGGCCGACTCCGACGTTATCCACGATACTCCGACCATGTCACCGAGCCCCGCCATCTCGGACGGTGTCCCGACCGGCGATGGAGGCATTGAGAACGGGCCAGAACCACGGCTGAAGAAAAGAGGGCGGGATAGGCTGCTCCGTGGCCTGCAGCGCATGGCCTCCTCGCCGTCCTTGACCCGCGCCGGCCGCTCGAGGTCCGCAAGCAGCCCTTACAGCATGTCCGGCACCCTCTCCTGCGTCAGCCTGGCCTCGACGCCCTCTCCGTTTGGCCAGCCGAGCGCTGGTTCCTACTTCTCGCAGTCGTCCGCCGGCGGGAGCTCGAGCGCCCACACGTCGATCCCGGCCAGCCCGATCGCCGAGTCGCCTGCTCAGGAGGGGCTCGAGTCGGTGCTGGCCATTCGACCAGTGGACTGTGCTGCGCCCGCCCGAACTACGGCGTCTCTGCCGGCGAAGGTCAAGAAGAAGGCCACCATGTTCAACCTATGGGCCGACATGCCCCACGAGCTCAAGGTCCATGTCCTCTCGTTCCTCAGGCCCAAGGAGCTGGTGCGGGCGTCGCGAGTCTCGCACGAGTTCTACAAGATGTGCTTCGACGGCCAGCTGTGGACCAGCCTCGACGCCTCCGAGTTCTACAGGGAGATACCCGCCGAGTCGCTGGCCAATATCATTGTGTCGGCCGGGCCGTTCGTGAAGGACCTCAACCTCAGGGGCTGCCTCCAGGTGGAGCACTACCAACGGGCCGAGGTGATGGTAAAGGCGTGCCGGAATCTGATCAATGCCACGCTGGAGGGATGCCGGAATTTCAAGCGGTCGACCCTTCACACTCTGCTCAAGACCAATGACAAGCTCGCCCACCTGAACCTCACCGGGCTGGCTGCAGTGAACAACGCCACATGCAAGATCGTGGCCAACTCGTGCCCACAGCTGGAGGTGTTCAACGTTTCGTGGTGCAAGCACATGGACGCCCGGGGGGTCAAATTCGTCGTCGACTCATGCCCCAAACTCAAAGACCTCCGCGCCGGCGAAATCAAGGGCTTCCACAACACCGACGTCGCCGAGGCCATCTTCCGCACAAACACGCTCGAGCGCCTCGTCCTCGCCGGCTGCAGCGACCTGACCGACACGGCCCTGCAGACCATGGTCCAGGGCACCGACCCGGAAATCGACTACCTCACCGACCGCCCGCTGGTCCCGCCCCGCAAGCTCCGCCACCTCGATCTGACCCGCTGCACCCGCCTCACCAACGCCGGCGTCGAAGCCCTCGGCCACGCCGTGCCCAGCCTCGAAGGGCTCCAGCTCTCGGGCGTCACGCACCTGACCGACGCCGCCCTCGAGCCCGTCCTCGCGTCCACGCCGCGCCTGACGCACCTCGAGCTGGAGGACCTCGCCCTGCTCACCAACGCGCTCCTATCGCAGCACCTCGCCAAGGCCCCCTGCGCCGCGCGCCTCGAGCACCTGAGCATCAGCTACTGCGAGAACCTGGGCGACGCCGGCATGCTCCCCGTCGTGCGCGCCTGCACCCGCCTCCGCTCCGCCTACATGGACAACACGCGCGTGTCCGACCTGGTCCTGGCCGAGGCCGCCGCCATGGTGCGCGCGCGCTCTCGCCACGCTAACACTGCTGCTACCTTACCAGCGGTGACCCTGAGCCTGGTCGTCTACGACTGCCCGCACGTCACCTGGACCGGCGTGCGCGAGGTCCTCAGCCGGAATACCGAAGTCCCAAAACCACTACACCCCGTCGTCCCGCCGGAAGGGAAGGGCAAGGACAAGGTCACCGTCACCACCACCACCTCTGCTGCGGACGGCGAGTCACACACCACTCCTCCTCCTCCTAAAGAGACGCCGTCAACGTCAACGACGACCATGCAGAAACAGAAACAGAGGCAGAGCCACCTCCCCACGGAAATCATCTCCCTCAAATGCTTCTACGGCTGGCAAATGACTGTCGACGAGCACACCAAGCGCGTCCTGCGCGGCGACGTGGCCGCCGCGGGCAGGCTGGAGCGGAAGTGGGCGGATTACATGCAGGCGAATGAGGAGGCTGGCGGCGCTGGTGGTGCGGGAGGGAGGAGGAGGAGGAGGCGGGCGAGGGAGGCGCAGATTGTGCATGGGGAGGAGGAGGGTGGTGGGGATGGGGGTGGGGATGGGGATGGGGGGGCTGTTGGTGGTGCTGCGGTGGGGGGGAGGAGGAGGGCGAGGACGACGGTTTGTGTTGTTATGTAATCTGATCTTTTGCTAGATGAGGGAGGGGGTGGATGGCTGATATGATATGATTTATGCCTGGATGGGATGGGACTGCTGGGGGGTGGCAAGAACGGGGAGTTCAAGGGTCGATGGTTGGCTTTTGCATTTTAGGGTGTGTTTGGTTCTTAAGGGGGCGTTTTGGTGGGCATTGGAATACGGTTTTGCAACGGAACCTATGGGGTCTTTTGGTTCATATGATCGCTTTATATCGGCTGAGGTGCTTGTTCATATCGGTCGAGGCAGAGTATGTGGGTGGGTGGCTTTTGGTTGGATTTCTGCACCTCGCATAAGGAGGTCTCTACATTTGGCATTTACAACACATCACATCATCAGACCGCGGTTTTTTTTCCAGCATTTCGTTTGCTAGTCTTATCAGTCAGCAGCAGCGCTAGGCCTCTGGAGAACATGAGCAGAGTTGAGAGCAGCAGTTATGTATTTCTGAACTTGGACATATGATGACTGACACCCAGCTTCCTGCCTGTTCAGAATTGCCAAGCCTGGCCCCAGCCAGCCTTCATTATCTAAACTCCGCGCCCCCAAGACCAGCCAGCCAGCCAGTTATCGGCACTCATTGACATGGAAGTCCCACCCCCAGCCCAAGCTCTTTTTTGGAAGGACTGCTAGTCGGTGGGCTTTTTATGTGTTGTTCTTTCCCGATGCTGTGAGTTGGACAATCACGACGAGCGGGTTGGGGAGTGTATCTGGACATACGCACCGACTAGATGATGAATATTTGTCGCGGGCGTGTTACGACTATCTGTATGGGGGAGGGGGGTGTTGAAAGACCGTTTAGGGTCAACGCCGGTGTATTGTCTCACTGCGTGTGCTTGGTGATGCCAGGCTTCAGTTGACCAGGACCAAATCCGAGTCACACCCAGCACTCACTCGTCTTGTTATCAACGCAGCTTGGGTCGGTTGCCTTCTCGAGGCCGTTCTCAATAAGGTAGGCTCTGTGTAAGGTAGGCGGTTTATAGCATGGGAGGGCTGTCGCCTAGTCATTGTTGTTTTGGGGGATGTTTTATCAACCTGCTTGGTGAGGTTAGTTCATACTTTCCTGGACACTTGTGCCCTCGACGACCCGAGACGTTAAACGGAGAGCACAACGGAACCGCTTTGACTTGTATTCTGCCAGGCCGCCTTGTAAATGACCTTATATTCAACCACAGAGTTGGTCCAGGCCAGGAACTATTGTAGTAGGTGAAGTCATAACAATATACTAGCTTGTCCGGGGAACAGTGGACAGGAAGGGCACATCCCTCGAGCCCTCCCTCGCGACAACAACAACAACACGCTCCTGACAGACCTCGCACAGGCCCCCACCAGTGTTTCCAGTCAGGCCGTGCTTGGTTCAACAACGAGGCACATCACGGCAATGTCACATAACGATGACTGGAAGACCCTCTGGTACTAGCATACTGCCTTACACACTGAATGCAGGAGGCTCATGACAGAAGCGCATTAGTATGGCGGTAGATGGGCCAATCGACAAGCCGAGACGTCCAAGGCCAACTCGGCCAATCGGTCGCCATAGGTAAGAAGAGAAGGCGGGAGCGTTTCCGGTGGCGCGACGATGAGAAGAAGGAGGAGACGGCCCTAACCAGTCGGAGACTGCACGACCGCGTGCCGTCTTGCCGGTCCACGAGACTTGGGGTGGTGGTGATGGTGCACAGGGTCTCGCAACCAGGCAACTGAGTCCGGCACACCTCGCCGGCGGCTGCGAGCGCTGCAGTGTCGAGTCACACGGTTATTGTCTGTGTGTCCTGTTTGGATATGCCTGCCGCCCAAAGGGGGAGATGGGATGGAGGTCCCTGGACATAAACGGCATCGATGGCTGGGGAAGGGCGTGGCACTTTCTTCTTGCGAGAAGATCCGATGCAGGCCGGTGCCCGAGACTTGAGATCGATCTTGGCACGATCGGCAGAGAGGCAAGGCACGAGGGTCGCGTGGAGCGAGGAGGTCGCAGCAAGGCCGCCGGGGAAGGATAGGTACGATTCCTGAATGCATGCGGGCGAGGAAGACGGGGGATAAGTGACTCCGCTTTGTCCCCCACAGGTGGGAGACGGGAGGTTGGCCGTTATACTACATCGAGAGGGCGACACGGAGAACAAGCACAGGGCTCTTAACCGTTCCATGCGAAGCAGAGGGACGAGGGACCAGGTGTGACCGGAGGACCAGCCGCCAAGTCATGGCGAAAACACTCGTCGATTTGTTGAGCCAATGGTAGCCAGACCCGCGCCAATTGGGGCTAACCAACCCCTCGAGGAGCTGGCTGCAGTTTGATGTGGGATGGAATGTCCGTCACAGCTGAAGCGGGCCGTCGATGCTCTTGTTCGTTGCTCCAAGTCGACTGAGACCCGGGAGGGG
This sequence comes from Parachaetomium inaequale, assembly GCA_033296685.1. Lineage (NCBI taxonomy): Eukaryota > Fungi > Ascomycota > Sordariomycetes > Sordariales > Chaetomiaceae > Parachaetomium > Parachaetomium inaequale. The sequence continues at coordinate 77,647 of MU854330.1, forward strand.
AGGAGCTACGTTTCGTTCAGTTGGGGATTGGTGATATAATTGAGATTCAGTGTCGACGCTCAAAACAAGGCCGGGGACTATCTCGTTGGAGATAACCAAAAACCAAAACGGGGTGGTGTTCTAACTTTTGGACGGGGCGATGGGGAGGGCGTGGGATGTGGGAGACGGTCGAACAGGGAGCGGGGGCAGTCCAGCAGACGGCCGGCAAGAAAACAAGTTGCTGCCGTGGTACGCTGGCGTTCCGGGCTCTGGTTGACCAGGCGCGGGCTGTAACGGCCGCGATCGCGGTGTGATCTGCTCTGTGCGTGCGTGTGCTCGAGGTGTGGTATTTAAATCGTGAGGTTGGGGAAACGCAACGGCATGCGGACAGGGCCCGCTGAGGGAGTCCCCACGATGCACGGACCGAAGAGAGGCCACGGCGCAGCGGGGTGACCCGAATCAGGTGGGGCAGCCCACCAACCGGCGAGAGGAAGCGGTTTGTGGTGACCTGCAGCCAGCAACCTCGCAGGTCGGTTCCATCCATTCCATTCATGTTTCCAGGTCGCAGAGAGCTGCTGGAGTGGGACAGTTCTTGCCGCGTGGAGGCACAATCAGATGAGCAACCAGAGCAACCTCAAGCCCCACCCGGCCATCGAGGTTGCCGCATCCATCGCAGGAACTGGTTAAGTTGTCGACTGAAGCTTGCTACTACACAGTAAAGTACCTGGGGAAGAAGATATTAGTCGAGAAGCTACTATATTTGTCGTTCGAGCGGACCAACAGACGGCCATAGATTTTTTTGCTACAAGACAGGCTCACACGTTCGCCGTTCCTTCAAGTGGTTCTCGCCCGCTCCCCGTCGTCGCCCCAAAAGCTCTGCCCTGCCAAACCCGGTGACCCCTCTTTTTTTCTTTTTCAACTCCCACCCGCTCTTCCTTCCACCACAATCACCCATCCTCCCTCCCATGTGGTGAACTTTACCTCCCGCATCTCCTCCTCCCCAATTCCCATCTTTCCTCCCGTCATCTACGCCCCTCCCGTACGCCTCTCAAACCCCTTCTTCTCCGCGCCTCAGCATCGGCTTCCGCATCCTTGCCGTGCACCACCGAAACCCCCATCTCCATTCCATTCCATTCCCGGTCTGCGCGCATCCGGAACCCCGCTCTAGCAGCTCAAACGACAACACCACACCAATTGGCCGTTGTCCACCGCCTACTGCAAAAGGTATGTGCATTCTGCCCACCCCGCCATCGGCCCCGAGGCTATCATGGACCCATGGCGGCCGCGCCGTTTCTCTTTCTGTGTCCTGCACCCGCCTCCTTCTTCGCACAAACCAGCAAGCGGGAAAGAAAGAAAACCCGGCACTAGGTGCAGAAGGATCGATCATTAGAGCATTCCTCCTTCTGCGGCGACACAACTTGGTTTCTTTGTTTCTGGGCCCCGTGACGCAACCTTAAAACGTGACCATTGTCCACCGCCAGCTAACCCCCCCCCCCACAGCCCGAATCACCACACCTTCTCCCCCTACCGTCTTTCTCCGCACATCCTCGAACCCAGGCAACCCGTCGTTGTCTACAGCACATTGACCGCTCAAGCTTCCCGTGCAACACTCGTCATCTTCGACCACAATGTCGGCCCCGCAAGACACGATCCCCCCCAATGGGTCTGAGCTCCCCGAGTCCCTCGACCAGCTCAACCTCGGCGACAACGAGCCGCGCCTGGGCCCGGACGGAGAGCCGGCGCCCAAGACAGACGAGGAGTATGCCCAGACACAGCTGACTCTGCGCGCGATTGTCTCGTCAAAGGAGGCTGGTGTGATCATTGGGAAGGGTGGCAAGAACGTCGCCGACTTGCGCGATGAGACGGGCGTCAAGGCCGGCGTCAGCAAGGTTGTCCAGGGTGTTTACGACCGCGTCCTGACCATCACCGGCGGCTGCGAGGCCATCTCGAGGGCCTACGCCGTTGTGGCCCGGGCGCTGTTGGAGGGCGCTCCCACCATGGGCATGGGCGGAGTCGTGCAGAGCAATGGCACCCACCGTATGGCCCTAGCATTTCCTTATAAAGAGAAAGCGTCGCTGACCACTGGCACAGCAATCAAACTGCTCATCTCGCACAACCAGATGGGCACCATCATTGGCAGGCAAGGTCTCAAGATCAAGCACATCCAGGACTCGTCTGGCGTGCGCATGGTGGCACAGAAGGAGATGCTGCCGCAGTCGACGGAGCGGATAGTCGAGGTCCAAGGCACCCCCGAGGGCATTCAGCGCGCCGTCTGGGAGATCTGCAAGTGCCTGGTGGACGATTGGCAGCGGGGCACAGGCACCGTGCTGTACAACCCGGTCGTGCGCACGCAGGGCGTTGGCGCGCCCGCGACCACCGGGGGCAGCAGCTATGTGCAGGACAGGGCCCCGTATGGCGGCTCCCGCGTGACGCGGACAGGCAACGGCGCTGACTTTAGCAACGGCGGACCCCGGCCTTACACCCGCCGTTCGGATTCGGACGCTGCCGCTCGCGGCCCGCCGACGCACGACGAGAACGGCGAGGAGATCCAGACGCAGAACATCAGCATTCCCGCCGACATGGTTGGCTGCATCATTGGCCGCGCCGGCTCCAAGATCAGCGAGATCCGCAAGACTTCGGGAGCCCGCATCTCCATTGCCAAGGTGAGTGACATGGTCCTTCGTGACATTGGCGCCTTGTTACTGACCGAGAGCGGCAGGCGCCTCATGACGAGACGGGCGAGCGCATGTTCACCATCATGGGCTCGGCCAAGGCCAACGAGACAGCGCTCTTCCTTCTCTACGAGAACCTCGAGGCCGAGAAGATGCGCCGGCAGCAGCAGGCCGCTCAGGCGTCCGAGTAGAGCGCGGATGAGGGCCGACGGAACTACAGGCTGTAATAAAACCGGACATGTTGTAACCGTTGGAGTTACGCGAGTGGGATTAGCAACTGCCCAGCCACGTCCTCCAGGGTTCGTGGGCTGGGTCGGATTTGGCAGCCCCTCGTTACGGGTCATCAACCAGATCTGACTGCCGCAAGGCGTTATTATTCAACCGAGGGAACGATGCGACGACAATTCTCTTATCCCAAAAAAGCATTCCGCCAGATTCTTCTCCTTTCTTTCCTTCTTCTTGGACCGATTCCTTCTCATCCTACCCTCTTTATTCGGAAGCGACCGGCCGGTTACGCCATGATCTTTGTCGATTCGACAAACTGGTCACCGTCCACTTCCGGGCTGGCCGGAGACCTCGAGCCCAACAGCCGACAGCATAACCAGGGCTAGACGCCGGAACCGGTGCCCTGCCCCGGATGTCTGTGTCAACCCTCGGCAACCGTCTCACCGAACTCGCTACCACGGTCCACCACAGTCCACGTCACTCTCCCTCGCTCAAATTCAACGAATCCTCAGGTCGTCCGTTTTCACTCTGAACACACATATCCCATCGACGATTGGACTTGTCTACCATCCTCATACCGACGGCACCCGCCAGTCTATCCCGTTTCTACTCCAACCTCGGCCTGGGCATGGGGCTTACGGCACCTTGTGTAGCCGCCCAGCCAACCCCGCCGTTACCTCTAGTCGGGGCACGACGCTCGTCGGCCCCATATCAGCAGATCTTAGGGGAGTTGTCGAGGGGGCCATTTAGGTGGAGGCAGGGGCTGACTAAATATATGAGTATTACGACGACCCGAGAGCCGTGTTGTCTGTGCTTGCCGTGCTTTGTTTGGTGTGTGCTGTAATCTTCGTTCAAAGGTCATCACTCGCTCCGGAGATTGAATCACTGGTAGACGCTGAGAAAGTAGAAGCGCCTGGTTGTATTGCAATGCAGCTCTACCACTCTGTCTGGAAATGTGTACATGTAACGTTGAGCTTACACGCCCTCAGTACCTATTTCCTTTCTCGGTTGGCGCCGGCGGCGGCATGGCACCCCACAGCGGACGGTAAGCAGCCTTAGCGGCGCGACCCACTAGAATGGTCCGGCGGCTGCCGAGTTAGCGCGGTGGGGGGCACTCTGTGGGGAGCAAGGAGCGCCCAGCTCCGAAAAGCCAGCCTGGCCGAATGTCAGGGTCCTCGAACGCGAGCTGAACATGATCCCGCCTCGCGCTGGTGGCATATTACCTCCAACACCACCACCCACTCTCGTTTGGCCCTTTTTGCCGTCTCCCTGCTCGTTTTTCGAATTTGTGGCCAGTGAACAGTGATTCTATCATTGTCTCAGAATTTGATTTCCACGCAATCGCATCGCATTCCCAGCCGAGTCGTCAAGGTTCTCGCTCCCGCAACACCAACCGCGACTCGCCATGGCGCGCATAAAGCAGGCCACGCCTCTCCGGCGCGAGCCCTCCTCCGAGTACTCGGGCAAACACGATCGCACGCCACGGAGCAGGGAAGTCAGTGCGACCCACGCCATGGCGGAAAAGCCCAACGGGACGGCCAATGGCCACGCATCGGCCGGCGCAGAGACCAAGGCGCCCGTCGCAGTCGCAAAGAAGGAGGCCGGCATCGTCACCCTCATCATCGACGTCGCCGGCATCTACGCCTCCTTGTGAGCACCCTGCCAAACCGCCTCTCGAGAAACAACTCACATAACTAACATATTCCCCCGACAGCCTCACATGGGCCTACCTCCAAGAAAAGCTCACCACCACCACCTACGGCCCCGCCTCTGCCCCAGAGCGCTTCAAGTTCCCCGTCTTCCTCCTCACAATCCAATCGCTCTTCGCCTCCCTCGGCGGCAAGCTCTTCTCCATGGCCACCACCCCGCGCGGGCAGCCCGTCCCACCCCTAATCCCCAGCCGCGACATCCTGCCCCCGCTCCTCCTCGTCGCCTTCACCAACGCCCTCGCTGCCCCCTTCGGCTACGCCGCGCTCGCGCATATCGACTACATCACCTACATCCTCGCCAAGAGCTGCAAACTGCTGCCGGTGATGTTTTTGCATATCACCGTGTTCAGGAAGCGCTACCCGCTGTACAAGTACCTGGTCGTCGCGGCCGTGACGTGCGGCGTGGCCGTGTTTACGCTCCACTCGGGCAGCAGGAAACATACCAAGGCTGCGACGCATACGGGCCAGACGGCGTGGGGGATGTTGTTGCTGGGGATTAACCTGCTGTTTGACGGGCTGACGAACAGCACGCAGGATTATATCTTTCAGAATTGGAGGGGGTATACGGGCCCGCAGATGATGGCGGCGAATAATTTGCTGGGGTCGGTTATTACGGGAGGGTATCTGGTGCTTAGTCCGTGGTTGGTGGGCACGGCGGTTGGGGAGTGGTTTGGCATGGATGTGACGGGGGGCGGGGGCGCCGGGGAGTTGCAGGCGGCGTTGGGGTTTTTGGGGCGGTATCCTGAGGTGTGGAAGGATGTGCTTGGTTTTGCCGTGTGTGGGTGCGTCGGGCAGGTTTTTATTTGTGAGTTTTTCTTTTCTCACTTTCTTTCCCCCTCCCTTTTTGGTGTGGTGATCATATCACGGAGATCATGGCTAACCAAGGTTACAGTCCACACCCTCTCAACCTTCTCCTCGGTCCTGCTGGTCACCGTCACCGTCACCCGCAAGATGTTCACCATGATCCTCAGCGTCGTCGCGTTTGGCCACCGCCTCTCGCAGATGCAGTGGCTCGGCGTCGGCCTGGTGTTTGGCGGCATCGGCGTCGAGGCGCAGATTGCGCGGCGCGAGAAGCTGGCCAAGGAGGCGGCCAAGAGGAAGGAGAAGGGGCAATAACCGCCGCTACTTGTTTCGGAGAGGGTGGGGGTGGTGGTGTATATATGGTGCTGGTTATGGTATATATTTTGGGTGTGTGGATGGATGGATCGGTGGCGATAGATTTGTGTTTATTCGTCGAGGGTGGTTGGGTAGAATAATACGGTTGTCAAGACATTGCTGTCCTCGTCTGGTTGACTCTCTCTAGACTCCAGGTTGGGAGTTGTGTCTAAGGGTTTGTTTCAAGTTATTCAAAGAGCTCATCGTCGGTGTCTCCATGCGTGTCAGATGTCATGTATTCCTTCGAATAACCTGGAAACCGGGGCGTAGAGTTCCCAGGGAAGGCAACTTTGAGCATGTAGACAATAGGAGGTAGCCATCTAATCCCCTCTTCATCGAGCTCGACGGGACCCAAAGAACGTCCCCTAACATCAAATTCATAGCACAGACGTGGATCTCTCATGCCCCGATAACACGGCCCAGAGCACCCATCGGCAACCCAGCGACAAATATGCATATATGTGATGTATTCAAGGCGGCTACCTCATGACTACCGCCTCTCATATCCTAATGCCTACCTAACCATCCACACCCAAAAATAAGAATTACCAAGTACACCTCCCCCCATCCATCCATCCATCCCTTCCCTCGCCCCCTCGAGACTCCAAAAATACCATCCTTCCCATCCAACCCATGCGACTGACTCCCCCACCCCCTCACCCCATGTTTTCATTCCCCCCCTCCCCTCCCTCCCCATCTCATATCATACCCCTCCTCTCTGGTGGTATTATACATTTCGTTTAGATGACAGAAGAAATCCCCCCCCTCAAAAAAAAGGGCGCGTGTTGCTGCTGTAGTTGGTTGGTGTGATGTGTTGGCAATCAAATAAAGGAAAATGCTCTCCAAACCCCGATGCGCCTCCCAATTCGGAACGATGCGCGCGTATTTGCGGCCAAAAACGGTAGCCCAACTCTCCGGAACAACAAAAGAAAGCACGGTTTGTGTGCGTGTTGGTAGTTATGTGTGTGTTGAGGCATATATAAATAGGATGGCCGTCAGTTTCCGCCCCTCGTCGTCCGGCCTTTGGGCCGGCCAGCCAGGTCTTCGCTCAGAGCAACTCGTCAATGGACCGCACAATCGGCGTCTCGCCCTTGGTCGGCGGACTCCGCGGGTCGGCGACTTGCACCGGCCTGCCAAACGGGTAAAAGGGGTCGCGCGGGAACATGGTCTCTCGCGGCGAAAACACCCCGTCGCTCGGCGTCGGCGGGACCTCGACGAATTGCATACCCGGCAGCTCCGCGAACGATTGGTGGATGGGATTGTTCGTCATCGTCTCGGCGCGTGGCGACATGAGAGCCTCGTCCTCCAGGAAGCTCGGCAGGATCGCCACCGGCCGCTCTGGGGTCGGCGGCTCTGCCGTGACCACCGGCTTCGGCGGGGCGCCGAGGTTCAGCGATGTAAACCCAAAGGCGCCTGGTTTCGAGCCGAACCTATGCGCACCGAATCCTGGAGACGGAGGCGGCTTCGCAAATGGATCCGAGGGCGGGAACCCGGGGGACATCGGTGGTCGCGATAACTCGAGCGGGACGAGTCCGGTAGACGGCGGCGGTCTCGGTATCGTCGGGGGAGCACGCTTCGGGGGCGGCGGCGGCGGCTTGGAAAAAGTAAAGCCGCCAAACCCAGGCGACGCTGGGGGCTTCGACAATGCAAAGCCGCCGAACCCAGGCGACGGCGGGGGTTTCGACAATGCAAAACCACCAAACCCTGGTGAGGGGGGAGGCTTCGACAATGTAAAGCTGCCAAACCCTGGCGAAGGCGGCGGTTTCGAAAGCGAAAAGGACGGAGGAAACCCCGGGTCGGCCGGCCTAGGCGCAAGCATGGAATCGATGTTGAACCGACCATACTTCCCCGGGTCCGCCTCATCCTCCTTTTCTGACCATGAAAAGCTCGACGGCGCAGATGAGGGGCCCGGGGAGATGGGCTCTCCTTGGCTAGGAGTCGAGTTACCTCGTGCCCGGTTGGGACTCCTCTCCGGGATCACATGTTTCGACGCTGAGCCATCGGCCGGTAGTGGCGCGGTGAGGGGTTCCTTTTGTGGCGCCTCGATGTTGTCCGCCGACATGGTCGCTCTGTGAGTAGGGCTTCTTCCCGGCCGCGGCTTCAAGCCCGCGCTGGGCGAGACCCTCCTCTTGGAAACCTCCTTCTGGAAGTCCTGCAGGCAGTACATCAGTCTCATGTTCGGGCTGATCCACCGACTCTTGCTCTGGGCCGCGTAATAGGCGTCGTTGACGCTCAGCTCTGGCTTCTGGTAGAGACCGTAGGCGATGATCAGACTCGCCGATCTGCTGGCGCCTTGTTGGCAATGAACCAGCACCTTCTTCCCCTCCTTTGTGCGCTTGTCGATGGTCTCGCAAAGCGTCATCAGGTCGGGCGAGATGTCAGTATTGTGGTCCCAAGGCATGTGGATGTACTCGGGCTCCTTGAACGGCTGCGCCTTCGGGGTCGTTGGCGTGTCGCTCGAGGCGTCCTCTGGGAAATATTCATATGCCGTGGCAAAGCTGGCGGTTGTTGCCGCAGTCTCGGGAATCGGCGAGTCTTCGGCCGGTTTCTCCTTGACCTCCGGAGTTTGTTGGCTACCCGAGGCAGCCTTGAACGGGTTGGTGACTTCGCGGGCCACGTTGATGACCACATCGAAGCGAGCCGCCTCCTCTGCGGTCGGCTCAAGATAAAGATAAACATCGTCGCCGTAGATGGCAATCGGGCCATCTGGATAGCCGGGCGATTTCTGGTCCTCGTTGTTCTCAACCTCGTGGTACGGCTCCGTGTCGAAGGCAATACGATTCGCTATTTGCGGGCGTATCGGCGAGTCCTCTTCTCTAATGATCGAGCTCATTCCAGGACCATCGACTGGCCGTGACGGCCGGAAGAAGGTCGAGAGGCCCGATTCATTCCGTTCCAGCACCGTCGGTATTGTCATTCCACCGGGCGGGCCGAATGTTGCAGACCGAAGACCCGACAGCATCTGCGGCGTCGACGTCGAGTGCTTCAGGGCGCGGCGCTGCAGGATGGGAGCGACGGTGGGAGAACTAGGGACTTCGAGTGTGGTGCGCGTGATGAGATCGGAAGAATTCGTCTTGAGGCTGAGTTGGCTGGGCTTGCGCTTCATGGGCGCAATCATAGGCTTGATGAAGGAGGGAGAAGCGGGTTCTGACAATAGCGACGAGGAAGAGGTTGTGGGCGGTTGGATGGAAAGACCCTTCATGTTCTTGAGCCGCCTGGGCCCAGGTGAAGTCATGGGCCGATCCCGGTTTGGGTCGGAGACCGCGAGCCTGGCCATACTGGAGAGGCCAAAGGGGGTCGGCGCAAAGCTCGGAAGGTGCGCGAGGTTAACGGGGGAGTCGGGAGACGAGGACGGAGACGGGTCCGAGAGATCGGACGAATCCGTGATTGATACTGTTGTCGTTGGAGACGAGTCTGCCGACTCGGTTGTCTGTGTCGACGTGCTGTCGTTGTGCCTGTGGGCGGATTCTGACAAGGCACCGGGCCGTATCCCAGGCTGTGAATCTCCCTGCAGCTTCGCGCCCTCCATGACCAGCTTGTGGTCAACAATCGTGACAGGGTTCGACTGGTCCAGATCTGTGATTCCGCTGTCGACCTCGTAGACTGACATTATTGAGGGTATTTGGTCCTCAAACAACCGTCGCGCCACGGCAGAAGGCATATTCGGTGGCTCGGAGAAGACGACAGCTGCTGTGACTTGCTGACTGAGCAGATTCGCCCGGTCTGACCTCCTCGTACTTCAATCGGGCCTCAGCCACGTCCTGTCCGTCGCGGGTCGGCCGCCGGGTCTCTTGGCCTCCCCGCCGTCTGATAGTCGCCGAGGGGCAAATCGGAATGATGCTCCCAAATGCACTACGAAGTGCTAAAGTATCCCTCCGCGAAGTAGAAAGTCCGTTTCAAAAAGTGCCAGGACAACGTCGGGCCAAGCGGGACAGCGCTGCTGAATCCTGGCTGTAGTCGGTCGATGTCCTGGGTCGAGCAAGAAGATAGTCCGCTAATACCCCACAAACTCTTTCAATATTGTTTCTTCTGTCGGCCAAACTGGGAGGGCGAGAGCGCAGTCCGAATTGGCGCGGTGACGCAGAGTCGCGGTCAGGAAGCAATGGGCGGGAACCTGAGACGGTTGTGCGCCTGGCGGAGGCTGGGGGTGTGGTCTCGGTGGACAATGCGCGGAGCGACGACTGCGGCGCAGCCGAGCGGGGGTTTCCACGGGGGATGAAAGAATCAACAAATAATGAGTGGAAGGCGAAGCGGCCGGTGAACAAGCGGCATAGGCGTCAATACATGGCCTAAGTCGTCTAGTCTCGTTCGTCGTGTCGTGGGGCCGAGGGCGCGGGAGGTGAGGGCGATCGGGGACTTGAACCTCGAAGGTCAGGCTGGATTGGCCGGTCAAACAGCGGGGTCCCTTTGTCTCGACTCTCGACGGCCCAGTCTGGTTCTCGGCCGATGCCACGGTCCCGTCCGAACTGCGAGCTGCGTTCCGTCCCTGTCGCTGTTGATGCCGGGCGGAAAGATGGTGGGAAGAAGGGGAGGTGGAATGTGGGAAGGAGAGAAAATGAAGAAGAGAATTGGCTGGCCGGGACGGTGCAAGGATGGGCGAGTGGCAGTGGCAGCGCAGCGCAGAGAAGGCAGAACCGCAAGCGCTGAACGGGTGCAGCTCTCCAGGGCCAAAATTGGGCAAAATTGGGGAGGGAGGCAGATCAGGGTCGGCCTGGGCAGGCAGAACACGCTGCAGCGACTGCAGGCTCGGGCTGCAGGCGCTCCAAAACACTCACACATTCCCACTTCCAAACCCCGGCTCCGGTGCTCAGCAACATGAGGGGCCTCGGGACGGGGAGCCACTGGCCTGCGACCAGCTTGCCTCCACCTGGCGTCGTGCAGGGGCGGGGACTGCCGCCAGCCAATGACAAGCCATTGTGCAGCACCCCACTCGCTGGTGCAGAAATTGGGCGGCTAGCCCCTTTGTGAGCGGCTTGCTTTCAAACATGCCCTGCTAAAAATAGCCGTCACGGCCCACGGAAGCAAAATTGAACGGCAGTGTTGATTGGAAGGGAGCCTCGGGTCCAATTGCTTTTGGCCAATGAACCACGGCCAGCCCGGGCAGCCCTTGCCCTCCGCAACTCGTCGAAGTCCTGCTCGATCCTTCCATTCTCATCCGGGCAACCAGACGGCAACTCGGGGAACTCGAAGCGGCTGAAGAGAAGGCCATCTTTCAAGCACGTTCTCCGTCATCTGACTTTGCAGTCGGTGTCCGCACGACATCTCGCTTGACCATTGGGACGAGTTACCATGGACATGGCCGCCAACACCAGGGATATCCTCGATATTTCCACCTGGCACCTGCCATGCGCTATTGTTAGCCATGCAACGAGGCTGCTTGGGTCCCATTTCCGGTCTCGCTTTTGCAGCTGGTTCACTTGACTCGCGCGAGACGTTCCGTCATTCGGCGCTTATTATGCCAGATCTGTCAGATCCGGGTCCATGGCTGCCGTCAACGACAACGACAACATCCAGAAGACCTGAACCGTGGCCCCGAATTAGCGCCAGCCAGCCGCTCAATCGGAGGGATGGCCGAAATTGGGCTGACGCCGCGAACTCGCAGCCCTATCCCCCGTTGGCCGCTCCGGATTCTGACGGCGGCCGTCTTTGCAGGCCGTCTCATGCTTTGACGGGAGCCTCCCGTGTCTTGCACAGTCCTCGGCGGTCAAGGCGCCGTGCCGCACGGCTCCATGATGCAGTGAAGGTGGGCCCTGGGAGGATATCAATCTCCATGTGGGTAGGAGGCAAATCCCGTGAAGGATTGTTTACATTCCCTCTGCATTGTTGTGATCATGATCAGACGTTGAGCTCGACTATCGATTGTCTGGAGTCAAGGACACGAACGGACAGGGGCGCCACGTTCCTGCTCAGGGTTCTGATCAGGGTTCATGCCTTCCTGCCCGCTCCAGAGACCATCCATCTGATCTGCAACGAAAATCCGGTACCGCTCACTATTCTCGGACAGAGATTTGTTTGGGTTAAATTTAACAATCCTTTCCTCCCGTCTTACCTCCGCTACCTATTCTTGCAATCCCCGAACGGCGGGCCTGGTGAGCCCACGACGCATGTTTCCGGTGCTTTGCAATGCGATTGGGCGGCCGAAATCTGAAACGAGCCGGGTTCGACGAGCGGGGAACTGCACGTGCACCTTTAGCCCTGGTAAATCTCGCTTGTTTTGGTGGTGGGGTGTCCGGCGGCTCCGGTTGCAAGCGAGTTCCATCCCGTCCCATCCCTCAAACGAGAAAAGGAGAGGAGCTTCGTGGCCGGGTGAACGCCAAGAGCAGAGCCGCACTCGAAACCAAGGACCACGCGTCTGTCAGTGACGGACGTACTTGAAATCTGGCCAACCCACTTGGTGGATGTCGGCCTCTCGACTGCTGCTCTCCGTGAGCAGCCGGACCACGGCCATGACGGCGGACAGCGCCGCCGTGGACGTTCATGCGCCTCGGCCCTCACCCGTTGTGTCCTTGGTCGCCCACCTATCGCGATGCATGGCAATAAGAGGCGGGATTCCCGCGTTATCGAGTATGGCTCGGAGCCCCCTCCGAAGAGTCTGACCTTCCGTCCGGTATAGAGAGCCGCTCGTCTGAGACCGGCGAGGGTTTGTATTGAAGCCACATGCCCCCGTAGGCAACCCGCTGCCATCTACTTGTTACGGGGCCGTGTTTTGCGGGCTGCCGACAACAAGAAGGGGGAACAACCATGCAAGCCCGAAGGCACGAGTCGCAAGACCGCGTCGACAACGAGGAGGGACACGTTCCAGACGAGCGGAACCATCTGTTCAGCAAGACCGAGGTTTGATGGCTGAAACCGGCCAGGTTAAGGACTGCACCTCTCGTCTGTTCGTCCTGGGGCCAGACTGAATACCAGAGACATCCATCTCCCCCCGACTGATGGCCGCTGAATCTCGCATCAAAGCTCAACCACCCCGCGGCTACGACGGCGCCTCCCGCGAGGCGGTGAGTTTACAGTCAGCCTCGCAAACCTTGCGAAGGAGGGAGCAGGAGTTCCTGATGCTGAAACCGTTGATCTCTGACAATACCACCGGCTCTGGGTCTGTGCTCGCCGCCTAGATCTCACCTCCTTGTCAACGTCGTCGCTGAAGGAGTCGACGAACCAACCCATCAGTCTCGAGCCCGCCGTATTGAAGCCATGCTGACATATCGCAGAGTGCTGAATGCGACACCAACTCTTTGATACAAATAGGCCGGCAGCTACCTGTCTCGAGCCGCATCGTCCCCACAAGGTTTCACAGGGAGTTGAGGCTTCAACAAGACGTCCAAGCTGAATCCAGCCAGAAGAAAAACTCCGAAAGGTCTCTCCACCTGTCAAGCCAAAAGAAAGTGCGGCTCCCGAGACACTCTCGACGATCGGTTCCGGCGGGGCGGACACAGCAGCTCTGATGGTGTCTTATCACGATAGCCGACGCCACTGTGCAATGGAAGCAACGAAGACAGCTTCAGACCCCGGCAGCGCCGAGGCCGATGTAAGTGTCTTTGGGGGTTTGAAGAACATCTGCAAGCCCTGACGTCTTGCGAGTTGATATTCGCAAGTCAAGCTTTGTTGGACCTCAGCTGCGTTGACCTGTCAGAAAATAGGGGCTCTCGCATTCGACGTCAACGACCACGATCCGCCCGCATCCTCCACGTCTCGAACCTCTCGCTTGCGTTGCTTTTTTCTGGCCACAATGCATGTGCGCATCGAACTTTTGACGTCAGAATGACAAACAGACCTGATTCGCCAATGGCTTTCTGAGACCCAGAGACGCCAGGATCAGTGCAACACCCCGGCCGGTGAGGCCCGCGCGCATCCCTCCCCCCAACCTCCCAACCTCCTCCCGCGGTGTCGACCCCGGCTCAAGGAAACGCGAACCCCAGCTTGGCGACTCCTTCATCCCGTCGCAAACAGGGTTCTGTCGCGTAGCGAAATAAAAGAAAGGGAAAATACCCCACGGACAGGCCTGCTAGACCGAAATCCTCTTTCCAAGTTCCAGCCGGCGTGTTCGATGGCTTGTTTTGACTCCTTGTCGGTCGCGCCGCCTCCCTGCTCCATGCATGTCTTGGAGAGGATTGCGGGGAGAGACGGCAGCCCGGGCAGTCGGCCTGCGGCTGCACTGCGCTTTGGCCTCGCAAAGCGCGGTTGTCTTGGACAGGCCGGCACGTCGTTAAGAGAGGGATATCCTTACAGGTGTCCGAGTCTAGAGACAACGACAAGTCCAAGTCGTAGCTAGGCTAGGCAACTCCCTAGTTCTTGTGATGTGTCGAATATTGCCCAAAGAGGGAAGCGGAAGCTCGGATGAACCCGACCTGGCTTGGTTCATCCCTTGCCAGTTTTTTACGCTCACTGAACGTTACGACTGGTAACGAAGGTACGGCTCGATTATGAACTGTACCTTCTCCGTCCCTTCTGCCTCTTCCTTTCAGTCTCCATTTTGCTCCCCTTTCCCGAAACTTTCGCTTTTTGTTTCTCTTTCTTTTTGTCCCCGTTTCCCCTTCTTAGCTGAAGCACCGGGGTGGTATGGAGCCCCAATTCGGAAGCGACTGGAGTATCGAACGAACGAGGCACAGTATTCGTACTTTGTAAACTTTGCTGCTGCCGGGTAGAGTTTCCTTGCCTTCGAGCTCCCCAAAAGAAATGCGTGGCGCATTGCTCTCCCCTCAGCCATGCGTCTGTCTGGCGATTGTGTTTGCAGTGGCTTCTGCACTCCTGATCATCGAATCCGTTGCACAAAATATTACCAGCGTTACACTGCAGGCTCTCTGATGGCGCTTTGTGGGGCATCGTTTCCGTAATTTACCGTTGGCGCATTCGGCTCCACGGCCCACTGACACTCGTCCACGCCTTCAAGAGTGTCCTGCGCAAGCAAACAGCTGATCGAACGCTTTCTCCCCGCCTTCACAACATCTCGTTGTGTTTCTCTCATCCGACCCAGGCTCCCGCTTCGCTTGATTGCTCCCATCAGAACGACCGGCCAGAGATATTGTGCCCATTTCTCATCGCGCCCACTCTAATACATCTGCTGCCCCTGCACCCCCAACTCTCAGACCGCTTTGCTTCGGTGTCGCTGTGGCTGCCCGCTCCCAACGCGCCCAACCTCCAGCGAGCTCCCGTCTGACCTCGACGCGCAAAGTCGGGCGTCGTTGCTGATGCAGCTTTTCAACAACCCGACCAATGCACCCGAGTCCCAGGACTGGACTTTAAAGAAACATCTTCCCGAGACACAGAACCCGGGAACCGAGCCGCGCATTTTGACACGCCTGGCGCAGCATTGAGTGTGCGCGTGGTTGTGGGGCCTCGAAGCACGGGCCACCCGGACCCAAAAACATGACATCGACCACCACCTTCGCAGCCCGTTCCTGGGCATTTCCCTCGGATTGCTCCAGCACCAAACCACAACCCCTGGAGACGCACGACAGCAGAGGCACCCACCACAACAACATCACTCGCAGCAACAACTCCTCGTTCAGCAGCGACAACAACGTCTTGCACGCACATCGCCAAAACCACAACTCGTCCAAACTCCCCGCATTCCGCTTTGCCGATCTGCGAAAAGACCGCATTTCGCTGCCGTCGCTACACCAGCCCACCCCACTCGCGCCCGTTGTGTCGCAAACCGCCGCCGTTGATCGTCCCCTGGACCCAACCCAGCGCATCCCTGAATCGTCGCGCAACGGCCTCCACCACTCGAGCAGCACGCCAACTCTCCCGGATAGGCCGGCCGCATTTGAATCCAAGCAAACCGCTGGCGCCACGAGGACTCGTTCCCTCAAGCTCAATCTTCCCGCGACCGACACCACACCCGACGACGCATCTGCGACAGCCTCAAAGCGCCCGGCGTCCTTTCCAGAGACACCTAAAAGCACTGGCGACGCGCCTGCGGCCCGGTCGCAGTCGCAATCCGCATCTGTCGCTCTTCCCGCAATCAAACGCCGCTTGACTGAGAGCGCCGTCAAGGACTCGGCGCAGGGGCAACGGGAATTGCTGTTGCCCAAAACCATCGAGACTGCAAAGTCGGACGACAAAAAGTCGCGCCCTCCGCTATCATACAAACTGCCCACGACGGCCAGCGCCTCCAGCACCTCAAGTGGGCGCGCCGTCATTCCTCCCATCAGATCGTTCCGATCTTCTGGGTCACGCAAGAGCGTCGTGCTCGACATGAACACCCGGCGCACATCCGAAGACTCCTACAACGGAGAAGCGTCGGACACTAACCAGCGCAACCGCGCATTGCGAGCCCTCGAAGGCCGACGAGACGAGGACTTTTCGCACCTCGCGCCGTCCGAGTCTGGCGAGATGACTACGACCACCGATAACGACAACACGGCAGACATCTTTATGAAGATTGCTCGGGAGGACCCCGCGCCCCGGGCGTCGGAGAAGCAAGCAGCGCCCGCAGAGCCGAGTTCTATCGTGAGTTCTTCGGCTAGACTGGTTGTACTGAACCTGGCCGCTAACGCTTCACAGTCACGGATTGTCCGGACCTCACATCGCCGGCCTCTCTCAACGTCTACCCCTGCCGATACCCCTTCACCACCCCGGGTTTCGCGTCGTCTCTCCGACCAACGCGAAAGCTCACGTTCTCGTCAGGCGGCCGATAGCCAGGGGACCCAACCACTGACGCGAGAACCGTCATATCGCACGCCCGGCAGAGAGAACCTGCCTCCAATCGCCACTACTGTTGAAAGCTCAAGCCGCGCACAACCAGGCCGAAGTTCCCTGCGGGCATCTCCTATTACTCCCAAACAAATTTCGTTCAAGGACTCCTTCGCCGAGTCGAATTCGGCATACCAGCGCAGAAGGCAGTCGCTCACGGAAAACAACAACCTCTCATCCTCAAGGGCAACCCATTACAGGAACGCCAATCTTGCCGTGACTCAAGCCCGGACATATCACTCCTCCCCATTGGTTCCCAAATCTGCAAACGTTCTGGCGGATGGACCCCAACACGGCACCTCCGACGCGAACCAGGGTGTCGAGGGGACCGAGTCGTCGTCCTCAACGGCCGCGCCATCTACTGTCTGGGACGAGCTGGACGATTTGAAGTCGAGAATCCATCGGCTGGAACGGACGGGCAAAATTCCGTCTCCGTCTGGAGGGGGCATGTCCAGATCGTCTGATGAGCGCCCGCGAACTGCGACGACAAACGCCACGACCGTGTCGGCTTCCCCCAAGCGTGGCTCTGGGGCTGGTTCATCACACGCAGAGGCTAACAGCAACCTGCTGGTGGCGCGTGAGACACAGCCCTTGCTCCTCTCGGCCCTCGGCAAGACGAAGGATCTGGTTCGCCCAGATGTGTTCAGTGCCATTGAATCAGCCGCGAACGACGCCATGAACCTGACATCAATGATCGGTGCCGTTGGCCAACCAGGGCCCATTTCAAGTAGTGCCAGCACCATTGGAGGATACAGCGGCAGCATCACAGACCGGCAGCTCCGCAAGAAGGCAGATAGCATCTGCAGGAGCTTGACCGAGCTGTGCCTCGCCCTCGCTGACCCGACAGGTCAAAAGAAGCAGACCCAACCAGCAACGGCCGCTCCCGAACCAGAGCCGATAATCAGCCCGACATCCAACCACCCTACTCTCGACGTACTTACGCCCCAAAGGCGCCCGAGTGCTGTTGTAGACATGATGGCGAAGGCAAGCACGAGCCCGAGAGCTCCGACATCCTTGGAACAGAAGAGAAAGACGATGCTGGCCAGCATCTCACTCCCCACCTCCCGGTACGCCACGGCGCCCTCGACGCCGTTGGAGTCGACTGCTGGACGGAAGTCGTCTCTCCTCTTGGCCCGGATCCGCCGCACAGCGACTGAGGAGCCAGAGGAGACCCCTCAGGCTGGGAGAAGGTCGTCGTTGCTGCTGAGGTCCAGGAGGAACGGGTCAGAGGAGCCCGAGGAGAATCGGGAAGGGCGAAAGACGTCGCTGCTCCTCCGCAGCCGGAAAACCATGAACGAAGAGGAGGACGAATCGCGCGCCCGCGTGCCCTCCAGGGCGATCACCGAAGTGAACAACTTCCGCACTGTTCCACGCGACCTCGCCATGACTGCCTCGAGTGCTCAGGCTCCTGCTGAGAACCCGGCCACC
This sequence comes from Parachaetomium inaequale, assembly GCA_033296685.1. Taxonomy (NCBI): domain Eukaryota; kingdom Fungi; phylum Ascomycota; class Sordariomycetes; order Sordariales; family Chaetomiaceae; genus Parachaetomium; species Parachaetomium inaequale. The sequence goes on from MU854330.1 coordinate 95,507, forward strand.
CCTTCAGTCCTGCCGCGTCGCAGGCTGATCCCAGCTGCCATCGCTACCCGGCTTGCAGCCGCGGTCCCCTCGGCCTCAACGCCAACCACCCCGGCACGCAAGTACCTGGAACGCAGCAGCACGTTCCAGGAACGCGGCACGCCGCAGGACCGCGGCGCTTACCAGGAGCGAAGCCCGTACCTCGAGCGGAGCACACACCAAGAGCGCGGGCCCATCAACCACCTAGCGGAAAGGCTCGCCGAAGAGCGAGCGCAGCAGCAGCAGCGCCAGACCTCGCTGGGCCAGACGGCCATACTCAACCGGAGCGCCAGCCTCGGCCGCCGGACCCGCGACAGCGGCATACCCAGCCTTCGCTCTTGAGCGATTGGCCTCAGACACACACACGCGGCAGAAAACCCGGATGACGCCGGTCATGACACCTTATGAACTTGACGTATATTCTACATTCACGACTTGTATCAACAACCGACATATGCATGCTTGCAGAGATGGCGTTTCTGTCTTTTTTGCATCATCATCGGGAGCGGAACGCGCACATTTGACGACGACTTGTTTTTTTTTGCATTCGGCATTGGCATCGTTACCTACTGTTACGATTTCTGCTTTTTTGGTCGTCGTTTGCAGGGTTTTGTTGTTCAAAACCATTGGGCGGCATGAGTCGATTTCATTCGGGCGGCGTCTTGGTTTCGACGACTGCGTTTACGCAGACATGAAACGCACATGGAAGGGGGAGGAAAATCATGGTTATGGCTTTTTTTTTGCGAGGGAGGGAAAAGACGGAGGATGAAGTTACACGCCATTGTTAATGTGTTTGGGGGTATCGGTTTGCTTGTTTTCTGTTTGGTCGTTTTGCTTGTGCGGCCTTGGGAGGGGGGTTTTGACGGTCTGGTGTCATTGTATTAGGAGAGACCCCTGAAGGGGCTTTCCTGGTGTTTGTCCTGTATTCTGGGTCGTTTCTGTCTGGTGTTGGCGGCGGGCGGGATTGGGGCGGTCCTCGATACCCCTGGGCTGGGACGGAGGCTTGGATATGGATGGATAATGAGGGACGGGTAGCCGCCTTGGAGTGGCGGGAGTTGAAGGGCTGTGTATAGTTGTTGTGTTTGTATAATGATGATGGTTTTGTTCGCAATCGTTTATGTTTGCTGTGATCTCGTGATGCCTCACCTTTGGGGGCTTGCTTCGGCATGAGTCACCAGGACCTCGCCGCTGGGTTGCTTCAAATATTGACACAATTCAGCAGAATCGCTCAGTTGCGAAAACGAGTTCTTCCTCTTCATCTGGTGTGTCTGTCACCCAGCTAGTATCCATTTCTCTCAGGGAGGCGATTACATTTCGCAGTCGCTCCAGACTCTCATGCGATTAAACCGAAGAATAGCCTGCCACAACAACCTTCCCTCATCAACCAACTGACTGACCCCAACCAACAACCGAACCTCATCAAAATCACTACAAAAGCCAACGTTCAAAAGTGAGCGCCACTTTTGCGTTGTATCTCCCCTGCTCATCTCTCTTCATTATCATACATGCGAAAACACCTTCTAACCCCGCCCAGCCTGTTCCTGGCCGCCAGGTTTTCAGCCGCCACCGCCGCCCGAGGAGTAACAGCAACAGCAGCGGCGGCAGCAGCAGCAGCAGCAGCATCTAAATTCACACCCAAGTCTCAACTCAAACTCAACCCGAACCTCAACCCCAACCCCACGGCAAAATCTACTAGTACCGCCGCCGACAACGGCAGCACTACCGGTCTTCGTAAACCCGGGCTAGCAACAAACCGAACCGAAACCCGAAACCAACCCCAACAACCCCCTCAACCCCGGAATTGGAAAACCACCATGGCGGATCCCACCACGGACGCAAACGACGACGCGCTGGCCGACCGCCTCGAGGACATGACCGTGGCGGCGTCGTCCCGGCACTCTGGCGGTGGTGGGCGGCGCGGGGGAGGTAAGGGTGGTGGCAAAGGAGGAGGGGGTGGTAGGAGTGGTGGTGAGGGCGGCAGGGGGAGGCGGGAGGTGGACTTGTCGCGGGCGCTGTCAAGGCTGTTGAGGCACCAGGCGGGGAGTGCGGGGGTGGAGATTGATCGGGAGGGATTTGCGGGGTTGGAGAGGGTGGTGAGTATTTTTCTTTTTTTTCTTCTTTTTTTGGTTGTCTTGCATTACCTTGGGGGTTGGTTGGGGTCAAGGTTGTTTGTTTGGATGGGGGGTGTAGATGGCGGTCGGTGGTGGTGGCGTTTATACCCAGCCTGTCGTGAGGAGGACCTATTCACCACCACATCTACCCATTTTGATTCATGATAGCTGACAACCTCCAGCTACAATGGGGCCCCCTCCGTGCCCTCGCCCCGACCTTCCCCGAGATCCTCAACGCCGTCCACAACAGCGACAAGCAACGCTTCGCCATGAAGCCCAACCCGGCCACCAACCCGGCCCTCGACGAGTCCTCGACCGACCCGGCCCACTGGCTCATCCGCGCCAACCAGGGCCACTCGATCAAGCTCGACAGCGAGCACCTGCTCAAACCGCTGGCCCTCCCCTCCGAAGAAGAGGGAGGTGACGGCACCCTCCCCGAGGGAACCGTGCCCATCCCGCCCGCCGTCATCCACGGCACCTACTTCGCCTTCTGGCCCGCCATCGTCGCCAGCGGCGGGCTCAAGCCCATGGGGCGCAACCACGTGCACTTCAGCACCGGGCTGCCCGAGGACGCCCAGGCCGGCGTGATCAGCGGGATGCGCCAGGACGCCGAGGTGCTGATCTATGTCGACGTGGCGGCCAGCATGAGGGAGGGCGGGATCAAGTGGTGGATGAGCGACAACGGGGTGGTGCTGACCGAGGGCGGCGCCGACGGGCTGGTGCCGCTGAAGTATTTCAAGGAGGTTGTTGGGCGCAGGCAGGAGGTGGGGCTGCTCTGGAAGGACGGGGAGAAGGTGGCGGATTTGCCGGAGGGGTTGAAGGTGCGGGCGCCGCAGGGGAAGAGGGGTGGTGGTGGGAGGGGGGGGAGGGGGAGGGGACAGAAGAAGTGATGGACGGGGAGTGATGGGGTGATTCGGTGAAGGGACTCACGCCACTCTGGAATATGCTCCTTTCTGAATTTGCAAATGGGTATAGCATTGCCTAGATCACCGCTCTCTGTTCAGAATCTCCCGCGCCCATCCAACCCAAGCAAAGCATCGCACCTCCAGCACCCAACCCAACCTGCGAACCACATTGCCATCCATGTCCATGCCATATCCCGAAACCCATCTACCATGATTCACCAATCTGCCTCTAGTAAATCGCAAAAAAAGAAAACCCATCGCAAACACCCCCCGGCCAGACTGGATTAAATTCAGATCCTCACCCCCCAATCTGCGCCAACATCTCCTCCGCCTCCGCCACCCTCTTCCTCTCCTCCCCCACCAACCACACCAGCACCTCCTCAGCAACCCGCTCCCGCGCGTTCTTGCGCCCGTACACATTGGCGACCTTGCCCAGCCCGTCGGGCACCTTGATGGCGTCTACGCCAAAGTCGGCGCGGCCGTCGAAGAACTGCGTGCCGGACAGGGATGGGGAGTCGACCGGTGCGATCTTGTACTGCGGGATGGCGAGGCCGATTAGGCGGCAGAGGTCTTCGACGCGTTTTGTGGCGGGGGGGTCGTCGTCGTCGTGGGCGGTAGTGGTAGTGGTGGTGGTGGGTTGGGAGACTGTAGTGGTGGTGATGGGTTGGTTGGGGGGAGGGGGGTTGGTGGTGGGAGTCTGTTTGGCAGTGGGGAGTACAGGCCGAGCCTTGCCCTTAGCAAACTCGACGCTCACGCCGTCCGAGGGCATGTAACCGCCCTTCATGAGCCACTCGATGCAGCACTTGGCCGCGTACTGCTTGGCGTCCTTCTTGCGGCCGAAGCAGGGCGCGGCGAGGGCGCCGGCCTCGTTGATGGTGAAGCCGGCTTCGGGGTTGGGAAAGGTCAGCTGTTCGGCGTCGGGGGCCAGCTCGAAGTGGCACCAGTTGATCCATCTGTTGTCTGCGGCGGGGTGGTCCTTGAAATCGGAGATGCCGCCGTGGGCTTGGTTGTAGACTGTGCCGTGTTAGTGAAAGAGTCTAAAATAAGTGGAGGTGGGCGCGAGTACGGTTCAGCAAGCTGACCCAGTCGCGGTCATCGACTTTGGGCTCGAGCGAGCGGCGGAGGTCGGAAATGGCGCGCTGCTGGAGCGGCGAGAGAGGCGTCGGGTTGCGCTCCTGCTCCTCGATCCAGGACTTGAGGTCGCGATAGTTGACGGGCTCGTCGAGGGTCGACGAGCCGACTGCGATCTGCGCGCTGTGTGCCATGGCGGCTTTGCTTGTAGAGATGCCCGACTTGAACTTCTTGCTAGGTGGGATCTGCGAGGGTTTGGGGGAAGCTGGGCTAAGCTTTCGTTTGGCGGGTTGCAACATGTTATAGATGATGCAAGTGAGTTGGGTGCGGAGGGGGGTGATGAAGTGGGGTTGAGGGCCTCACTGAGAAAGACCCTGTCTGCGAGAATAGGAATTGCAAATGAATGAATGGGAGAGTAAGTATCTGGTTTTTTTTTTTTAAATCAGGCATTCGCCCAAGGCAAATCGATGTGTGAGGCTCGGGGCGTGAGGCAGACTTAGATAGCCGCTGCGGTAACTGTAGGCCTCATTTCCGGCCAACAGCGTTGGCTGCCTCTGCAAACGAAGCGACTCGACTCGAGGCCTCAAAGGCGTGCAAACGGCAATCTTCACTGGTGTGCCTCCCATGCAGTCAGCCGCTGAGTGGGCTAAGTAAGGGGTGCAAACGAAGGGGAAGGGATTGTCCAGCTTTCATTCTTACCGAGAGCCATGAGATGGCTTTCCCACTCGCCGTCGTCCGTGATGCCTGTGCCACGCCTGGTGCTCACGACCACTTCAAGCCTTGTTAGCGCGGGACTCTTGACATTATCCTTGACTTTGCGAATAAAGTTAGGAAAGAAGGGAGATAGAGGATATAGAAGGAAAAAGGTAAGTAATAGAAAGAAAGGGAAAGTAAAAAGATATATCTTTCTTCCTCTTTTTCTTTCTTTTACAAAAGCAAAAAAAAGCATTGTTCTGACGATAGAACCCTGAGCGAGACCCCCTTCTCCCAAGGTCAGGCGCTGACGAACAAACGAGGTGGGGGCTGTAGTTAAAGTGGTCGTGAGCACCAGTTTAATGGTTCGGGCTTCGGCTCGAACCTAAATCTGGGGCGTGGCACGGGTATGGGTATCATAATCTACGTAAGTTGGCTGACAATACCAAACAGAGGCGGCCGCTTGCTGGGCCGGGCTGTATTGTCACAGGAAAGGCTGTTAATCCTCCTCAAAAAAACCACCCCCATCGCTTTCGTCATCGTTGTTGTTTGCCCGACTAGCCTGTCTCTCCCCCCTTGGTCCTGACTTTGATGTCTTTGCCCCCGGTTGCTGGCCACCCTTCTTAGCCTTCTTTGCCGAGAGCTGCTTGGCCGGGACCTCCTTCGCTGATTGCTGAGTTGTCCCTGACGTCGAATCCGCCTGGGGCCGCCTGTTCTGCAGCCTCTCGAGCGCAGCCTTGCCCTCCTCCCTAGTCTTCTCAACAACGGTCCACATCGGCGGCCGCGGGGTGCGCAGATACTGCGCGGCCGTGTTCGTCTCGTCCTTCTCCCCTGCCGCAGCCGCGGCATACAAGCTGATGTAGGGTTCCATGAAAGGAAAGTATATGGCGTAGTCGACGTCGACTTGGGCAACATGGAGATCGGCTTTGAGCTGAGCGACCTCCTCTGCCTCGGTTGCCTGCGCCACCTTCTTCTCGAGCTGCTTCGCAAACCGCATTGCCTTTTTCCTTTCTGGTCCTGGCGTTAGCATTGGCCGTGGACAGTCCAAGTAAGGGGCGGCATACCGAAGAACCGAACCATGTGGTACTTCTGGATCATCTTGCTCCGGTCCTTCTTCGTCCGCGCGTCTTCGATCCGCCGCTTGTGCGCCGCCAGCTCCCGCTCGAGGTCGTTTTGCTTGTTTGCCGGGATCTTCAGGTTGTCCCGCGCAAGCAGTCGCTCGATCGCCCTGGCGCGCTTCTTGATCGCATTGATGCTGTCGATGTCGATGGCCTGTGGCCTCGGCCTGTGCGGGCGGTTTGTCCTGAGCCGCTTTCTCGCCTCGTTCTCGAGGCCGTGGCCCGAGGACTCGGTGTCTTGGTGTGGTCGTTTGCCCATTTGCTGGTTCGGGGTTGCGCCGGAAATGACAGTTGATCGTGGGCAGAGTGATTCAGCAGTTGGTGTTGAAGGACCTTATCGATCTGCTGAGAGCCCGCCTGAAATAAATTTTGGGGCTTGCTGCGCTGCCTGCCGCGAGCATGGATAAGGGTTAGGGTTGAACGACCCAATCAAGCCCCCTCTTAGACTGTCGCTGAATGCAACTCCAAACAACACACGCTCGCAACATCTCGACCTGACTGACATGCTTCACCTAGGTCAACCGTTCTGATTTGCGTTGCATGGCCGCAGCACAATATCGAGTTCTTGAGTGAGAAATTGAGGACGGATTGAATCGAGAAGCACTCTTTTTCTCGGCAATCCTCCAGCCTCGCATCCTTTCCTGGTCCTCGCATCTCATCCGAGGCCCTTGCATCGCCATGGACCGGCCCGAGTCGGGGCTGATCAGATGGTCGCCCAATGCTGCCCGCGATTCGTTTCTGCACATCAACCTGCAACACCGTGTGGTGCAGCTCTACGAACCGACCGGCATTGCCCAGCGGGGGCGGTTCGAGCACAGGAAGCTCACAAAGCACGACGACTTCCCGCCCCTCACCACGTATGACTGGTCGCCCACGGTTCCCGGCCTAGTCGCCGTAGGCACATCAACTGGCGTAGTCAACTTGTTGCGCGTCGACGACAACTCCAATGCCTACCTGGAGCTGGGGCTGAAGATATCCCGCACCTGCCAGGCCGTGGCATTCAACACAGCCGGGAAACTGGCCGTCGCTCTTGATAGGGTCAGGAGCGACACTTGCCTGCACATCTGGGACGTCAGCCGGCTCTCGGGTGTAGACGCCACCGTATCCGGCTTCCCTGCCGACGTCGAGCTTCCCTCCGATCCCGTGGACAGGCTGGAACCGAACGCCTCGGTGTCGAGCGTCAGGTTCTTTGAAGACAATCCGAACGTGCTGGTTGCCGGAGTCAAGGGCCAGGGGCTGCGGATTCATGATCTAAGAGGTAAGTTAAACCCTAGGAATTATTGCCCGTAACTTCGTCATTCCTCGATAGTTGACCGCCATCAGACCAGGGGCAGGGCCCCGTCGCCCAGTTCCAGACCAAATGCTGCAACAACCTGGCCATCGACTATGCCGACCAAAACTACTTTGCGTCGTCTGCTCTCGACCTGCCCGGTGTCATGGTCTGGGATCGCCGAGCCATCAGCCGCCACAACGTCAACCCGTCCTACACTGACGCCCTCGAGCAGGACGGTCTGCCATGGGGTGGTGCGCTGTGGCTTGACCGCGCCGTGCAGAACGAGACAAATCCGTCCGACAGCAAGAGCTCCTTCATCCGCGCCCTCCGCTTCTGCCGCGACCACGCCGGCATGCTTGCGGTGCTCTCTCGGACCGGCCAGCTGAGGGTCCTGTCGACGAGGCATGAGCACGTCGACGCAGATGCCAGGGTGGACGGCAGCCCGGAGCTTCTCGAAGTCAGACGGTCATACGAGTTGGATCCTCTCTACACCGAACCCAACCGCAAGAACGACAAGATAGTCTCCTTCGATTGGATCACCATGAGCTCTCCCGTTCTCCAGCCTCGGGTGCTCGTCCTCAGGGCGAGTGGCGCCTTTGACGTGCTGCAAAAGCCGTCCTTTACCTCCGAGTACCCCTTCAAGATGGTACCGTGGCAGCCGCCGCACCGGGGACAAGCCGGTATGTCATGGCGAGCCCTCAAGAATGGACGATACTAACCACGCCGCAGATGGGTCGGATTACCAGGAGCTGATGAACTTTGAGCCATCACAGGCCCACGACATCTTTGGGCCCTTCCTCACCGAACAGGCCCTGTCTGACGTGCCATTGTTTGGTCCGCAGATGGCCAACATCAAGTCCCTAGTAGAGAAGAGCCTAGCCAGTGCAGCTGCCGAGGAGCGTTTGGTTGCCGAGGTGTCTGCGGGCAGCCATTCTTCGCTGTTATTTGAGGACGCAGCTTCCATCGCCGACAAGCTCAAGGCGCTGAGGCTGGCTTCAAAACAAGGAAATGACCAGCCAGATGAGGCGCTGCTGTCCCAGTTGGAGCGGCATGAGAAACTCCTCACCGACACCACGGACATGGCCGGTCTCTCGAGCAAAGAACGATTTGCTGTTGACAACACCATGCTTCTCCGCGCACAGGAGGGCTACCGGTTTGACTTTGCCAAAAACCAGGACATCGTTGCCGACGATCCCTGGCTGACGGATGTTTGGGTTTGGGTTGCTGGTTAGTTGCCTGACGCGTTATCGTGAGTGTCCAAATGCTCATTTCTTCAATAGGCGCCGAGGCAGCCGCCGCCGACGGTGGGATGATGTCGCACCCCTTGGATGTTGGCTACATGGGAGTCCACAGTATCTGGACCAATAACCTCGGTGAGTTAGCCTCATCCTTCTCTAAGACCCATCTAACCTCAACCAGGGAGTAAGCCTCAAATGAGATTGTCGGACGACTCTCCGCCCCCTGACGAGGCCGGTTGGGAGCGCTGCCTGAACGCGATAAACAAAAGGCTCGGGGTGCCCAAGTTTGACGGCGGAGTAGAAACAAGGCGCCTACACCACAGGGAGATGTGCCTCGAGATATGCGCCCTCGGTCGCTCATACGAGACAGAATTCGACCAAGCACTGACCGCGTCTGGTCCTAGGAGAGAGTCGACGTGGTACACCATGGTTGCCGCCCATGCCATGTTCAAGGGCGACACAAAGGGGGCTGTCCAAGTCCTGAAGAAGGCCAGCTCAGAGCACCCGGAGCTGCTCTTCGTCTCGCTCGCGCTCCAACTGATTGGCAAGGCTGGCGACGACGACACAAAGACGGCGCTCGATTTCGACGAGAGGGTGGCCTGCAAAACAGACCCTTACCTGCGCGCAATATCCGCCATCATCGCGACGGGCGACTGGGCCGTGATCGCCAATCAGAAATCCCTACCTCTGCGCGACCGCTGCTTCGTCGCCGTCCGCTACCTGAGCGACGACGACCTCACCGCATGGCTCGAGCAGGAAGTCGCCGCCGCCATCGAGACCGGCGACATCGAAGGCATCATCCTCACGGGCATCACCGACTCGCTCGTCGACATCCTCGCGCGCTACGTGCACAAGTTCAACGACACGCAAACCGCCACCCTCCTCCTCTCCATCTGCGCCCCGCGCTTCATCGACGACATCCGCGCCACGGCCATGCGCAACGCCTACCGCTTCTACCTCCAGCGCCACCGCGCCTTCTTTTTCCGCGCAAAGTTCGACGTCGAGTCCACCCTGCGCAGCAAGCACCACGGCCGCCCCACCGTCCCGCCGCCCGCCCGCCAGATCGGCCTGCGCTGCGTCTACTGCGACGTCGAGTTCAAGACCGAATCCCTCCCCCCGCGCAGCGGCGGCGGCGGTATCCCCCCAACCCGAACCGGCAGCAGCGGCATCCCCAGCTTCATGACCGCAGCCGCAACAACCTCCACCTCCTCCACCACCACCACCCCAACCCCGCGCAACCACCACCACCACCATAACCAGCAACAACAACAATCACAACAGCAACAACAACAACAAGCGAACCCCTACACGGAGAAAATGGTCGCCTCGGGCATCAGCTGCCCCAGCTGCAAGCAGCACCTGCCCCGCTGCGTCGTGTGCCTGGAAGTGGTGGGCCTGCCGCGCAGCGACCGGCCCGAGCAGTCGCGCGACCCGGAGGTGCGGCGCACCGCGCGGTTTCCGACGTTTTGTGTTGCCTGTGGGCATGTCTTACACTTGGACCATGCCCGGCAGTGGTTTGCGCGGCATCGCGAGTGTCCGGTGCCTGAGTGCCGGTGTCTTTGTAGTACGCGGGTTAATGAGGAGTTGGAGTATGCGTAGGTACCAGGCGGTTACTTGGTAAGGGCGGGCTGTTTTGCTTGCTTGCTTGCGGTTGTTGTTGTTGCTGTTGCCGGGTGGGCGTTGTTGGGATGGGTGGGTGTTGAGGGTAGTGTTGAGGGGGTTAACTAATTATGGTGCTGGGTTGTTTGTAGTGGGAATATATGGCGTTGAATAATATTTTTCAAGTTAATCGGTCTACATGGTAGTTGTCCCTTTTCTATGCGGCCTTGTTTTATGTAAACCCAGCCCGGCAAATAGAGGCATCTCTTCCTGCTGGCATCTGCAGATCACAAGGTGAATACTTACAGTGGGAGGGTGGGTAGGAGGTGGACAGCAGGGCCCAGCAAATATGAGAAGCTTCATGTTATTGGAAGTTAAGTATGTCCAAGTCGATGCTTCTAGGAGGAAATCTACCTGAATCCGTAAAAGGTGATGATAAGGGGTTGACTTCTTGTGTCTACGCCAGCAAATATTCTAGAGGCACTTGTGGAGGAGGGTCTGCGAAATATATATTTTTGTACTTGTTGCGTTAAAGGTGTGGGATAAACCAGCTCGTTTGTTCAATGAGGAAATGGCGATAAGTCTACTTATTGTGTAGTTGTTCATTATTTCACTCAACGCAAGTTGTGTGAAGTGATAGTTAAACTGCTGTTGTGCGCTCCGCAACTCGAAACACAAGCTTTCCCCAGACGCAGCGCAACAATGACGATAGAACAAGAGAGCTTGTTCTTGTCCAACGCCAAGGCCTTCCCGCGCTCCTGGGTCTTGGGGGTTTCTTGGAAAAGTCTTGGGAGTCTTGGGCCTCCGGAGCTCGAGTTCCATTGTTCCATTGTGGTCTGGGCAACGGCAGGGCACGCAGAAAGAGAAACACGGAGGAACGGGGTCAAGGGGCCAAGGGGCCAAGAAACCTGGGGGAATGCTCTTAGGCCAAGAGCGGGCCAAGAGGGGGCCAAGGATGGCCAAGAAGGACAGGAGAATGGCCAAGACCTGGATGGGAGTTGCGGTTTGAGTGACCTGCCGAGACGAGATGATGAGACCGGAGGGTTTGTCCGCAGCATATTCATCCGGTCAAGGGGCGGTGGTTTTTACAGTGCATACAGTATATGCGGCGGGTATGCAACGGCATATCGTGTACATACCTGACTTCTTTTGCTGGTAGGGTCCAAACGTTCTTCGAGCTTCGGCGTTGCTGGCACGGTCTCTCCCCAAGAACTTCACGTGTTTGGCGTGCTTGGCGGGGCTCTGTTGCAATGGTGGGTCACAAGGAGGCAAGGAGGGGCTAAACGGTGGGGGTTCTCTCAGGCGCTGGATGCCGGTATCACATCATGTCATGGCGGAGCGGTTGGGGGGCACGATCCCATCCATCTCGCGTCCTCGTCGCAACTCTTCCCGGTCGATGAATGATGACTGCGAAAAGAGGGCCACCCGGCAGCTGTGGCGAGCAGATAGTACTTACGTCGACGGTCCAGCGCCCAACCACGTGTTATCTGTCCCGGCTTGACTCGGAGCACCCGCAGCACCCGCCGCCGCCAGATCGTCTTGGCCCCGCATGTCCGGCGGGCTTGTTCAGCCGGCGCTAAAATGAAGGTTCCAAGCGAAAAGGGGGCTGTGTCGACCCAAGCTGATGGTATTCGCTGGAGGGACAAACGGGCGCCGGGGGAGACGGGTCGCCAAGAGCTTGGCGCGCGGAGGCTTGATCTCTTGGCCGGCAAAGCTTGGCATCAGGTTGCGGAATCGCGAGCCTCACGCGGGAACTCGAGGAACTTGTCGCGTTGCCAGTGGTGGAGGGATACCCATGACCGCAAAACATCATGGACTTTTTTGTATCCCGGGCGAATTTTGGCAGCTATATCCAATAAGGCTAGTCCAAAGAAAAAGAAAGAACCGATGGGTGCCCGACGCGACCTTTCGCGAGCAAAGGGCCGAGGAATCGCTCGATCTGGGCGAGCAAGCAGGAGCGTGGGCAGGTCCGCATGAGCGGCCTGGGCATTTCTGGGCAAAGCGTGTGACCAAGAGGCAAGGGCGATGGGGCAATGAGCGCTGCCAAGACCTCTGCTGCAAATACCAAGCCTTGGCGCTGACTTGGCGGGTCTTGGCGGGTCTTGGCAGGCTTGTAGTTCTGTTAGAGTGCAGCCGAGAATGCGCAGGCTGCCTGCAGGAAATGCGTGGCGCTGTCATCCCTTCCCATCAGCCGGTACGGTCGGCGGCCCGAGGATGCCTGCGTCAGCCAATGAGCACTCTTGGCATCCGAGGCCCAGACTGCCAAGCACCTGCCAAGGCCTCCGCCAATGTTACTGCCATGAGAGCAGAGGCGTAATAAAGACAGAACGGCCCGCTGCTCTGCTGAAGTCAGGTGTTGGTCGATTTTCCCCTTTGCATCACCGGAAAAGCGCTGTTCAGACGCCAGTTTACACGCCAAAGTTGAGACGGATTTTTCCCGCTGTTTGTTTCGTTCGGATCTCTCGCCGTCCTTGGCATTTCTTTGCCCAGTGCAGCACTGGCAGCCTCTCTTGGCCTTGGCGCGCTGCTGCAAGCAGTCATTCAACTCTGGGCGTTTCTTGGTAAAAAGCGGGGCACCTAGGGCTTGTCTCGACTCGGAAGCCCAAGTCAGGTGACGGCCAAAAAACCCACAAAAACCCACCCGCGTTATTGCCGGATCGGAAGAATCTCAACACCGACACCGCACGCCGCTGCAGCATCCTGCCAAGCAAGTCAGCACCCGTGCACGAGCCATGTCGGGAATCACACCGCCCTCGCAAGCTCCGGCTCCGGACGGCACTAACAATGCCGTTCCGGCGCCGGCGGCCCCGGCCTCGGGCGCCTCGAACCCCGCGTCCAACGACAACACGCCCGCGCCCTCGACCGGCGCGACCGCGAGCTCGTCGTCCAGCGCGGGCCAAGACGACAACCTCACGTGCCACTGGGCCGCCTGCAAGGAGCACTTTACGTCGGCCGAGGCCCTCTATGTAAGTCGCCGATGTCGATTTTCCCGATTTTAGGATTTCAAATCGACCGATTTCGTCGTCGGAAAATGTAAATTAATGATCGCTTGCTAACCTCTACCAGGAGCACATCTGCGAGAAGCACGTCGGCCGCAAGAGCACTAACAATCTCAACCTGACGTGCCAGTGGAACCAGTGCCGTACCACGACGGTCAAGCGCGACCACATCACGTCCCACATCCGCGTCCACGTGCCTCTCAAGCCGCATAAGTGCGACTTTTGCGGCAAGTCGTTCAAGCGGCCCCAGGATCTGAAGAAGCACGTCAAGACCCATGCCGACGACTCGGTCCTCGTCGCGGGCCGCGCCCCCCAGGACCAGCCGGGCGCTATGAACCCCAGCTACCGTCCTCACCCGGGCACCAAGCGTACGTATTTCTCTCCACCCAGCCATCTAGGCCACCAGGCTAATCTGCTTTCAGCGCCCGCCGGCTTCTACGACCACAATGGCCACATGCGCGGCACCAACTCGGGCCACTTTGGCCACCCGCACCAGAACGGCCAGGCTAGCTACTACGGCCAGCAGCAGCAGGCCCCGCAGCCGTCGTACCACGCCCCCATGTACTACTCGCACGCGATGGGCGGCTCCCGCGCCGACTACATCGGCCACCAAGCCGCGGGCTTTGGCGAGGCTGCGCGCAAGCGTGACGCTGAGAGCCTGAACGAGTTCTTCGGAAGCGTTAAGCGCGCCCAGATTGACCCGCGTTCATATGCCCAGATTGGCCGCTCGCTGATGCCTATCCACTCGTCGCTCGGCATGCATGCTGGCGGTGGTCTGGCCACCGAGTACATGCCGCAGGCTCCGCACACTCTCGGTGTCGGCAATGCTTCGCACGGCCCGCTCACCCAGCACTACTACCTGCCGCCCATGCCCAACCTCCGCACCAAGGAGGACCTGCAGCAGATCGACCACATGCTGGAGCAGATGCAGGCCACCATTTACGACAACTCGGGCTCGCCCAGCTCGCACTATGCGCCCGTTGACATGCGCCCGTCGCCCACCTATGCGACTCGCCCCGACGGCTACGCCGTCACGGCTGCCCAGGTCATGTCTCCGCTTAGCGCCCCGACCCACTCGGCTGGCGGCACTCCTGCGGTTACTCCGCCGTCGAGCACCATGTCGTACACGTCGGGCCACTCGCCGACCGCTTCGTCGGCCGGTCTGTCGCCGTCGTCGCGCCACACTTCGGTCTCGTACCCGAGCCTCCCCAGCCGCCCGAACCTGCCGTATCCGTCGGCTGCCGGCCTCGGCTCGACCTTTGCCCACAACGAGCGCCGTCTCTCGGGCGGCATGCTCCAGAGCGCCAGCGGCGCCCGCCGTGATGGCGACCGGACCCCCACCCTCAAGGCGGCCGACGGTGCTGCCGTGAGCTCGCCGTCTGAGGAGTCCGAGTCTGGTGAGGCCGAGACGTACGACGACTGGATGCATAATGTGCGTGCCGTTGAGTATCTGCGCGCCTATGTGCGCCACCGTCTCGAGCGCCGCGAGTACGACGAGGGCTCGGATGACGGTCGTGTGGATAACAGCCGCATCGACCCCATGCTGCACGGCGACCGTGGCCGCGACCGCGTCAGCTACCCGTCGCTGCCGCCCGTGCAGTAACCTGCCACTCGGCAACAGTCGTACCCCAGAGTCGCATATCGGCGAGACACTGGAAGTTCTTCCCAAGATGTGGACTTCAACCGGGCCGCAGTGGCACCGGCTAAATATTTCTCGCATTGCCTTTATTTCGTTTTCTGTTTCGCAAGATACCTCTTATCTCCAGTCTGTCATGCAGCAGCCTGGGACCTTCTCGTCCGAGTCGGGCTGCCTATCTAGTAGGGCAGCACCGCCAGTTGAGGAATGAAGGCGGCGGCATGGTGGTCAGTTGCTTCGAAGCTCCGTTATCAATGGCCGGTGGTCGGGGGCGCAATCGCTTTTTATGGTTTTACAACGGCTTTTGGCCTGATGATTGTATGGACTCTAGTTATGTACACTAGCTTTGGTTGTAGATGCTCTTCACTCTGCAAAACAAGGTCTTACTTACCACTGTGTCTGTTTTGCTTTGTGTACCAAAGTGAAAGTGAAACATTCTTCTGTGTAAACAACGGGACCTGTCTCTACCCGCTCTTGACGTTTGGGCCGCCAATGTCTCGCTTGCATACTTGATGTGCCGTCAGAAGCAATACTTCAGGCGGATAGACGTCACGAAGATGCGCAACTGGAAGTTCTAATTCCTTTATGATACATTGGCTGTGTAGGAGGCGCGTAACACAACCTATTTATATTTTGTTAGCGAGCAGGCATTGATACCATCCACCCAAGCCTAAACATGCCACCTGCTCTACACTAAACCCGTCTCCGTATCCATCCCAACACCCCGTGCTATACACCGTCGACGTCTGGTCCGTGTTTGCTGAGCTGATCATCGGCGCGCCGTTCTTGGCAGGTAACATACACTCGCTTGCTCACAAAACCCTCCAAATAGCACCCGCCCTCGGCGTCCCATCGTGCACCTCCCCCAAATCCCCCCGCCGATTCATCTCCCTCACCCACGCCATCTCGTCGGCCGCCGCCTCCCGCTCGATCTGCTCCATGACCTCGAGCTCGGCCAGCACCCCGCACACCAGCGCGCGACACCCGGCGAGGATCCGGCCCAGGCTGGACGGCGGCCCTTCTTTTTCTGGAGGAGACGAGGGCGAAACAGCAGGCAGCTCGTCCAGCTGCCGCCGCCATTCCTCGGCCCGGCGGAGGAGCGCGGCGTGCTCCGCTTTCCAGGTTGGCGAGGGGGCGGGGATGAAGGGTGTTTCTTCTTCTTCTTGCTGATGACTGTGTTGGTTTTGGTTTTGGTCTTGGTCTCGTTGGTTTTGGTCTTGCCGCCGTCGACCCATCAAAACCCTCTCAACCCCCCCAACCCCCCCCCCCAACCCCCCCACCCCCCCCCCCCACCCCCCCCCCCCCCCCCCCACCCCCCCTCACCACCCTCTCATACCTCCCCCCCGGCTCCCCAACAACCCCCCACAACCCCGTCACAACCCCGTCCAGCACCATCACCTTCTCCTCCAGCCCCCCCGAGCCTGAGCCGCCACCCCCCCACTCCAGCAAGGACGCAATCCCCTCCCCCTCAGCCACAGCCCCCTCCACCTCCCTCAGTAGATGATCCTCCCTCTTCACCCCGTCAAACCTCCCCCCCAGTCTTGCCCTCGCACTCCCCTCCCAGGCGCGCCGTCTCGGCAGAGAGTGCCACATTGCCGGGGAGCTTGGACGGGGACGGCGGGGCGAGGAAGGTCGAGGTGAGGGGTTTGGGGGCCAGGGATTTGAGAGGGGAAAAGTGCTGTTGGTGGGTTGTGAAGGTTGGTTTGGGACCTGCTGCTCCTCCTGGGGCTGCACTCGTGGTGGTGGCTGTGGTTGGGGTTGGGGTTGGGGTGGGGAGGGTGGTGGTGGTGGCTGTTCGGGGGTGGGTGAGGAGGTTGGTTTTGGGTTGGGTGGTGGTGGTGGAGTGAGAGGGAGGGGCAGCGGGGAGGGGTTTGTTCAGCTGCTGTGAGTTGGTCTTTGCGTGGAGGGAGAGGGGGCGGCGTGGGGTGGTGGTTGTTGTTGGGGAGGGGGGGATTGGGCCGCCTGCTGCTGCTGGCCGGCGGGTGAGGCTCGTCAGGGGCGGGCGGGAGCGGTCCGTTGTTGTTGTTGTTGCTGTGGTAGACGTGCTGGTGGTGGACGTCTGCGAGGGCGGGCGCAGGGTGGTTGCGCTGGACAGGGCTGTCACGGAGGACTTGGCGCGGGCGTGCCGGGGTGCGTCGGCGCCCCCCTGGCCGGTGCTGGCGCCCGAGGCGACCCGGCGGGCGGTGGGGACGCCGGAGGAGGTGGTCGGTCTGGTTGCTGACGGTGCGCCCGTGGACGACCGGGTTGAGACTGACGACTGGCGGATAGAGGCCGCGCGGGTGGGACGGGCCGGGGGTGAGGTCTCGGGCCCGGGGCTGTCCTTCTCGCGCGGGCGGGACGACGTCGAGGTGATGCGGGCAAAGACGCCCGAGAGCGGGCGGCTGCTTCTCGCCGTGCCGGCGCTGGTGGTGGCGCTTCTTGTCGTGCGGGTTGCACTGGGTGCGCTGGGTGCGGTCCCCGATGCAGGCGTCTGTCGGCGCTGTCCCTTGACGGGCAGTCTGCTGGGCGACACATTGCGCAGGCCGAGCTCACCGCTGCCGCTCGTCGTCTCGGGCTTGGTGTTGGGGGGCTTGCGCAGTGAGCGGGCGCGCGACAGGGCGCTGGTGGATGTTGTTGACGACATTCTTCCAGTCTCTCTCGGTCGATCCTCAGAATGCGAGGTCGCCAGCTTTGTTTATTTGCAAGTTGTCGAGTCGCATCCGAGTCTCGCTGATTTGTGGTTGCGACTGACAACTGACACGCTAAAGCGAACCCCTGTAGTGAGGCGTTCTTGGCTTCAGCCGGGCCTGGCGGGGCGGGCTGTATCGGCCCCGGCAGGCGGGACTCGGGACTTGTCAGGGTCGCATCACCGAGGGTCTTCAATGCATCAGGGTTCTGAGAGAACAGAACGGGTTAGACAAGACCCTGACGTCCATGCATGCACAACCACCCAAACTAACTCAGTGTGGGTTTCTCTTTATCCTCTTGACTCGTTATATACCAAAGAAACGCAGCCTCCCATATATCCGCCCAGTGGTATCCTTGGGCCATGCGCTTTTACTCTGCCCTTGATCTATGTCCACATAATCTCATCATCAACCGCTCTAACCACCCAACCCAAATCGAAGCAGATCTACCGCTTATCGGAGGACCAAAGGGAAATAAAGAAGCCTCAAAAATATATCCGTCCCGCAAATATAAACCCAAAAAGAAGAAGAAGTAGAATCCCCAACTAGGTATCACCCTCCAGATTGTGTATGTGTCTGTCTACCCCTGTAACTCATCAACAGCAACCCCTTCCCGTCCCCCCTCCCCCACCCCCTTCCCTCTCACAACCCCCAACACAGCATCCAAATCCCCCCTACACCGCCTCAAAACACCCACGCACCCCGCACACACATTCAGCGCGCACGCACTGCAGATATAGCACTCTGCATTCCGGTCCTTGTGCCCGCACGTGCGGCAGGCGACGGGGTTGGTGCGCTGCCGGTTGGCCGTCATGTAGCGGTGGCCCGTCAGGCAGGCGTAGTGGCGCGCCGTCAGCGGTCTCGCGTCCGGGATGGCGGCGGTGGCGGTGGCATCATCTGCGTTGTCGTTGTTGTTGTCGGCGGTTGGGGGGGTGTACCACCCCCGTGGGAAGAGGGCGGCGCCTGGGTTGGTGGTGGTGGTGGACGACTCTTCAGAGTCTGTGCTGGCGTCTGGTTCGCGGAGAGGGAGGGCTTGGGTAATGGGGGCGGAGGGGGTGGGGTGGTGGAGGATGAGGGAAGGAGTTGGTTGGTGTTGGTGTTGTTGTTGTTGTGGTTTTACGGTCTCGACGGAGCCCGTTTCGGAGATTGTTCGGAGGATGGGGTCGCGGGTTGGGCTTTGGGCCCAGAGGTTCTGCTGCGTTGTGGGCTGGGGGGATGTCGTGGGGGATGGTTCCTGGTGCGGAGCAGCGGGAAGGGGCCGTTGGTCTTCGCCGACCCTGGAGGATGGCGCTGGGAACTGGGCCGGGGTTGGGCCCTCTGTTCGGTCGGCCGGTGGAGAGTACGGAATGTACTGCTTCTGACTTGGAGTCTGGTTCCGGTCCGGCGCCGGAGAGTAGGCAAGATACTGTGGCTGATTTGCGCTCTGGCTCCGGTCTGGCGTCGGGGACACTGGGAACTGCGTCTGGTTTGGAACCCGATTTTGGTCGACCGCCGGAGACGCGGGGAACTGCGTCTGCTTCGGACCCTGGTTTACGTCGGGCCTCGGAGACGTTGGCAGGCCCATCGGCGACCGCACGCCCAACCCCGTGTTGATCGGCCCCGGCGCCAGAGACTGGCCACTCTTGGCATGGCGCAGTTGCGCTTCTAAGGCCCCGACAGCTTTCCGGGTGATCGGCTTCGTCTCCCCGGGGAGGTCGGGTGATGACGCCGGCGACATGGGCGAGACGACTCTGTCTGGTAGCGGGCTCTTGACATCGTTGGCTCCATACTCGGGGGTCGGCAGGCGGGCCGCGGAAAGCGGAGAGACGGTTGCGGACGTCGGGGGACTCAACGTCGCCGCTGCCTGTGATACCTGCGCTTCCTGGCTCTTCGATTTCGACTCCTCTCTGCTTCCTCGCCGTCTCGCATTCTCCAGCTTCTCCTTGATCCGCGACGCTTCTTGCCCCATGCTCGCCCCCCCCTGCGGATCAGTTCCCTCACCGAGAACGGGCCGGATATTCCGCCCAGGCAGCCCGCCGTTGGCACTTCGTGGTGGAGCTCGCTGTCTCGTGGCTGGCTCAAGTGTTTCGGGGTTGGTCCGGGGAGGAAGTGGAAATGGTTGCGAAAACAAGCTGCTCGGGCCGCCCTGCGAGGTGTTCTGGGCTGACGCAGCGGTGGAACCGTTACTGGAGACGAGCTTGAGGTCCGGGACGGCCAAGCTTTTGTCGGCTCTGAGCGATCGGCGCCTCCAGAGCTCCTCCTGTTGTGGGGAGCCGTTCCCTAACGGCGATCCGGTCTTGGTAGATGTCGATGGGGGTGCAATTTGGGTCTGTAGGCTAGGGGGCGTTTGCGGTCTGGGAATGCTGCGCTGGGCATCTTTTAAAGGCGGCGGCGGTGGCAGCTCTTTGCGGTCTCCCTCGGGTGTCTGACTCTCCTGCTTTTGCGCATTCTGATCAGACGGCAGCCGTGGTAAGTCGCGCGCGGGGGCTCCGGGCTGTGCGCCGCTTCTTTGAGCGTCCAGGTTTGGTGACACAACCGAATAGGCGCTCTTCGAGTTGAGGATGTCCCTGGGCGAGCTCACCGACGGTGACGGCGGCGAGTCGGCCGTGTGGTTGGAGTAGGCAGAGAAGAGGCTCGAGAAGGAGCCCACAGGCGACGGCTCCGGGTCTGGGGACGCCAGCGCTGGAGAGGAGGTTGGGGCCAGCGCCGGTATCGAGGTCACGGGAGCTGCAACGGGCCGTCGTGGGATGCTCCTAAGCGGCGGCCCGGCGAACTTGGGGGGCAAGGACGGCAGCGGAGAGTCCAGTGGCTTGGCCATGGCGGCCATGGTGGTTTTCCTGTCCTGGCCGGCCTCGGCGCCCTTCGGTGGTGGTACGGGCGGCAGCGGAGCCTGGGGTTGTGGACGAGGCGGTGCCTTCTCGGGGACCAGTGGTGCCAGTGGTGCCAGTGGTGCGAGGTCAAGCTGCGACTCGAACTCAAAGGTTGGCAGGGCAGGCAAGGCAGGAGGCGCCGGGAGAGCTTTCGAGAAACGAGACCGCCCAGATTTCGGGGGCTGCAGGGTCGCGGCTCCCATCATATTGTCGCTCGATGCCGCTGCCCCGGCTTAATCAAGCCCAGATGGGATAGTTGGCCGGCTGCGGCCCTGGGAGTCGGGAGTGATCCTGCTGTTGTTCTCAGACACGCGTCGCAAGGCCCGCACGGAGTGTCGCACATAGATGGGGGCCGTCGACCAAGGTATCCCGACTTATACACCACGCCTGCTAACGACAGGGCAATGCGGTTTGCTCGGTCAATGCGCTGCTGGAGTTGCCTGTTGGTTCCAGGACCGGGCGGGCGGAGCGTGCTGTGTACGTGAGGCGTGGGCATAAGGGGGTTTATGCCAACGGGCAGAAAGCGAGGCAACCGGGCAGGAGGGCGACCAGATTTTCGGATCTTCTGCGGTGATGCAACAGGCAACCCCGGACAGGGCTCAAATTAGACGATCGTCTCGCCTCCCTGGTCCATGGCCGGCTGAAACGGCGACTGGCTGAAGGCGAGCCAAGACCACATTTTAATGACAGGGGGAGCCCCTTCGCCTCGTCCAAGCTGCGCTGACTGGCCAGGACTCGGGGGGTTGAAGAAGTGGGATGGCTCGTTGTGGAGAGCCGTTGGCCTTGGAAACGGCACGTTCACGGGCGGCTCGACGCGGTTTCGCGGGCCCGGACTGGATGAACAGGGCCTTGTTTTGCCATTTATGCTGCCGGAGCGACACATGATCTCTGTTATTGGCCCCGAACTCACGGCTTGGACCAGCAAATACATTGCGGCCGTACATATTTCCTTCGTCCCGCGGGATGTTGGTGCTGAAGACAGACGGCGGAACGAGCGGAAGTCGCGAACTCGGCAGAACGACGCGCGGCGCCACACTTGCCTCGGGCCCAGGCTTCTGGCGCCGTTGCATGAGGATCTTCGCAGGGTTCTTGCACCAGAAACCGCCGACTGCTGCTGCTCTGGAGCTCTTGAAGCTGGGCCAAGGAAAACATGGTTTTTGTGCATTGGGCAGTACCTCTTCATTCAAGCTTGGAAATGGTCGCCCTAAGAGAATCAACGGCCGCAGAATCTGCTCTGTGCCGATGGGATTTGCACTTTCCCGTTCTTTCGGACGAGAATTTAATCGATCCACATCCAGGCGACTTCCGCGGATCGGGTCTGGAAGCCACCAGCGGCGCGATCGAGCAGATCCTTGCTCCACCATCGCCCCAAGCCTTCTCTCATCTCACTCGGTCTCGCGATTTCGGTTGCAAACCTGGGATGGCGCTCCATGGTTTGCATCGGAACCTGTTCCTGACCCAAATGCGACGCTACAACCCCCCATTTCCTCGGACCTGCATCAAACCCGCGGGTCGCTTCCGAAGCCAGACGGGCCATGCCATGATGGAGGGTATAAACGGCCCGTTCTCTTTGCTCTGACTGTGGGTTATAACAAAACCCGTCGGTGAGTATCCCAGCACGCGGCACGAACAGCTGCTTCATCTCCGTCCGGCGCCCGAGGGACCAGCTCGTCCTCCCACGCCGTTGAGATGACACTGGCTCGGTGGCCGCGGCCTCTGCGCAACTTCCGTGGTCCCGCCGGCTGCTGTCAGGCGTGCTGCAAGATATGAAGCATCCGTGCAGCGCACAAACACTTATTGCAGCGCATACTTGGCGTCTCAAAAATATACATGGGTGACTTCACTTACACGCGCGCAGTCACGAAACACAGCCGTGCGAGTACCTCATGATGAAGCCGGTACCGGGGGTGACCCGAAAAGCCGCCGAGGCTCGTCCTCGATGTTTGCCCGCAGGGTCACAACGAACACTCTGTGTTGCCCGCTGGCCGGTCACGGGGCGTCCACTGTCACCTCCTGGCTGCCGGTGTGTGTGTATCGTTTGGGTGCTGCTTGGCTGCCTGCCTTTGCGACGCGGAACTCGCCTAGGTAGGTATGCCGCGATGTTGATGTTGCTGTTGCTCGAGCTAGACGCGAACCGTGACGCCTCGGCCGTTGGGATGCAGAGATGAAACGGCACGCTATAACCCCAGCGCCTGTGATGGCGAGAACACTGCCCTCTTCAGCCCGGGAGATGTAAGCAGTCGACGACATGAAGCCGTTTCTTTCCCTCGCCGGGTTCTGTTATCTATCGGCCACTCAGGGGCTTGCATATTCCGTCGATGCTCGATACCACAATGCCGGACCAGTCCCTGACGCCTGCTCCGATGGCCCTGCGGCCGGCCAGTTCCCGTCCGAGATCACTCCCCTGCGGCCGAGGCAAGACCTCGATATCAGAGCCGCAGCCAAGGCAGCCATCGACGCCCTGAACAACAAGTTCTACTCCCCCGCGCAGGCCATCTGGTCACCCGGCGATCCCTGGTGGCTCAGCGGCGTCGCCCTGACCAGTGTCATAGACTACATGCGCAAGACGGGCTCTAGGGATTACATGGATCAAATCGAGAGCATCATCCAAGTGCAAAGAACCCAGTGGTCCCAGGACGGCGCCGACTTCCGCGCCGAGTCGACCGACGACACGGGCTGGTGGGCGCTCGCCATGATCCGGATGTACGATCTGACAGGCGACAGCACCTATCTCAACATCTCGATCGAGGACGAGGCCTACATGTACAAATACTGGACGTCCTCGCCCTGCGGCGGGGGCATATACGTCGACATCAAAGCCAAGACGTACAAGAACGCCATCGCCAACGAGCTGTACATCAAGCTGGCCGCGTCGCTGCACAACCGCATCGCCAACGACACCAGGTACCTCTCCCGGGCGGAAACAGCCTGGTCCTGGTTCCAGAACTCAGGCATGATCAATCAGAGCGACAACCTGATCAACGACGGCCTGGCCTCGTCCAGCAGCGGCGCCTGCTCCAACAACAAACTGCCCGTCTGGACCTACAACCAAGGCGTCATCCTCGGCGCCCTCGCCGGTCCGTTCCCCCCACCCCCTTCCCACCCCCCTCCTCTTATAACCAACCCCCATCTCACCACCACCACCACCACCCCTCTAGAACTCTTCCGCGCCACAAACTCCGAAACCTACCTCACCTCCGCCCGCTCCATAGCCGACGCCGTCCTCTCCACCACCACCACCCCACAGCTCACCAACCCCAACACCGGCACCCTCACTGAAGCCTCGTGCAAGCAGCCCGACGAGGGCTGCAACCACGACCAGCAGGTCTTCAAGGGCGTCTTCGCGTACAGCCTCGCCGAGCTGGACGGCGCCGTGTCAGACCACGGCGGCGGGCATCCCTACGTGAGCTATATCCGACAGAACGCGCAGAGCGCGTACGCGAATGCCAGGGGTGAGGGGACGGACTTGTATGATGTTAGTTGGGCGGGGCCGTTTCTGAACTCGACGGTTGGGAAGCAGGCGAGTGCGGTTGGGTTGTTGATTGCGGGGATTTAGGTCTGGTTACCTGGGTGGATGGGTGGGTGGAGGAGGGGGTGGTAAAGGAGGGGCGGAGGTAAGAGGGAAGGGGAGTAAGACGGGGGGCGTGGTAAGAGGGAGGTGGTGGTAGGGGAGGGTGTATGAGGGTGTGTCGAAGGGGTCTGTTCTCTGGCGTGGATCCCCCGGGGGGTATGTTAGAAGCGGGATATCACGAGGCTGGGTTGTGCTGTGGGTGAAGCGATATCTGTCTGGTCTTAGTGATGGGATCTCGAGCGATTTGGACACTTTACTTTGATATCAAAGGGGAGTGAGTCGTTTGAGTTTTTCATCTATCCTGATTCTTCCAACCGCTGAAGGGGTTACTTCTACCTAGCCATTGATATGTCGAGTTCAAGGCACGGGAACCCTATTGATGGCATTCGCGTGATCAGACCACCAGCTTCGGGGCTCGACATCTCTGAGCAAGAACATATGCTAGCTTTAGGTTGTTCGAGTTGGCCAACTGACAGAGAATGACTCCCAAGTCTCAGTGCCGAAACACATTCAGCGCTCAGCTAGTTGCCTCTAAATGGGAACCGGTTTGTGGACAATGCCACTTGCTTCCGCTCCAGCTATAAGGTTGACAAAGCCATTGGTGGAACTACAGTGCTAGTTGACAAGAACAGACTGTGACGATGCTGTGCAGTCATGGAATAGGGATATCCATATCATGGTTAGTTCGGCTAACAACAATAGGTGCCAATGCACCACCCACGGAGACATAGCGAACAAAGTTCTCAGCACCATTCAATGCTCGGTTGGAAGTATCCTCTTGATCAACTCCTGTCCATCTCTGGCAAATAGCAAAGCAAAATCAGAGCTGTGGGATATCAAATGTTAACGAAAGCTAATCCGTCCCAATATTCCTCTGTCTTTTGTCCTTGCGCGTCTCTTGGACTCCCCCTCTTTTCATAACCGTCATTTTCATTCGCTAACCAGCACTAATCACCAATCCCGTCCCTCTACCCATAACCCTACCAGTCCCCCCCTTACAGGCTGAACGGCCTCCTGGGGTAGGTCACCCCCTCGACAGCGGCGTTATCCACGAACCAGCTGCAGCGGTCGCCGCAGCCCTCGTTGACGAGCGCGCACGGCAGGCCGTTGCCCTCCTCAAAGATCTCCTTCATGACTTCCTTCTTGCCGCCGCCCGTCGCAACAAACGCGACTTTGACGGCGTGCGTCACCACGGGCAGGGTGAGGGTGACG
Source organism: Parachaetomium inaequale (assembly GCA_033296685.1). Classification (NCBI taxonomy): domain Eukaryota; kingdom Fungi; phylum Ascomycota; class Sordariomycetes; order Sordariales; family Chaetomiaceae; genus Parachaetomium; species Parachaetomium inaequale. The sequence continues at coordinate 120,466 of MU854330.1, forward strand.
CGGCGCGGGGGCGGCTTGGGCGAGTCCTCGATGGGCGCGACCCAGGCGTCCGTCTCGCGCAGCAGCTCGTGGCCGGGGAACAGCGAGCACGTGTGGCCGTCGGGCCCGCAGCCGAGGAGCAACAAATCAAAAATGGGCAGACGCACCGAGTCGCGGCTGGCGAAGCTCTGGACGAGGGTGCGCTCGTACCGGTCGGCCAGCTCCTGCGTCTCGTCGAGCGCCTCCACGTCGATCGGGTGCACGGCCGGCTGGGCGGTGCCGCCGGGCAGCTTGTCGAGTAGCTCCGCCTTGAGGAGCGCGTAGTTGGAGTCGGCGTGGTCGAGCGGCACGGCGCGCTCGTCGGCGAAGAAGATCTCCCACTTGCCCCAGTGCACGACGTCGGCGTCGGAGGCCGGGGGCGATAGCAGGGCCTGGGCGAGCGTCTTGGGCAGCGAGCCGCCGGACACGGCGACCTTGAAGACGCCGTGGCGCGCGATTCCCGCGGTTTGGCAGTGGATGACATAGGTGCGGAGGGCCGTGGCGAGGGCGTCCACGGCCGGGAACGAGTAGAGGTTGGCTTGTTGACCCATTGTGCTTATCTTTTCGTCTCCTGGCTTCGGTCGAGCTGGCGGTCGTGACGGTCCGTGTGGTCTCCGTCAATATAGCTTCAGCTGAAGTCGGACCAATATCGGGAAGGAGGTTCAGCTCCGTCTGGGGGATGGCTGTCCGCAAGTCGATCTGTATTTGGGGTCTGGCTAGGACCAGTAAAGCTCGGCTTCAGAAATCGGGTTAGCCTGTCGAAAGGGTGTTGCGCAAGTGTGTTGAGCGGGATTTTGTGATGTATTTTTGGGGGGTTGCTGGGGATAAATATTGGAGGGGTCGGGTGCATGGAGGGGTAGCTGCCGCGTGCAGCGGTGGGCTTTCGGCTGTCAAGATCCCTGCCGCCGCCTCACAGATCGATAACACGTGGAGGGGTAAAAGGTGCATCTTACCTTCTCTCTCTTGCTCGTGCTGGGCGACGATGGCTGAATGATGATGGATTTCTGCTAAGATGGTTTTGATATTTTGGGAGCTTCGGAACTGGAACAGTGAAAGACGGTCGACGGTCGTACCTACCACTGGCAGCTTGAGGAAGTTTGGGTTCAGGCCCGGACAAGGAAGGAACAACGCCGGGCCGGCAGCAGCTCGCCGCCCAACCCCAGGCCTTTACCACACTCTCGGTTCGCCTTACTTTCCAATTCTGTCTTCAAGTTGTTTTTACCATTCAGAGAATCAAAGTTGCAGCAGGGTTCCCTACGTCGTGCCACCCATACCCACACTCTACTACGCCCCCCAGAGTCCCCTTAACCAGTCGAGCCAGTGTAGTTTCACAACGTTGATCTCGCAGTCTCTCACCCTACCCACCCACGAAGCATTGGCGGTGCCGATCAGCGACAAGCGAAAGCGAGTGACGGTTCGATGACGATCCTCGAGTTTCTTTGAGCTCAGCCATAGAGCTTGTACGCTGACCGGGGCTCGCGCCGTCTACATACTGTACATCTTCTGTTCCAGTCTCCAAGTCTCGAGCCAGTGCACAGTGCACAGTGCACATTCTATTCTTTGAATAAGCCGTTGATCAATAAAATGGACGGCATCCGGCGCCGCCGCACCTCCGCAGAGGATTCCAGAAACCAGAATATTTACATGCCGACGGGCCACTGGAACGGGACGCTGTGGGGGAGCAAGCAAAGAACCTGGAAGACGGGAGGGGTTCGGTTGGTGGGGGTTCCTCTTTTTATGGGGTGCGTCCTCCACACCACCACCTCTGCTGCATCTGTCGGGTAAGAATGATGTCGAAATCATACGATAGCCTCGCGTCAACGACGGGCCTTGGAGAACGGTACCCAGACTCGCCAGATACCTAGAATTACCAGTTTTGTATTCTATATACAGCGATGAGAATCCTCCGGCTGTGCTCTGCCAGGGCTGAGAGTCCAGCCTGTCACTGCCCCGCAGTTGAAGATACGCCGCGACGGGAGTTCTCCCTCTGCACTGCATACGCAGGGCAGGACTTCCCGGGGCATTTTGGCCGGAACGGTAAACACGAGGCCAGATCTCACACTAGCTCTCAGGAGATCTGCAACCGAAAGAGCCATGGGATCCGATAGCCGTCCTGGAGAACGACAGGACCCTTGGGTCCTGCGGGATGGACAGAGGTGGTGGGGCAGGGCAGCACTACGTCATTGGCGTTGAGTGGCAGGCCTCGCATCGAAGCCAGCTCTGCAGAGCACAGGTTTGGGCAGCGGGTGGCTTGGAGATCCGAGTTGGATTCCAAATTGGGGTCAAGAGAGATCAATTCTGTCGCTGAATCCGCGACGGATATAGATATCGAAAGTCAGCATTGATGGTGAAGGAGTGTTCCTTTTCCGGGAGACCCGAGAACCACGCCCCGAAGGCGCCGGCCAATCATCGGCGGCGTTTCAGTTTCGAGTTCTCGAGCTGCGAATTCGGCGGTTCTCAAAATGGACTCAAAAGCCAGGGTGACCGTAAACCAAACGAACCGCCAACCATATAACCACCCTTTTCTGTCATCCGGTTGCAACCATGACAAAACCAAAGTACCTCACCGGCGACAACGCCGCCATCAATGAGTTTATCGACCGTTTCGATGTGCGTTGTTGACTCACCCGTACCATGACCCCTCACGGCCGGCTTACTCACGCCCATTTAGGTGTTTCTGCTGGACTGCGACGGTTAGCCATATCGACGCCCTACTTGTCTCACCAGACGTTAACCTGTTGACCAGGGGTAATATGGTCCGGCGACCATGTCTTTGAGGGCGTCCCGGAGACGCTGGAATATCTGCGATCAAGAGGTCAGTTGCTTCCTGATTGTTATATGGCAACAGCCCCTGACCCCTCCCAGGCAAAAAGGTCGTCTTCGTGACAAACAACTCGACCAAGTCCCGGGAAGAGTACCTCAAAAAGTTCACGGGGCTCGGCATCCCCTCGGACGTCGAGGAGATCTTCGGCTCGGCCTACTCGTCGGCCATCTACATCTCGCGCATCCTCCAGCTGCCGGCGCCCAAGAACAAGGTCTTCGTCATCGGCGAGGCCGGCATCGAGCACGAGCTGCGCAGCGAGAAGGTGCCCTTCATCGGCGGCACCGACCCGGCCTTCCGGCGGGACATCACGCCCGAGGACTGGAAGGGCATCGCCGACGGGTCCCTCCTCGACCCGGACGTCGGCGTCGTGCTGGCCGGGCTCGACTTCCACATCAACTACCTCAAGCTCTCGCACGCGCTGCAGTACCTGCGGCGCGGCGCCGTCTTCCTGGCGACCAACACCGACTCGACCTTCCCCGCGAACCACAGCTTCTTCCCGGGGGCCGGGTCCATCGGGACGCCGCTGGCCTACATGACGGGAGCGCAGCCGCTGGCGCTGGGCAAGCCGAGCCAGGCCATGATGGACGCGGTCGAGGGCAAGTTCCGGCTGGACCGCGCGCGCACGTGCATGGTGGGCGACCGGCTCAACACCGACATCAAGTTCGGCGTCGAGGGCCGCCTGGGCGGCACGCTGGCCGTGCTGACGGGCGTGGCCAGGCAGGCCGACTGGGAGGCCGACGACGCCGTGGCCGTGCCGGCCTTTTACGTCGACAGGCTGAGCGATCTCGGCGCCGCCGCCGCCGCCGTGGCTCCGTAGACGTGTCCAAAAGACTCTAGAACGCTGCACCGGAGAAGCAAGGACTTGTCTGCCGCGGATGGCTTCTGCCGTGCGTGGCGAGGCTTGCGGGGTTTGGGTCGGAGTTGGTTCGCGAGGAGAGGTACGGCAGTCGCCGCGGGATGCTGTTCATCTCTCCCGTCACCCTGGAGGTGCATATTGTGTAGAAGTGGCCAATAGATCTACATAGACTTGTGCAGATGCGTGTAACTCACCCTAGCGTGGAGATGCAGGAGCAGGCCCTAGCCGGGCCCCCCCAGGTGAACCCTGAAATCGACCACCTTTGGTTTCCACGCCATTGGCTTTCTTCCCTTTGCTTTTTTTTCCCCTTCGTATTTTTCTTCCTTCGCTTCCGCGATGGCGTGGCTTCAAACGGAATGCAGCGTCCCGAACCACTAATGCAGATCCTTGGCGGCCGATTCGTCGAACCCTGTCCCGTTCTCACGATCAAGGCGCTGTCAAGGGGCACGTGGAGAGATGAGGAGAGATGAAGCCGGCCTTGGATAGGGTATGACGTAGTGCCCCTCCCTTGGGGTGTGCATCCGCCAATGGGAGCGCGGCGCCAGCTGCAAGCCATCTTTTGGAGCAGGACCCTGAGAATCTCGAGCTCCCGAAATGCCGCTGATTCGGTGGGTGTGAACCCTGTTTTAGCGCATGATACCTTGCACAAGGGCCCAGTGTGGGGCCAGGGTCTTTCGGATTCGAGACCGCCTGTCACACTTACAGGACTGTGACAGCAGAGCGACCGCGAGCCCGTAGCACCGACTGCCCAACGCCCGCTTGGCGATGAAAAAGGTGCAATTGCCGTCGTATGCCCGGGGCTGGGCGTCTGGAAGATTCGGTTCGGCGGCTCTGGCAAGTGCCTGTATCGTCATCTCCCGTCACTGTCATGAGAACCTAGCGAGTTAAGTCCACCGGGCCCGTCAGCGAGGTCCACAGTCCACAGCCCTGGAAATCCAGGGCCAGGGCAGGGCGTGGAGCACGGCGCTGCCCTGAAAGCGCCAGAGACTGCCAGTGGTTGCAGCAGAGCCCGAGGTGCGTCAAGCACGATGACGGCACCCGGGCACATCGTTCTCGCGGCCAACTTTTGCTGGCGGCTTGTGCCCTATGGAGCCTAGCCCAACGCAGGAGGAGCCGGGGGGTAGGGGGGCCAGCAACGGGTGCGTCCATCGGTGTGGTGCGTCTGCCTCCGTGCATTGCCCCAAACGCTGCCGACTCCGGGGATGCTGGGATAATAAAATCGACGCAGGCTCTGGGGCGCGGAGGCCGGGCCAGAATGTGCAGAAAAACAGGGTCTCACGGCCGCCGGTGGCACCTGCACCCCTAAATACCTGCCCATCACCTCCGTGGCTCCGTGCTGCAACTGCCAGTCCCCTGTCTTGGCAGGCGCCTTTTTGAACTTCCGTCACATTCTGCGGGTGCCGCCGGGGTCCATTAGGGCAGTGACAGTCCGGGCCTCCATCGTCATATCGCGGCTTCCTCTGTCGTCGCCCTGCGGCAGTGCGGCCGTCTTAACCTGGAAGCCAGGCTGCAGTTTGCAGTCCTACTCGGCTCTTTCCTTTCTGCATCTGCTTGCCAGAAGAGGGAAAGAACTTCACCTCAACCACTGCCACTACCACTGCCACTACCACTGCCACTGGGCACTCCAACTCGCAGACCCAGCAAGATTCCTCCCCTTCCTTTCCCCTCACACTGTCCTTCGACCCCAGAAACGACTTGCAGGTCGCTACTACACAGTATACCATCACATCGGATCTGCGCGGGATACCCACGCGCGCCGTCGACCCCCTTCTCGTGTCTTCGACCATCGACGCACGTACCCTGAGGCAGTTCCTTTTGGGACCTGCCATGCCTCGGGCCCTGGCCCGCTTTCGCCCGTCCAGCACCAGCTTACTCCCGCTCTCACCCACACGCACACCCCCAAGTGTTACCCTACCATGGACAGTTCCTCCCCTTCAGTCCTCACGGACGAAAAAGAGCCGCCCCGGGGGCCTCTATTAGAGCGCCGCCAGGAGCTGACGGAAGCCCTCGCGGCTTCCCCCTACGACTTGATCCTCTACCTGGAACGGGCCGTTGTCCACTCCCACCTCGCCTACCCGGACCTCGCCGCCGGCGACGCCTACCGGGCGCTGCTCCTGGCTGATGAAGTCCGCGACGAGAGCTTCGAGTACCACGACCAGGCCAAGGCGGCGCTTCGGGGCTACCGGACTATCCCCTGCCCCGAGGTGCTCAACCATGGCTGCCTCGTCGATGACCTCGGCCAAATTGTCGACGGCGAGGACATTGAGGCGGCAGGCGAGTATTTTATACTAGCAAATATCGCCTCGGTCCGCTGCTTTCAGGTGCTCTCGCTCAGCCTCCTGCTCTGCGGCTGCCTGAAGAGCGCACTCAGTTTCTGCGAAAGGGGGCTCGCCATGGTGGCTCACAACAGGGAGCTCCACGAAATCAAGGGCTACATCGAGCAGGTTGCGAGGCGCAGGTTGCGGAAGGAGCCCGACGAGCCCATCGAGATCAACAACCTGCCAGACCGCGGCGTCGTGCGCCGGGAGGTGTACCCCTGGAGCACCCACGAACCCGACCGCTTCTCGAAAGAGTCGCTTTCCTTCCTTAATAATCAGCTCGCCAAAATGGCGCCCAAGTGCGAAGTCAAAGTCTCAAACCTGCCGGTCCTGGCCGATGGCGAGAGCAGTACCGACGGCGTCGACATTATTTCGACGTGCAATCAGCTGGGCCTCTTCGCGAAGCAGGACATCGGCCCAGGGGAGTCGGTCCTCGAGGAGTACTCGCTCCTGACCGCCAACAACCGCCACAAGGAGTCGACTTGCGACGCCTGCGGCACGGAGCTGCCGCCTCTCCAAAGCCACTCGAAAGCCGTGAGCTGCCCGGAGTGCTACGACACCATTTTCTGCGACGAGTTCTGCTTTGCCAAGGCCCAAGAGCAGTACCACCCTGCCGTCTGCGACAAGGACGTCGACTCGATCGCAAAGGACCCCGACGCGCGCGATATCGACGAGTCTCTTTATCTACTACTATTGGCACGTCTCCTTGCCATGTCCACACACCAGGATATCCACCCCCTGGAAGTAAAGGAGATCAAATACAGTATGCCACCCTTCCCAGCACTCCCCCAAAAAAGAAGACCAGAGCTGACATTTTTCGCAGTCTGGGGCGACTTTGTAAGCGTATCTCTGAACGACGTCGACGGCTCCATCACCGACGAGCCGCCACCCGAGTGGACGCTCCCCTTTTCCTTCAAGTACAATGTCGAAATCCCGCTGCACATACTTGAGAAGATGGACATTGACATCTACGCGACCCTCGACAAACACGACCTCTGGGTCTTCAACACGGCCTACGCCAAGTTCCGCGGCACCGCCTCGGCGAGGAAGAACCCCCGCGACGGCCGCCCGGACGTCGCCGCCGTCCATCCCTTCTGGTGCCTGGCCAACCACGACTGCAACCCCAACGTCACCTGGGAGTGGGGCGGCCGCATGGTGCTGTGGGCGCGCGACAGTCGGGTCGTGGGCAACCAGCCCGGTGGGATCAAGGCGGGCGAGGAGATTCTGAACCACTACTGCGATGTGAATCTGCCGGTGCAGCAGAGGAGGGAGTGGGCGCAGGGGAGCCTCGGCGGGTGGTGTATGTGCCAGCGGTGTCGCGACGAGGCGGTGAAGCCGACGAATGGGTTCAAGGAACACGCGGCGTCGTAGGGAATGGTGGAGGTTGGATATATACGAAGTGGATAAATGTGGATGGTGTAGTTGAGGTACTAGGTAACGAAGAGGCGAGGAAGATGATTTGAGATTTGGATGGATCATGATGCTGTTTTGGCGGTCATGGATCGATACTTTTGGTTGCAGGTGTGGATTGATCAGGAAACGGGTCGGCCAGGGGGGTGGCGTGAAGGGTTGGGAGGTTAGGAAGGCAGGAGTTGGCGTGCAAAGAGATATGATGCCCAGAAGTAAATGCAAGGGACTTGGAGCAGAAGGCGGTTGATCTAGTGACTGAAGTGGTGCTTTGAGAGGGGTAATAAGCTGCGGTTAGCTCAGGATAAGGAGAAATATACTACTACCCTAGGAATAGATGAGTAGACTGCCTTAGTTTGGTTCTGGGTCTGACTACCTTAGATTCACGTAGCTGGCCGTTCCCTATCATGACTGTCCACTGCCTCCCTCTATTAGCCATTGCCTAATTCTATTTAGGCTGGAATTAAAGGTCCGGGGCGGCCCGTTAACAATCTTCAAGCCCCTGCCTGGCTGCCTACTCCATGGGCTCCTTTTCTTTGTTTCTTGTTTTTATCATGCCTCGGGCGAACTGATCTAGGAGGACTATGGGTTCGATAGTGATGAGGTAGGGAGGGAGCCCTGTCTGTTGGTCGGTGTGTAAAACCTCGGCACCTAGATAAAGAGAAGATGGTTCATCCCGAGCAACTTATGGTAACTGGTGGGAAATCCCGCGGGCTCCCTCCTACATCGTTGGTTTGTTTGGACAATCTGAAAAGCGGGAGGGGGTATGGATTCTGGGGTGTATGGCTTGGTGGAAACAGTTTCTGGCACATGGCTCGATGGAAGCTCTCTTGCCTTGCTAAAACCTTGATTGCCGGATACAATCAATGTAGTTGTATGAGGCACGAGTGGACCGCTCTCTAGGGAAGTGCACCTCTCTCTTATTTGACTGGAGAGTTGATTCCGACTCTTGGTGCTCAGCCGAGTTTCTAGTAAGCAAGAGGCGGGCCGGTAGCAAGGTAGCAGTAGCAGGTAGCAATAGCAGGTAGCAGGTAGCAAGGGGCAAGGGGCAAGGGGCGAGGGGCGAGGAATAAGGAGCCGTGTCCGATTCATTCCACTCATGGTCACTTCTTCCGAGATAGAGGCTGGCCATGCACGGTTTACTTTTTTTCTTCATTAGTGTGTAGGGTAGTCTCCCCGGCTTCCCCGTCCTGGCCCCCCTTTCCTGCCCCCCCCTTCCTGCCCGGCGAAGGGGAAAGGGACGGGAGGGAAAGGAGAGCATGAGCCATGGACATGGTGCTGCCCTTCCTTCTACCTGGACACCGGTAGGTAGGTTCCTACCTGCCCAAACCCAGCCCAGCTCAGCCCAGCCAGAACAGGGACACAAAAACCGTGGGCATGCCAGCTGCCTGTTTTCTCCCGCCCTGGTATGATATGCCCTCCTTCCGTGCCTAGGCAACCATCCCGAACGATATCCCAGAACCCCACCCAGTTCCATCAGCCCGTCCCACACAGGGACACCAGACACCACCCTCAATAACCCAGGTAACCAACCGATGCCTCCCAAGAAAAAAAAACGCGCCATCGCCAGCCGACGAAATGGACTTTTGCAGAGTTGAGTCGGGTGAAGAACAGAAACAGAAAAGAAAAATAAGTTGGGTATATACAACGTAGAGTTCCAAGTCAACTCATTAAGTGAATACAAAAAGATATGGAAGCCAGCAAGCAGCCAGTGGCCCCTCATTCCCAGAGCATCTCCCGTCAGGACCGAGCGCGCAAGGAGCAAACGAATCCAAGGTCTCGAGGTCTGTTTTTGCGGGTGTGTTTCGTTTTATTCCAGTCCTCTCCTCCCATTTGGCTGACCGATGTCAACCTTCGTGCCTTCATTATTACAAAAGTGGTATATATAGAAAAAAGAAAAAGATGAGTATTTTTTCGGTCATGAGTCCGTTGATCGGAATGGCGGATGCGATAGAAGCATCGGCGGAAGAGTGGGGTGCCGATGCGGCAACCCGTGCGATGATCGGCTCGGGCCGTCGACCGACGCTTGTGGCGCTGATAATGGTGCTCGGGTGAGGAGTTGAGATGGTCGACCTGTCGATGATAATGCAGGTAACCGACAACGCGCCATGACGCCTGGTGACCGGATAAACAGACGCCTTGTAGCGAGCCGACGGGTATGCATGCGCCGATAAGAGGGCGCCGCCTCAACCAATGTCCCAACCCTATCCCATCCAGAGCTGCACCAAGGCCAAGCCAGACCGGGCCGAAACCGTAAAACCAGGGGGATTTCCCAAGCCAGCCAGCCCCTTAATAAACCCAGATTCCCATAACCCAAATAGCCCCACGCCCGGCGATGGCTGTGTGTTGTTGCCGATGATGATAATAATCAAGAAAAAATGATGCCCCGCCCCTTTTGTTGAAAACGCCATGCCCATGCCATGCCATGCCATGCACAGTGTTGTTGTTGTTGTCGTTGTTGTTGTTTGGTGGTGTTGTGAGTGGTATTACATTGACCCCAGACGAAGAAGAGCCTCCACGGCCTCGCGCTCCTGTGCGTCGGCGGCCACGGCTCCTAACGTCGATGCTGGGAAGTTGAAGTTGCGGGGCGGCGGGCTGAGCTGCGGCGGGCGCGCCATGCCCGTCGAGAAGGAGCGAATGCCGCCGCCGCCCAAAGTATGTACATTGTTGAAAGGGGATTGTTGTTGGTTGGCCTGGTACGACGACGCACGGAGTGCCGCGGCGCCGACGGCTGCCCAGTCCTCGTCGTCGGTCGCGTCCTCCGGGTCGTCGTTGTGCCTTCGCATGTCGTCGTCGTCGGGAGCCTCGGAGCACGACGCCGACCCGGACCCGTCGAGCGACATCTTGTCGGCTTCGTGGTCCATCATGTCCATGTCCATGTCCACGTCCACGTCCATGAACCGGTCGTCATGCGAAAAGGCGGCCGAGAAACCGCCCAGGCTCGTCCCGAGGTTTGCGCCGAGCCGTGACCGCTCCGTGCTCCACCCGGGGGTCTTGATGATGGGGATGCTGTTAGGGTGGGCGCCAGGGGATGCGTGGCGCGACAGCGACTCCCGGGGCGGCTGGCCCCGTCGCTTCGCGTCCCACCGGCCCCAGCCCACCTTCATAAACTCCACATCACCGTCCAACCCGCCTCCCTCGTTACCGCTCCCCTTTCCCTCCAAAGCGCCCACGACCAGTCTGCGCGCCTTCGCCGGCGCGATTCCCGCGAAGCCCGGGACCGAGGTGGTGAGGTAGCCCATCAAATGCCGGATCGGCAGCGGGCCGTGGTTCAGCAGGATCTCGGGCAGGTGGAACTTGGCCAGCATGGCCGCGGTGATGGCGCCGGCCGAGTCGTACGGGGGCGACCCGGGCCCGGCGCCGTGTTCCCTCCTGCCGTCCAGCAGGTCCAGATCCGAGTCGATCGAGTCGAGTCGCGCCCTCTGCAGCTGGGCCTTGAGCCCGTGCGGCGGCAGCGAGGGCGATATGGAGTTCGGAGGAGTCGGGAGGTCGGTCGGATTGGTTGCCACAGGGACACTCCGGGCCGCTACAGCAGTTAAGTTGTCTCGGCCGGAGGTCATCGCGATATCGCGGACAGCAGATGCCATAGTTGCCATGTTGACGGTTCTGGGGGTCGACTTGCTTCGAGACGAGTCTGCAATGCGGCGCAACCGTGTGTCAGCACTTGTCCTTGAGGCATACACGGTGCGGCGCGTTGATGGGCGCTGGCTGCTGCTGCTCCGGGGAGCCATGGTTGTTGGTGTTGTTGTTGTTGTTGTTGTTGTTGTTGTTGTTGTTGTTGTTGTTGTTGTTGTTGTCGTCGTCGGCCGGGAGGTGGCCGGTGCTGGGTACGGGATGGGGTGGGATCGTCCACGGGACGGGACTGAGTCACACTCACAAATGTCTGAAGCAATGCGCAGCTTTGTAGAAGACAGCTTTTGACCGAAGACGAGGCTTGTCGGGCAAAAGTGCGGTGGGCAAAATGGCAGAGCTGCTGCGGATGATCTTCTGTGACAAGAGATGACTCTCTTGGTGTAAAGTCAAGTGGTGAGAATGGTCGCGTTGTTGTTGCTTTGGGGGAAGCAAGAGGAGAGAGCAGGGCCAGGACCGGCAGGCCAGGGCAGTAATAAACCTCAGCCATGTGGTGCCTGGGGGCCGGATGGGAAGGTTTGCGCTCGGGTCAGGGAAGTACAATACACGGCAGGTACATGCGTCCCTCGCAGCGAGCGTTGCTGATGGCTGCAGCCAATTCGCAGTTGGCACTGGGCAGCCCAAACCAGGCGCAGCTGCTTGGCCGAAAGGGGACAAGCCGAGTCTCTCCGCCCTTGTGGCCAGGGGTGTGCACACAGTGGAGCCAGAACAAAAACGGCTGTGAGTGGTGCGCACAACGAGCCCGTCACTGCACCGTGCCACCGGCACAGCGCATCAACTGGCTACAAAGGGATGTGATGACTGTGAGCCAAGTCGGCTTCGCCGTCCAGATTCTGTTTCAGTTCTTTCTTTGGCCCTCTGCTGGAGCCAACTGCGGGCTGTGTTTGCGAATGCGCCTGGTCTTTCACAAAACTAATAATCTCACCCACAAACATTAGGGTTTGGACAAAAGCAAGCATAATCCCCGGCGAGTTAGCGAACCCCAGAATGACGATAAACACGGTGGAGCCTGGCTGATATGGGCACAGTGCGAGCCCGGCTGCTTGTCGCATCGCAGACATCAAGGTCCCTGGATGTACCTTTCCGGCAAGAGCGTGGAAGGCCGATCCTGCCACGGAAGGCGTGGGTTTCAAAGAGCCCGCTTTGTGCGCATTTCTCGTGCCGGCCACTGATAATCCAGATTCCCGCCTTGTGTCTTTCCGTCCGGTCCTGCTCCCCCAGCCAACCACCAGTTGGAAGCCGGCCCCTTGTCATGTGCTCTGATAAGCCACCCACGAGGTCTGCACAGTCGCAACCCGATCTCGATGGCATTATTTTGCCAGAGAGAATCAAGATCGTCCATCCCCCGCTCCTGTCAGGGCAGTCGCAGCGTGTCTATCCAGATTGACATGCACACACTTGCCGTATCAATTCTGGGGACTCGGCAGCAGTGGAATGGCCGAATATTCCCGCAAGCTGTCGCGTCCTGCTGACCGGATGAGCCAGGTAGTTAACGGAAAAGTGCCTCTGGATATTCCCACAGTGTTTAACGAGTGCCTCCTCTAAGTCGCTCTTTTATTGAGCTCGACGAACAAAAGGAGAACAAGAAAAGGGTAGAAGGGAAGCGGAAAAAAGAAATACTCTGATACGGAAACAAGACGAGAGGGAAAGGGAAGCAAGGAAACACAACGAGACTCTTGTCCCCCTTGAAGCAGTTCAATCCTCCATCCTGCCCGGGTGCCGTCAAGTCACTTATCAAGAGGCACCGTCGGTTTATCTCGCGCACCCACGATGGCGTCCCCGATTGGATTTAGCAGCACTGCCTTGGCTCCGAGTCCAGCTGACCCTCCCTCCTCCTGCGTGTCCGATGATGGGTCAGTTTTGCTTCCGCTGACAAGACTGACATTTGATGCCCGCCTCATCCATCCTCTCACGGCATCAGCGCCCAACCCCGAGATACTTACTGTCAAGGGAGCTATCTAGGTATCTGAGGCAATGCTCGAGTCGTTGCCGTCGCCACCCCCAGACTTCAAGCAAGACCCCAGACCATCAAGGGGGCGCACAACTTGTGCTTGTGGAAGGGCTGTCCCATCATCCAGTCCGCTTTCCCCACGTTGTGTGAAACTCTGCAACCCGGCCCACGCAGCACCGTGCAATCCCGAACAACCCCAGATCGATCTCCCCCGCTAGCGGCTTCGGACGGGGGACGGGGAGGAAATAGATCCAGGGCCGGCCTCCAAATCCAGCCTGGCACCAGCGATCCACCGACGCGTTAAGTGGATTCAAACTGAGCCAAGTTTCCATATCTTGCTCTCCGACTCTCCACAATGGGCCGGACGACATCCCTCCCATCAGAGCCAAAGTCGGGCCATTCCCTGCCCACACGAAGTGCAACAGCGCGGGGGCCGGATGGGGATGGATGGATGGCCCATTCCAAACGGACCCGTTGTCGCCCGAGAAGGGGTGGTACCGGACTCTGCGCCGACACTCCCGAGGTCCCGAACCACCACATCAGGTCGTTCTGCATCACGGTCCCAATCGAGTGGTTGGAAAGGCGCCAGCCTCTGCCGTCACTGGCTGCTCTGTTACTCTCTGCAACTGCAAATTGGGGTTTCACCAGGACCTGCCGACTGCTGCATCCGGTTCTCGGAAGAGAGAGAGATATGTAAACCCCCTCTTTTCCATGCCATGCCATGGCAGCCCAAGACGTCGAGCAGCCCCCCTCCCCACATGACATCCCGCTCTCACCATGCGAGATCGCCGGTGTTTTCGTTCCTCGGTCAATTCCATCGCATTTGCATCTCGGTAAATAATAGGCTAGTAGGTCGGCTCGTTCCTCACGCCTCGGTTGGGGGTGCCGTTCCATGAGAGAGTGCCACGTTCCCCGCATTCTCGAAGCCACAAAAACTTGCAGGTTCTGGCTTGCTCTGAAAAAGGTGTCAACTCGACGGATGGGCTCGTCATCCCCCGTTCTGGAAGACATATTGCCTGCAGGCCTATTGGATATCTGTCAGCAAACGACTCCAAGAAGATAAAGATGAAACAGGGCCTTCGCATCGCGCCCCCTTGAACTTACCGCCTTGAGGATATTCAGCTCGGCCCTCGACTGCTCGTAGACCTGCCGGTACTCGCCCAGGCTCTCGTGCAGCACGACCTGCTTGGTCGTGCGGCCCTCGCAGATAGCCTTCATTTTGAGCTCCATCTCCTTGCGCAGGAACGGCTTGCCCAGGCTTGTCTCAAAGTGCATGCGGTCGAACCCCTCGATCAGGGCCACCCCCAAGCTGGTCGGGATAAACTCCCGCACGCCGCCGCCACGGCCCGGCGCCGGCCCCCCACGTCCGCCCCGTGCACCCCCGCGTCCGCCGCCGCGCCCTCTCCCCCGTCCGCGTCCGCCTCTCGCCGCAGCAGCGGGAGGCTCTGGTTCATCCTCCTCCGCGGCCTGGTTCCCCCCTCCGCCACCGCCGCGTTCCACGGTCCTTGCGTACTGCCGCTCCTGGATCTTCTCAATGTGCTCGGCCATGGTGGCATCCGTCCCAATCCCATTAGCGTCCATGAGCGCGATGAGGTCGGCCTCGGTCAGATACCCCGGCGGGGAGGTTTTCCCCTCTGTAACCATAGCCTCGGTGGGCTCGAAGCGCTCGCCGACAACAAACCTGGGCAGCTCGGCGGTGCCGGTCCAGTTCTCGTAGGGGTACACGTCGAGGTAGTTGCGCGCGAGCACGACGACGCCGCGCGCGGCGAAGGCCTCGTCGCCGTAGAGCAGCTCGACGTCGGTCGCGCTGCCGCGCGCGTCCTCGGCGCAGCAGGCCAGGAAGCGCCGCGTGACGAGCTCGTAGACGCGCCGCTCGCTGTCGTCGAGGGCGGTGGGCGCCGCGTACGTGATGGGGTGGATCGGCGGGTGGGCCTTGTCGTCGTGTCGGCCCTGCCGCGGCTGCTGGAAGCCGCCGTCGACGAGGTTTTGTGCAAAGGGCCCCCAGCGGGCGTCTTGGGTTTGTTTTTGGACCAGGGCGCGGAGGTTCATGCCCTTGTCGAAGCGGTCGGTTTCGGTGCGCGGGTAGCTGATGAAGCCCTTGTTGTAGAGCTTCTCGGCCACCGTCATGGCCTGCTGGCCCGTCATGCGGAGGAACCGGGTGGCCATCTTTTGCAGCTCGACCGTCGTGAGAGGGAGCGGCTTCCATTTCTTGGTCGGCTTCTCCTGGACCTTGGTGACCTTGGCCGTCCTGGCAGAGAGGCACCGCTCGTAGAGGATAACGACGGACATGCGGTCAAATAGCCGGTGTCGGGACCAGTTGAAGTTGACCTTGATGTCGTCCCTCTCGTGCATCACCTTGATGCCCCAGAAGGGCTCGGGCACAAAGTTCTTGACGCGGAAATACCGGTCTACCACGAAGCCGAGCGTCGGGAACTGGCAGGATCCTATGCCAGTTAGTGTGTTGGACGGTTGACAGAGGTTAAGCTTACCGTAGCTGAGCGTGAGCTTGGACAAGGGCCCGCCAAGGGGTCGAAGGTTCAGGGTCAAGAATCGCGTGAAGGCGTAGCCGATCCTCAAGTCGAGCTCGATGCGAGCAGACACGGCATCGACCTGCCTGTCGTCAAGAGCAATGAGCCGTCGGGCGGCCGACAGAATGTGTCTGCCTACGGTTAATAAAGAGACGGCCAGCGGGTGAGACGGTGACCTACGCTCTCTCGACGTTGCTAAACCGCGCCCGCTTGATCTGGATCTGGGCATTGCCCTTTCTCGCAGCGGCCCTGATCTCGCTGCCAATATGCTCGCCCTCGCGATCGCAATCAGTCCAGATGACCAGCGCACTGGCGCGTCTCGCCTGGTCTTCGATGTTTTTGGCGATCGACTTGTTGTCCTGCCTCGGGAGTCAACATCCACGGCGCATGGCTCGGAAAGGTCAGTGTGCCACTCACATTTGGAATCACGGTCAACACGGGCGCGTCGAACAGACGGTCGGGCGGCGGGTACTCCCACTGCTTGTATTCGCCCGGAAACTCGACGGCCGTGAGATGGCCCTTGACTGCGGTCATGGTCACCGAGCAGTGCCCCCATGGCGGCCCAAAGTCAAAGTCAAACGTGTAGTTCTTGATGTATGCATCGCGCGTGTTGTTCTGAAACAGCGTTAGCATTGCATCGTCCTCGCGATAAAGCGACCGCCTGGAGAGAGCACCCACGGTTTGGTAGTGACCGCCAGAGAGGTGGCCTGCGACTGCTTTCGAGATCGAGGGCTTTTCAGCCACACAGAGAATGCGCGTCATGGCTGCCGACGATGGCTGAGTTGCAGCGGTTGAGTAATGATTGGGGTGTAGAAGGAGCCAAAGCCGGGGAAGTCGAGGGCCAGCGAGTGTCTTGCGGTCCTCGTTATTTCCAGGCGATCTTGGGGTTGCGACGAAAGCCCACCTTTCTGACTTGGAAGAGCATTCTGTGCTCTCCTTGCAAAGACTCAAATCATGGACCCGGAGTGAATCGACCACGAGGAACTAACTGTTGGGAACGAACGGATGCCTCGAGTCGGCAACCAAGAGCGACGCTTGGTGATTTCGAGGCTCGGAATCTACAATACGAACTTATCCTCCCAGTGCAATTGTGTTGAGGGAGGAGAGTGTCTCCAATGTTCTTCTGTCTCTATCATCGGCCATCGGCGGCCACAGACGCGTTTTCTTGTCTGGGTCGCGTCGCGGTGGGCTGGTTGATGAAATTCATGAATTACGGGATTCAAAGAGTGGGCTTGGCGCTCGTAATTACCAGATATTGCGGATATGCAAGTATCAGAGACCGCGACTCACCTGTTGCACCGCCCGTTAACCTGAAAACAGATGCCACCGGTGCAGTTAAGAATGGAGGCATCTAAAAATGATTCTTGTGGTTTTCATCTGGAGACCGAGCAAAATGACTCTGATTTCGAGAACCAGGCAAGCCATCCCTCAAAATCAGATAATACGGCGTGCCGTCCCAAGTTGCAGCTAAGCGTGCCTAACACTCGCTGCGACTTGGCGCAGGCACTGCGCAGAGCCACTAACACGGAACGGACCGCCCAAGCCGTTTGCGCAACGGAGTGGCCCTGGTTACATTCGGTTACCTTGGCGAACGATGACGCCCACACTGCAGAAGGAAGCTCCGTGACAGCAACCTGTTGATCGGGGACCCAAAAGAAGGCATTCCAGAACTCACTCACCTGAACTTGAAACCATCAGACTCTCCTCGAGATGGCGCTCCCCGTCCTCCACGCGCTGGAAGACTGCGCCGACTTCTCGCAGGCCGTGACGCCCTTCCTCCCGCAGCTCTACGCCCTCCCCGCGAGGGTGCTCGGCGTCCTTGCGGGGCGCGAGAGCCTGCTGCAGCTGTACACAGAAACAAACCCGCTCATATCCGGCTTCGCCATTTCCGTGTTTCTGGGTGCCGTGTTCCTCGTGGTGGCCGAGATCAACCGCAACTACTCGCAGGTCGACAGGGCCTGGAGTCTCTTGCCAACGCTGTACATCGCGCACTTTGATGCGTGGGCCCGTCTGGCTGGGCTGCCTTCCCAGCGCATTGATGCCGCCCTGCTCTTCAGTGCCATATGGAGTGTGAGTTGGAGGCACGGATGCTGGGGCATGGGGGCGCTCGCTGACCACCAGACCTTGACCGCAGACTCGGCTCACCTACAACTACTGGAGAAAGGGGGGCTACGGCGTCGGCCATGAAGACTACAGATGGTAAGCATATGTATTAAGCTCCCATTGAGAAACATGTACTGACACCTGCCAGGGAAATCATCCGGCAACAAGTCCCCAAAGCTGTGTTTCACGTCTTCAACTGGACCTTCATCTCCTTCATCCAGAGCATCCTGCTCTTCATGATCGCTGCACCCGTCTACACCATTCTTCTAGCGTCGACCATTGAGCCCAACCTCACCAGTGCCGATATCGCGTCAGTGGCCATCGAGCTCGGCCTCATCCTCACAGAATACATTGCCGACGAGCAGCAGTGGGGTACGCATAGTTACTCCCCCTCATGCGAAGGCCGCCCAAAGCTAACAACCCGCAGCCTACCAGTCAGCCAAGAAGCAATACAAAGACTCGGCCAAGGTCCCCCGCGGCTTCAAGCAAGCCGACCTGGACCGGGGCTTCATCACGTCGGGCCTCTGGGGGTACAGCCGGCACCCGAATTTCGCGGCCGAGCAGTCCATCTGGTTCTTCCTCTACCAGTGGAGCTGCTACGCGAGCAAGACGCTGTACAACTGGGCCGGCGTCGGGCCGTCCTTCCTCACCCTGCTGTTCCAGGGCTCGACGTGGCTGACCGAGCTCATCACGGCGGGGAAATACCCCGAGTACCGCGACTACCAGCAGAGCGTGGGCATGTTTGCTCCGGCGGGGTTCTCGGTGTACAAGGCGCCTGCTGCTGCTGTCAAGGCGGCGCCCAGGGTCATCCGCACCAGCGACCTGGCGAAGAAGCTTCAGCAGAAGGAGAAGCAGAAGAAGCCGAAACAGAAGTGAGAGGGGTGGAAGTGGAGGGCCGCCGGTGCAGGCCCGATCCCGGGAGGCCGTGGGGAAGGGAAGCGGTTAAGCATCCGTTGACGTCGGTCGGCGATGGAGCCGGGGCGGGCGTCGCAAAAGGTGGCCAACAGTCTTACGTACCCTGTCGGTGTCGGTGTTGCGGGATGAGTGTGGGGAGGAGGAAGGGGGCGCGGATTGTCCGCCAAGAAGGGTGGCAGTCAGATCCCCGGCAGATCCTCAATGCCGTGTTGGAATGGTCTGGGTCCACCTGTGGATCTGTCTTGGTACTGGGGTTTGAATGACATGCGTCTGGGGTAAAAAGGGGCAAACCATCGAGCATGTGCGATGCTAGCATTATCGGACGGTGCATAGTTACTGTTCTGCATAAGGGTTCTTCTGCATTATGATGCGTCGAAGCCCCTTGAAGCTGAATCCATCCCAGGTCAACGAGGTGAAGCACATGACGAGCTCAGTTTTGAGGCGGTTTGGCAGCAAATGAGAGCGTTCCCACAGACCCGGTCAGCCTTCAGCCTCGACAGGGGGGCCCCACGCGCTAGCAACTTCCCGAATGCTCACCTGACCAACCCCAAATTGCAGCCATCGTGTGTGCAAAATTGGGACGCCCGTTTCAAGCGTGGGGTGCGAAGCGGGCCGGCTGCTGTGGATGAAACGTGGGGCCTCGGACTCACAGGGCGCCGCTCTCAGCTTCTCTCGCGGTCCCTTGCACGGCCGTGGCAGCTGGCCCAGGGCTGTGGCCGCCCGCCAACAAAGCCACCGGACGGAACCCCAACCAGCCAGGCCCGCCCATTTCTGAGCACGGCGAGCCCCATCTCGAATCCACTGCGGTAATGAAGGCGATCTCGCGGGAGATGCATATGCGACTCTTACCCTTGCCGGCGGCGTCGGGAGAGCTCCCCGTGGCCTGGGCTGGACCATGTGGTCGGTCTGAGAGATGACGGTGGATGGGGGCTCACGAAGGGTCCATCTGAACCTAAACTGTATATAAACCCTGAACGCCGGCCTCTTTTCCGTCCTCGGGCAGGAGCATCACCGTCGATGTGCGTGATTCTGCAATCTGCATAATAAGCCTGGTTCTTGCTGCACGACAACTGCCCGCCGTCCACTGGACCTTAATCGAGTGTGTGTGACCTTCGTCATCCCAGCATCTGCTTGCCACCGACTGCCACCGTCGAGTCACCTACCTAGATTGCACTTCATCGACGAGACCAAAGCTATAACAACAGCAACAATCCGGCCCCAGGCTCGAACTTTTGCTCCTCCCTTCCTCTGCATTCGCTCTCGTCTGACACTCGCCCCCACGCCAACGCTCAGACTCGCCATTAGTTTACGCATTGCCGCTTGGGTGCATCTCAATCCTCGACCCTCGACTCAACAACACCACACGCGACCAAGTGGATCCTCCGTGGGGGTTCCACCGGTGCCGGC
Source organism: Parachaetomium inaequale (assembly GCA_033296685.1). NCBI lineage: Eukaryota > Fungi > Ascomycota > Sordariomycetes > Sordariales > Chaetomiaceae > Parachaetomium > Parachaetomium inaequale. The sequence goes on from MU854330.1 coordinate 140,423, forward strand.
AGTAGCACCTTCCCGAACGACCTGGGATAAAACCGCGGGGAGGACCCTGGAAAGAGCATTAAATTAGGGCTCAAGGTCCCAAGGCTTGAACCCCTCCGACCCTTTCACCTTACCCACCCCGACCAGAACCAAAAAAAAAACCGCCCACAATGCCTTTCACCTGGGAATCCGTCTACTCCTTCTTCTCTCCGCCCGCCACGCGCACCTCTTCCCCCGAAGGCACTCCTTCGCTCCTCTCGGCCGCATTCTCCTCCAAATTCAACGTGCCGACCACAACAAAGCAAACCGACCTCCCCATGCCTCCGACCACAGCCCTCGGCGCCGCGGCGGCGGGCCCGCCCATGCCGTCCCCGGCCGAGTCCTCGACTTCCTCGCTCGCCGCCAGCGAGCGCGACTACTTCCCGCCCAACTCGGCCTACAACAGCAGCCGCCGCCGGCCGTCCATGTCGTCGACCTCGACCGCCTCGACGGCCGCCTCGGAGCTGCAGCTCCCCCACCAGCCGCAGCGCTCGCACACCACGCCGGCGCCGGCCTCGCAGGACGAGCGCCCGCCCGCCCCGCGGCGCTCGGCGACCGAGGTGGTCGCCCCGGAGCCCATGTCGCGCCAGTTCCCCAAGCCGACCCACGAGCCCAGCCTGGACGAGCTGCTCGCCCGCAAGCCCGGCAAGTTCTCGCTCAGCCACTACGTCAAGAACCCGCGCGAGCAAAAGATCCCCGGCGAGCTGGCCACCGAGGCCGAGGCGGCCGAGCGGGCGCGCAAGTTTGCGGAGGTCAAGCGGAAGCTGGTGATGGACCACGAGAAGATCGCTTCCCTCGTTGAGAAGCGGTGATTCCATTCGGGTCCATCTGGTTCTGCGACCTCGGTTGTTTTTCCATGGCCGTTCGGCAGGGCCGGGCCAAAAGTTGCGATTTTGAGCGAGCGAGCATCATTTCGGCGTTGACGGCTTCGTCTTTTTTTTCTTCCCTTCTTCGATTTCGTTTTTTCGACATGCTTCCTTCTGGGCATCGAGACACATCTCAGGTCGCGAGACCATTTTTGGGGAGAAGACAAAAAAAACCTCGGGATCCACAGAACCGATCAGGTATTTGGAGGCGTTTCTTTTTCGATCTTTGGAAGCAAAAGGCACTCGGGGGGGTTGACACCGGATAACTATATCGGACACCTGGCTGGCTGCTTGTATGGACTTCTTGTAATTCCTCATTCTTTCGCAGTAGAGCACGCATAGGATAGGGAATACCTAACCACCCGCGCATACTGCAACAACAGATGACTTTCTTTTATGTCAACCGTGTCGAGAGCGTGACCCCGTACGCGACGGCCGCGACGAGCGACCCCAGGTTCAGCAGCGACGAGATGCCGTGCAGCATCGAGAAGCGCCTGTTGAGCGCCGCCATCTCTACCGAGTGCGGCGGCTTGTCGTACGCGTTTTTGCCGTCCTTCTGCTCTGTTTCACCGTCAGCACCACCCCCAAACAACCCAGTCTCTCACATAGGTAGGTAAAGTAGATAGATGGGTAAAACGTACCCTGCCCCCTCCGCTCCTCCATAACCCTCGTCGTCCGCGGCCCCACAACCGCCAGGTTCCCCACGGCGCACAGGAACGCCCCCGCCAGCGGCGCCAGCACGGTCCAGCGGTTCGCGCGGTTGAGGACACCGGCCAGCCCCGCCGGGGAGCCGAACGGGTTCTTGCTGGCGGGGTAGGTCAGGGCGAGCACGGCGGGGAGGGCCGTCTGGAGGGTGAAGTAGAGGGGGAAGAGGCGGGCCATGAGGGCGGAGAAGTGTGGGCGGGGGAGGGTGTGGGAGGCGAGGGGGGCCGAGAGGAAGGTCTGGGTTGCGTTAATCAACTACCTTACCTTGACGTATGGGAATTTGGGGTGGGGAGAAGGGGAGCTTACGTGGAAGACGGTTGTTCCTAGGAGGGTGCCATAGCTGGTGGGGTGGGAGCGGTTAGTTTGGTGGTGTGGGATCATGGATGAGGGAATCGGAGGGATTGTACCTGAGGATGTGGTAGGGGGCAGGTGAGAAGAACCCCATGGTTATTTAGATTGCGAATGCCAGGCTTCTGGTTCTGGAGAGTCGATAATGAACGGATTCTTACAAGACAGACAATCAATGACGCCAATTGCCACATCAAGTGAGGTTGAAGTTGGTGTTGTGTCAGTCGCTGCGAGCCGTCTTGGCGGGGATGTGGGCCCTGTCCAAGCCCGAGGTACAGGGGTTAAATTGTTAAGACGCGCTGTCATGTGCCGACGCGAGGCAGCAATGGTTCAACGCGAGCTTTGGTCGTTTGTCTCGCAGTGCTGCCTGGACGCTGAGGATGAATCTCAGCCGAAACATTTCTTGGGGTTTTCTGGCCGGCGCGCCTTCCTCAACCCATTGACTCCTCTCCATCATCGCCAATTGATTGTAATTTCAACGCGCAGCAATGGCAGACAAGGAAGCAACAGTGTACGTCGTCGACCTCGGCGAGTCGATGGCCGACTGCCATAACGGCCGCGACGAGTCGGATCTCGACTTTGGCATGCGCTATGTCTGGGACAAGATCTCCACCACCGTCGCCGCCAGCCGCAAGACCTGGACCGTGGGCGTCGTGGGCCTCAACACCGAGGAGACCGACAATGCACAGGACCGCGAAGGCCTCGAGGGCTACGAGCACATCTCGGTCCTCCAGGACATTGGCCCCATGACCTTGACCTCGCTGAGGGACCTACGCTCGTCGATACAACCCTCGCACAGCTACGGCGGAGACGCCATCTCGGGCATCGTGGTTGCCCTGTCCATGATCGAGGTGTTCACCAAGAAGCTCAAGTACAACCGGAGGATCATCCTGGTCACGAACGGAGAGACGCCAATTGATGACGAGTCATCCGAGGATGTCGCAAACCGGCTCAATGACTCCAACATTGAGTTGGTGGTGATGTACGTTTGATGCTGTAACCTCAACCTGGCCAAGCTGACACCGCCAGTGGCGTTGACTTTGATGATGCGGACTACGGCTTTAAGGAAGAGGACAAGTCCAAGGGCAAGGCAAGTCGATCCAAGGTCTTCTGCTAGACCGCTAGCTGACTCTGCGCAGGCGAAGAATGAGAAGATCCTCCGCAAGCTGGTCGAGCAGTGCAACAACGGCGTGTTTGGGACTATGCAACAGGCTGTCGAGGAGCTGGCCATCCCTCGCATCAAGCCTGTGAGACCTTTCAAGGCGTACGACGGCCCGCTTACTCTCGGCGATCCCAGCAAATACAGCAGCGCCTTGAGCATCCACGTCGAGCGCTACTTCAAGACCAAGCGTGCGGTGGTACCGCCAGCAAGCACCGTGGTTGTCAACCCGGAGCGCAGCGGCCCTTCTCAGTCTCAGACAGTCGATGAGGACACTGAGATGGGCGGCACGGAGTTCTCGGGGGTCAAGCACATGCGCACTTACAGGGTCAATGACTTGGATGCGCCTGGTGGAAAGCGGGACGTCGATTTCGAGGACCTTGCAAAGGGGTATCAGTACGGCCGGACCGTTGTGCCCTTCAGCGAATCTGATTTCTCAGTCACCAAGTTGGAGGCGAATAAGTCGTTTACCATTCTCGGGTTTATCCCGTTCAGCAGTGTAAGCGAAGCCATCCCTAGCGTGGAGTTGGATCTTAACACAGGATAGTACAACCCCTTCATCAACATGGGCGAAACCGGCATAATCGTTGCCCAAAAGATGAACGAGGAGGCGGAACTTGGGCTTTCGGCACTCATCCACGCACTCCACGAACTCGAGTCGTATGCCGTGGCGAGATACGTGCAAAAGGACGGCGCCCAACCACAGATTTTCCTGCTCAAGCCGAACCCTGCCACGGCGGACGAGTTCGAATGTCTGTACGACGTACCGCTGCCGTTTGCCGAGGACGTCCGCAGCTACCAGTTCCCTCCGCTGGACAAGGTGCTTACGGTCACGGGCGACATCATCAAGGAACATCGCCTTCTGCCATCGGGCGACCTGAAGCAGGCGATGAGTGATTTCGTCGATGCCATGGACCTATCTGGTTTCGACGTTGACGAGGATGGGTATGTCCCGGCCTGGATTCTTGAAATGCAACCCCAACCAACTAACTTGGACTAGGAAACCGGTAGAGTACGCGCCACTCGACGAGACGTACAACCCAACCATCCACCGCATGAACCAGGCCATCCGTGCCCGTGCCGTTGACCCCGACGCGCCCATCGGGCCGCCAGCTGAAATCTTGCTTCGCTTCTCGAAGCCCCCGGAGAAGATCATAGACAAGGCAAAGCCGGAGATCGACGCACTGATTGACGCGGCCGAGATCAAGAAGGGTACGTCTCCCTATATGCTTCTACTACTGAGGACATTAGCTAATGGCGTGACAGTCCCCGCCAAGGCCCAAGGCCGGCGCGGCCGCAAGGAGCCCGTCAAGCCGCTGTCCGGGCTCGACATCGACGCGCTCCTCGGCGAGAGCAAGCGCACCGCCATCTCGCTGGACAACGCAGTGCCCGAGTTCAAGCAGATCCTCGCGACGGCGGCAGACGACGCCACCATCGAGAGCGCGGCCAAGCAGATGGGCGAGATCGTCCGCAAGCTCATCCAGGACAGCTTCGCGGACCTGTTCTACGCCCGGGCGGCCGAGAACCTCCGCGTCATGCGCGAGGAGCTCATCGGCTTGGAGGTGCCTGGGTTGTACAACAAGTTCTTGACAGGGCTGAAGAAGAGTATCCTGAGCGGGGAGCTGGATGGGGATCGCAGGGAGATGTGGTTCAAGCATATTGTTGGGGGCCACCTGAGTCTCATCACGCAGGATGAGTCGGAGGTGTCGGAGGTCACGGTGGAGGAGGCCAAGGCGGTAAGTCTACTGTTGAATGAGGTCTGTGGTTGCAGTATGTTTGCTGACTTGGGTAGTTTGCGACATGATCCGATTGTGGACGGGGTTTGTTGGTTTGCAGCATGTACGAGTAAACGATGGATGGGCATCTTGGGATCGAGAAGGTAGGGATATGGCTTGTTGGTGGTAGGGAAGGCTGTGCGGTGGGCGTTGAGGCCTACCGTTGCCAATGCCCACAATGGTGAGCCTTGTGCTTCTTGAACTGAAGTGTTGCACAACAAGGCTTACTCCCAATACTACATACACACTTGGGAATGTTCGTGCCCAGTTTTGTGTGCCTTGTCGCGGCCCAATTTCACTTACCGCTACTTGAGGACACTGCCTGCTGAAGAGCGGGAGAGTGATCCACAATTGTGTTAATTCATAAACCTAGGTGCTCATCAGCGACGGGACCCGATTGTTTACAACCTCTGCCTCTCCCTATTGTGTAACATCACACTCGCATCATCGTAGGTGCAGAACCAGCAACACAAGAGTAACCGCGTATGTAGCTATCCAAGATCGACCGTTTGCCATTCCAGTTAGCACGCAAACAGTTTTGTGACTGCTCGTACTAGCAGGGCAGCTGCGCTCGTGTTGATTCGACAGCTCCTTCCTTCAAACCCCCTTTTCCGTTTACACTCTCATTCCCACTGCAGGCGCGACTCACACCGCACTGTCTGTCACCGCAACACCTTCCAGGTTCCAGGCACCCTTCACAACCGTCGGAGTCCAACCCTCTTATCAACCAGCTTGGGCAGCGTTTCAGGTACCCAGTTCGAATCCTCCATCTTGCCAGCGCAGGGGTGTTAATCATGCCCACAGTATCGATTCCTCACAGCCTTCACACACCCCGGCCGCCTCTGGGACTTATCAACCCGACGACCGGTCTCGACGAACCCTGATTTATGACCGGGTCCTTTCGTTTTTGATCCAAGCCGCAGCGGGTCCATGACCAGAGCGAATTTTCACTCTACTATTCCTCAGCCCACGCCCATTTCCTGTTCCTTCCCCGTCTCCTCCTCTCAGAAAGTCAGAGCGTCTAACCCGACAACAACAACAACAAAGACGCGACACCATCTGTCGTCTCTCCCCATCACTCACGTTAACCAGACGAGACGACAACTCGCACCGTGTGCTCCAACGAAAACATGGCCGCCGACGAGCAGTTGCTGCGCCACCTGCGGGACCTATCCGGCGATGATGCCGACGTGTGGAAGGACTTTGAACCCACCTCGTGGCGCGCTTTCCTGCCTGAGGGCGAGGAGGAGTCGGAGGCCGGCGATTCGGCGCCAGGCGCAGTCCTGTCTCCCCTGGATGATGGCGACTACGCCTCTGATGACTCGGCCGAGATGATCCTCAACTTCCACAAGCTGACCCCGGCTGAGAAGGCCAGCCAGGGCGGCCGCGGCAGCTGCAAGCTCAGCAAGGCGCGCCAGTTCGCGTCTGAGGAGGTGGCGTTTCCGCGCAAGGTTGCCGAGCTGGAGAAGGTCGAGTGGAAGGTGACGGGTCTTGGCTTGGGTGACCTCTCGGCTGGGGGTGAGTTCTTCGTGCCGTGGAGGCTCATTGAGAATTATCCCGACATGTTTGTCGGGAAGGCCAATGGTGTTCGCGTAAGTGATCTATGAGAAAATCATCGGATTGGCGTGCTGACCATTTGAAGGCTGCGCCGTTATTTGAACTCAACGCTCTTCATGAAAAGCGAGTCTGGGATCTGTAGGTTTACTGGTATCTTATTTACCGAGCCTTCCATCTGACAACGATTAGCTACTACATTCACTGCCCGCCGGAGATGAAGATGAAGCCCGTTGTTTTCGCTCCCACTTACCAATTCCAGCATCTCCTGGACGTGGTAAACGCCAAGCTGGAGACCCAGCTCACCATCCCGCCCGGCAGAAACGAGGAGAGGTTCATAATGTCGTTCGGTATTGGCAACAGTCCTGTGCCGCGGTTCCTGGGCCGCTCAGACAGCGCCGAGTCGTTCAGAGCTCTCTGCAAGGCGATCCCGGCACCCCATCCGGATGACGACCTGACCAAAGTGACCCAGCTCGGCGTCGAGGAGTTTAAGAAGCTCCTAAAGCGGACCCGTGCCGACAGGAAGAAGGGCAAGAAGTCGGACAGGAACCGCCCGAAACGCATCAAGGCGCACGGGGAATGGGGCCGGTCCATCAAACGAGCCCAGCGCTATCTTGGTCTCCGCGGCAGAGCGGTCGATGGGGCGGCTGCCAAACTCGGCGACCTCGACCTCGGCAGGCCCATGGCCAATGAGCCCGAGAACTCTGTGCTGTTTGTGGCGATCGACATCGAGGCATGGGAGCAGGACCAGGGTTTGATCACCGAGGTCGGCATCGCCATGCTAGACACAGCTGAAGCCCAGGACATTGCGCCCGGCGAAGGCGGCCAGAATTGGTTCCAACTCATTGAAGCTCGCCACATTCGCGTCAAGGAAAACTCATGGGCCACCAACTCGCGCTACGTCCGTGGCTGCGCCGACCACTTCAGCTTCGGGTACGTCCTCCCCCGAGAAACCACAACCACCTAACTAACCCCATCCAGAACAACCGAATTCATCCAGCAATCCCTCGTCGCCCAGCTCATCAAAGACGTAATCGACAACGCGACCTTTGTCGACCCCGCCGATGGCACCAAGAAGCCCCGGCCCGTGGTGCTCGTCTTCCACGAGTCGGCGTCCGACATCAAGTATCTCAAGTACCTGTCGTACTACGTCGAGGCGGCGCGCAACGTCGTCGAGGTGGTCGACACGCGCCAGATGCACCAGTACCTGGTGCGCAGCAACGACTCGGCCAGCCTGGCCAGCGTGCTCGGCTACCTGGGCATCTCGTACCGGTACCTGCACAACGCGGGCAACGACGCCGTGTACACGCTGCAGGCCATGGTCGGGCTGGTGGTCAAGAAGATGGGGATGAGTGCTGAGCGGCGAAGGGAGAAGGCGGAAGGGTAGGTTACCTGGTTCCAGTGGTGTGTGTGATTGATTGCTGATTGGTACTTTGCAGGCACGTTCCGTACTCTGACTTCAAGGAGAAGGACGGCTGGACTAGCGGCGAGAATACCGATGGCGGCGAGCCGGTCGGCTTGCCTGCCACCCCGGTGGGCTGGGGCAGTGAGGATCCCAGCGGCCAGGACTGGGGCAGTGAGGATGTCAGCAGCCAGCGCTGGCCCAGCGAGAGCCAAACTTGGGAGGACTGATGGGCTGACCCGCGAGATGGCTCGAGGTGTGGTGGCAGGCCGCGTTCATCATGCGTTGGTTTGCGAGCACCGCGATAGTGGGTACAGCCTTCTTTTGCGCATTGGCAGCTGGGATTGCAAGGCCCGGTCCAGCTTTGCACGGCAGGCATAGAGCGGAGCTTGTTGAACATACAGTGTATATTAGAGGAGAGTCATTCAGCCCACGCCGAGTGCTAGCGGTCCATAGATCCAGACTTTCTTCTTTTTGCCGTCCCAGATCCGTGGGCAAAGCAACCCATATGATACAGAGCGTGGCTTTCCCCGTCAAACTCATTACTGAGATTTGACATGACCAAAAGCCAACCCATCCTAAGCCAAGCCATCCCCGCCCTAAACGCCAGTGCTATGATTGTGTGTGTGTGTGTGTGTGATTGTTGTTGTACATGGTGTGATGTGATCGACGGCGTGGATTCGGAGCTTGGTGGAGAGTTGTTGAAATATTCGTGAGCCGCTCGGACCGGACCATCGCGTTGTCTCCCTTTCGTCGTCCAGCCCGGTACGGTACGGCACCCCTCCTCGATCAAAACCGACAAGACGGAGCCAGGCCATTGATCGCCCTTCCCGTGAGCCCCTTACTCCTCCCTCTGTCTAGCGCAAAACGCAGAGCGCAAGAGAGAGCTCATGAGTTCTTCTCCAGAAACTCCTTGGCCTCGTTCACCTTGGTCGCCAGGTACGGGCTGCCGCCGCGGTCCGGGTGGTTGAGCAGCATCAGCGTGCGGTGCGCCTTGCGCACTTTTTCTTTGGAGAGGCCGCCCTCGCTGTTTTGTACACGCAGCTCTGGTCAGCACATCCTTCAAATCATTTTTTGTCCTGGGCCGGGGAAGAGGAGAAGGAGGAGCAGGAGGAGGAACGTACTTGAGCGACAGGATCAGCGCCGCCTCGCGCTTGTTCATGCGCGGCTCGAAGCCGCCCTTGTAGAAGGCCTTGCCGAGCGCGCCCACGCCGCCGCGCGAGCGCCGCCAGGCGACTAGGCCGGCTCTGCCCTGTTGAGCGAGGGGGGCGGTTAGCTTTATCGTTGGGAGGGGGTTGGAGGTCGTCGTACGAGGAAGGCGGCGACTGCGACGCCGGCGCCGATGGCGATTGCTGAGGACATTTTTTCTTGCTTTCTTGTTTTGGTTGTGGGGGGAGGACGAAGAGGGTTGTGGTTGTAGTGTTGGTTTCGGCGAGGCTGCGCGACAGCGGGCTCGGAGCTGGTGCGTGATGATGGCGATGATGCGCTTTCGAGGCGGATTGCGATGGAATGGACCTAACTTTTTCTGCCGGGTTCGAGGTCGGGATTTGCCGCTGCCGACCGGGGCCGGACCAGGGTGTATTGGTACGGTAATATTACGCATTTCAACTTTCAACTGGGTATCGATTCAGCAAACTTTAGTTTTTGGTTGGTTTCAAGTTCTCTTTGGCAATCATCACTTTTTAAATTCTCAATTCCTCCATATCACATCCCTAGGTAGCGTACGCGAGTAGGTGACTACTACCGCGGCGTATAAACCCTAGCCGGCGCCGCCAACCCAACCGCCACATCCCTCAAAACCATCCTCTCCACCTCCTCCGCCCTCTTCTGCTCCTCCTCTTGGTCTTTTTCACCACCGCCACCAGTCCAATTCCCCGCCCCGCCCCGCCCGCTTAACCCGCCCGCCTTGGACTTGGCTGCCAGACTGGCTGCCACCGCGGCGGCTGCCTTGGCGCGGTCCGCTTCCGCTTCCTCTTCGTTTTGCTTCGCCGTGTCCGGGTCTGGTGTGGTACTCGGGTCGGTGGCGGGGAAGGTGAAGTTCCCTACACCGCCGCGGCCGGCGCGGGCGTAATTCGGTGCGGAGCCGGAGCCGGAGCCGGAGACGGAGCCGGAGCCGGAGACGGAGGTGTGGGTCTGGGCTTCGACGTCCTGGGTTTTGGATTGCTTGTCAGGGTTTCGTGGGTCAGATGAGATGAAGGCGGGTGAGTGTGTGTGAAAGAGAGAGATGTACTTCATTGCTGGCCTTCTCGGCGTCTTGGATGTCCTGCTTGCTGTAAAAGTTGCCGGCGCCGCCGCGGCCTACCCGGCGGAAGACGTCGGTGGACATGACGCTTGATTGGCGAGGGTCGGTTTGAGTACAGCTACAGAAGGGTCACGGTAAAAGAAGAGTGGAGGGTCAGATAGGCGGTTATTGTCTTCAACTCTAAAGTCGGGGGCGTCGTTGGTTCAGTCCATGGCTTGATGTCACGCCAGGTCCTTATCAGCGACACCCCCAACGCTTATCAGCCCAGCGGCTACGGCTGTGTAATGCATTCACTTCATAACTTCACCCTTCGATAAATATTGAGTGGCGCCAGTGACTTCAGACACCGAGGAAATGACGCGAAGCAAGGAGGGCAATTCAACCCTTGACTTCTTCCTGCTCTGTATGATAACTGAACTGCACCGGCACCAGATTGCAATCCCCAAAGCCCCGGCTGCATTCCTGCTTTCTCTAATAGTCATCCGGCTTATACCAGCGCTGCCAAGCGCTCTTGCTCGGCTCGGGCTTCTTACGTGAACCGAGACTTGCGCCCCGGCCGCGTATACGGCGCTCGAAGTGCTCCTTTAGAGCTTGCTCTACGTCCACCAGCCACTCCTCGCCATACCATTGTATGTTGCGAACCGTATCCAGGTTCCATCGCCAGGGGTAGGCGGCCTGTACATAGAACCCCGCCAGCCCGTCGTCCCTTACGAGGGATCTCAGAGGGTCAATGATGCGCGTGTACGCTTCCAAGATATCGGCTCCCTGGTCCTCGGCCACGGCCCTACGGCCGTTGAGCAGGTAAACAGAGTCGGCCATGACGAGGCGGAGGGTCAGCGCGGGCGCGTTGACCTCGCCGCGAACCCACTCGACCGTGGCGCGCCAGTCCCGCAGCGCAGCGCACCCGTCCTGCGGCCAGCCGTAGGGCATATACGGCGGGAATACCAGCTCGAGGAAGCAGAGATGGGCCAGGCAGCGGGCAGGGACCATGTCTCGGAGGAACTCGGACGCAGCGAATCGCTCGTACGGGTAGTGCCTCGTGGTGCTGGCGGCGCTTTCGGCGTCCGGGCTCTGGGGCTCAGGCTGCTGCACGGCAGGTAAATCCCAGGGCCGCGACGCGTGGAAATCGTGGACAATGAAACGGTTCCCCGAGAAGAAGACGAACTGGGCGTCCCGGTACAGGGCCCGACAGATGAGAAACAGGTCAGTTGGCGGAGCCCAGCAGCGGCAGGCAAAGGAGAAGGCGGCATGTCGACGGCGGCAGAAACAGCCGAGGGCTAGTGCAGAGCCCGGTTCGTAGGCAAACTCGCTAGAACGGCATCGGCTCAGCTGGCAGCCATGGTGGATAGAGGGCGGGCACGGATAGTCACAGGGCGGGCGACACACTTGGTAGCGGCGCTCCTGTCGGCTCCATGTAACTTCCTTCCAGGGGGTTATAAGGTCGGTATATTCGAGGATACGGAGACGTAGCTCAGGGGGAAGCCTTGTCAGAGCTGACGATGACTTGCTAGTAGTAGCAGGCCCCGTGAGGTCGAGGGGAGAAGAGGCACCAAGGCGGGCGTGGAAGACGGCTTCTTGCGCCAGCCGCTGGAGTGGACGGTTCATTGTCTTGCTCAGCCATATATGGCAGTTCTTCAGGTGTAAGAGGGCGATCGGGGCGGTGGCAAGCCGGGCTAGCTCGAGTGCATATGGATGCTCAGGGTCGATGTCGCAAACCAACGAGAGAGTAAGACGACGTCCGACGCCGATATAGGACGAGAGGTAGGCAGCGGTATCGCCCCACTCGCCTAGCATAGCCTGAGCGGCTAGCTTCGCCGATGACGAGTCCGATCCCGGGGCAGAATCGAGGAGCGGACGGTGGTGTATACTACTGTGGTGCTTGGCGCAGCGGTCGCGCGAGGCCGGTAGCTCCAGCTCGACGCTGTCCCAACAGCAACCGGGGGGGTAGTTTACAGAATCGACGGGTTGGTGGCAGGAGGACTCGTTGAGTACAATCTTCAGACTAGTCAGAAAAGCGAGAGAGGTGGGCGATAGGGCGCGAAGGGGCTTGAGAGAGCGCTGGGTCGAGTAGAAGATGATGAATCGGTTGGCAGAATATAGTAGGGCCGCTGCTTCGGCGTATAGGGCGCGGCAGGATAGCAACAGGCCGGCGAAGTTGGACGTAGGTGGCGGGTCAAGCTCGGGGCACTCGAAGGTGCGCGACTCCTTGCGGCCATCCAAGTGATACGTGTACGGGCGCCCGTCAAACCGTGCTATGCCCGTGTGGAGGAGTATGCGATGGCGGAGGTGACAAGAGAGGCGCAGCAGAGGCTGCGGCCTTTCGACGTCCGGCGTCCATGTCATTGTTGATGGTAGTGGACTGGTCATGGCGCGGCGCGGTTTCGTTGCACGTGGGTGAAAATAATCTTTAGCAAAGTTGAACTGTTCAAATTGTGGACAACCACCAACAGCAGTTTCCGGTTCTCCATTCCGCTAGCACCGTTGTTGTTGTTGTTGTTGTTGTTGTTGTTGTTGTTGTTAGGGAGGCAACCGGGGGGAACAACCACGCGGCTGCCTGTGACGAGGTTGACGTCCAAGTTTCTGAGACGGTGAGGTTGCCAAGGGATTCACGGCAGACGGCACTGGGGCATGCGTTGCTGGCGGGAGTGGACCAGGATGATAATTCTAGACATACGGGGTAGAGCCCCTTCAGCCTAGGGAAGCTCTCTCTCCATGCCATGTCCCCTTCCAGTGTTATCTTCATTACTATACTATTTCAGCCACCAGAGGGTTAGGGTTAGGATCAGTGGTTAGGGTTCAGTGTTGCGGTTAGGGTTGGGGTCATCTCTTGGGGTCAGGGTCATCTCTTGGGGTCAGGGTCATCTCTTGGGGTCAGGGTCATTCTGGGATACGGATTTAAAGGTGCGGTGATTTGAGGCTATTTTGGTGGTGGTTTTACATCGTGTTTTGACTCCGTGCAATTAGTCAGGTCGGATTTACTATGTAGGCTGTCATTTTATTGGGGTCCGGTCATGTGGACCTCCTGGCAGCGTCATCTTCTTCCCGGGCTTTCCATCCATCGCAGCTCAGCAGAATCTGCCAGCGAGCCATGGGACCTGCGTCATGAGACCTTTTTTTTTTCTTTTGGAGGGCCAGATATTGAATAATTCTGAGGGGAAGAGGCGTCCCGTGGCAGCATGCCTGGACTGGTTCCTGAAAGCGCAGGAGGGTGGCATCCAGGGGCGCTGGTTTAGATGTTGACAGCTCCCAACAAGTACACGTCTTTGGAGGGCTGTTGGTGGTGTTGCACAGGGTTCGCTTGAACGATAGCCACGCGCTGGACCCTGATGCCGGGACGGTTATGCCACTCCTGAAGCCGAGCTGTCTATTGGGCTTCGAGTCTTGGTTTGTGTTGGGAGCACGAATGCGTTGTCGCACCTGTCTAAGTCTCGCGAGGACTAGTTATTGCTGGGTCTGATCCAAGGACGGCCACGTTGGGTTCCTCGATCGAATGCCACCAGCTTGTCCCCGGCGGTCGATTCCCGGCCTTGTCGCTCATTGGCCTCGCCGCTACCTCCTCAAAACCCGACAGCCTGAACGAGGCGGGCCGGCAGCGGGGGCCGGGACAGCCAAATGGGCGCCGAGTCCGATGAGTTAAGCATGCAGAAGTATCCCCCCCCTTGAGCGACCCGGTGATCTCGACGATTGGCTCTCGTGGGTTCCGCGGGACGGGAGCTGCTTGGGCGGGGTCCTTCAGCAGGTCCAGCCTGTCAAAGAACGAGCGATCGGGTGATGGGGTTGCGCGCCCTGGCGTGATTGGTGGGTTGCCAGACACAATGAATGTGTCAATTTGGACCTTGGTTGAACATGGCAGACAGTGTGAGGAGGACTTGTTGAATTAGTGCATCGATGTTTGGTTCCGTCTTGCGAAGCGTCTGGATGGACGGGAGTTTGGAATGGGATGACGGAGTGAGTAAGCTCCGGGGACGGAGCCACAGTGCGGATGATGCTCGCGTGGAGACGTGATTACTGCTTTCGGATCTGTGGCCGAGAATCAACGCAATGCACTCGAGTGTTGAACAAAGAGACAATTGGGAATGGAGCAAGGCCGAGTCTGTTGTGTGCTCTCGCCGGGCATCCGTGGAACATGGCATCAGATAACGCCCCCCCCAGGCTAGTAGCACTGTCCTCAGAGCTTTCTCCAGGTCTCGGCCATCTTCAGAGAATTGCCGGAGAGCTCTCGACATTGCTCTCACAAACCGCCCAGTCGACAATCGACGAGGGGCAGCTCCACCAGCTTGGAGCAACTCCATCAACCCCTCCTGTTGTGCCCCAACTTGTGGGTGGGAAATGGGGATCCCGAATGGGGACACAACAGGCGGGGTAATGGCATGCAACTGCAAGCCGTGGCAGGAAGCTGTTCGCTAAAGGTGCATCTTTAACTATCGATTTACGGCGGCAGCAACCACCACAGATGAACTGGCCGGGTTCGCAATGAGCCTTTTTCTGCTCCAGACTCGAGAGTTGAGGGATGTCAGGTTTCCACATTTTTTTGTTCAGAAGATCGGAGATGGCAATCGACCATTGAGTCACTTGTGGAGACCCCAAGCCCTTAGCATTGGTGACCCAGGGCTCGTGATCTGGCACTCCTTGCTGCTTTGTCCGACCAAGGCAGTTGCGAGCGAGGGATCTAAATTGACTGTGTACCCGCTGATAACCTCACCTTCCAGTCGTCAAGCGCTGAATGGCGACGAGCCCTCTTCTCGTTCTTGCACGTCTTCTCTCTTCCTCTCTCTTTCTTCCTCTCTCTTCCCGCTTTTCTCTCGATTTTTATTTCTGGTATCAGCTTTCCTCCATTCATGCTTTCACCTCGTTTATCAACTCCCATGTGAAGTCAAATACGTACAGTTCAAATAGGACTCAACATCGTCCAACCAAGCATTTCGCGAGCGCCTAGCAGGGCCCCATGCTGGCTTCACCGAGGTAAGATACGGGGCCAAGGGCGAGACTGATGACAGAAGAAGGCTGCTTGCTTTTCTTGACAGGAGAACAACAAGCCAGCCTCGCCTCGCCTGGGCGTCTTATCTCATGCCCTTTTGCGAGAAGCGCTCGAGACACCAGAAATATCATGGATTCAAGTGCCTCACCTTGTTGCAGAAAGTAAACGCCACGCAGCGTTCGGACAGCCTGTCCACTCAGACGCTATCCCAGACACACGATGCTGCATTCGGGAGGTGTACCTGTCGAATGTACATGGACATCTGGACCGATACAATCCGGCGCTCATCTGGCCCTTGAGCGCCGGGCAGTCCAGGTACCGGATCCAGGGAGGGCAGCAGGGGTACTTGCCAGGGGCAAATGCGCTTCGCCGAATACGTACCCCCCTGGTAGCGCCAGCATTCCACCACCAAAGCTGGGAATCGCCCGGGATATGCTCACTGCTGTGGCTGCCTTCTTCGCCGCTGCTATCGTGTCCAACAAGGAGCTCAGCGTCTGCGGTTTGGGCGCCCAGGGCTCGTGCCTCTTCAATCTCTCTCTCAACTTTTTTTTTCTCGGCTGACCCGAGCCCGTTTCGTCCCATGCCACGCGCCTCCCGCTTACAGGCAACCCATCCATCGTGACCCGCAATTCATTCCCCTTGTTGGTCTTTCTTTCTTTCACACATCATCCCAGACCCAGACGGACGGCACAGCCACTCGCCTTTGCCTCAGCATTTTCCCATGCCACTGCCGCGTCCCAATTGCTGGCTATTTTTTTGGATCTCGGTGTCCGGAGCTTGAGTGGTTGGAAGAGTCACCCCAGGGACCCATACCCTAGCCGGGCCCGAAATTATTATTGTTCCTCCCCGCGCTTCGACTTGCAGCTACCAGCTGTTCCCAACTCCAACAAATCGTGGCCCACCAACAACCGAACCTCGTACACACACGCCAGCCCTCCGCCTACGCGCCCCCTTTTTTGCAGGTTTGAATTGGTTTTTGGGAAACCTCGCGTTTGGATACCGAGCAGATTGCAAGACCCGTGCAGCACGCTGGCTTCTCTGCAGTGGTCTGGCAATGGCGTCTTCCAAGGTAGGTCCTTGTCCGACAACCCACCGACAGCTGCGGCTTCGGCGTCCTGGTTGCGCAGACAGAGACAGCATGCTGATCACGTCGGGTGCGCCGCCTTTAGGAAATACAACAAACCTCGCGGCCGCTCTCGCACCGCCCGTCCATCTCGTCCACCTCGGTCCCGGGCGGCCTGACGCTCAGCCGACAATCCCACTCGCGAAATAACTCGCACTCGCTCCTCGGCAGCGCCCTCAATGGCGCCCACCGCATCACACGCCGCAAGAGCATGACGAACACGGGCGCCAACGTGGCCGCCGTGGCCGCAGCCCTCCAGGAGTCCGGCGACATGGCCATGCACCTGCCCATCGCCGTCAATTCCCGCCGAAACACCATATCCAAGCACGGCCTCTCGCGGTCAGCAATCGTGGGGAGCCTCCCCTCCCCGCCGGCCAGCCTTCCGACCCACCGATTCGTGACGGGACATGGAGCAGCAGCCGGCGCGCAGGATAGTGCCATCGACGACGAGCTGAACGACATGTCTGGGGATGACGCCGAGTCGGCCTTCCAGAAGGCGCGCGTGCGAAGAGCCAGCGACGGCCAGCCCCTGGTCAAGGAAGGTGGCCGCAAGAGCAACCGCCCGGAACTTCGCTGCGAGAAGTGCGGGAAGGGATACAAGCATAGCAGCTGCTTGAACAAGCATTTGTTTGTGCCCATTTTCCTTTCCCTACCCTCTCCCATACCGTGGTACCCGAGTGCGGAGCCGGCAACCCCATACCGGTCGTCGTGGATCCCAGGCTGCGCGGTTTGAAGCACTTGTGTTGACTTGTTGCCCGTTCAGGTGGGAGCACACTCCCGAATGGTCCTACACTTCCAAGCTCTTGATTTCCAAGCACCAGCAAGTCCAGCTCCTGGAGGCCGCCTCGGTCCTGGTGGCCATGAACAACAGCGTGGGCAACGACCCCGCCGCCGTCCCCACCACCACGACACCCCCGGACTCCGCTCGGGACTTTATCAGCGACCGAGACTCGGCATCCCCCGCCGCGAGCGGATACTCGGAGCAGCAGGACCGCGGATCGGCCGACACGACCCCGCCGCCGCAACTGGACGCCATCCACGCGGCGAACGCGTCGTACCGGAGCTTCGGCAAGCGGTACAGCAGCGGAAACGGCTTGTCCCGGTCGTACCAGACGGCGCAGCCATACGCCGCCAGCTCGGCGGCCGGCAGCGTCCCCAGCGTCTCGGGCTTTGGGCATTTCCGGCAGCTCAGCCAGGACCAGCGGCCCACGTCGTCGGGCCGGAACGCCACGGGGCAGGACGACCGCGAGCTCGCGGCCGCCGTGGAGCTGCTCAGCTGCAGCTTCAACAGCAACGGCAACGGCAACAACAGCGCCTCGCGAACGGTCCATCTCCCCGCGGACGCGCCCCCGGTGCCCCCGCTTCCCGCCCAGTACCTCGACCAGGGGATGCTGTCGGGCACGAGCTTCATCAACAGCTACCCTAGCAGGGCGCCTGAGAGCTTCACGCGCGGCGAGATGCGCCGGGCCGATGCCAAGATGGAGGAGAGCGGCGAGAGCGTCATGGGCGACGACGACGAGGACATGCGGTCCCGCGCCCGGAGCGATGAGGACGACGACGGCGTCTTTGGGCGCATGGAGGAATGAGCCACCGGGATGCGGCGGGCCTCTTTTTATTTCGCCTGGAGAGAGAGGCGGTGCGTCAGCGGTGGGGCTTGCTGCTAGGATTTATGAAATCAATACGGTTATGGATGGGTATGACGGATTTGCGGGTTTCTTTTGTATACCTATATTTGTACAGCGTGTAAATGAGGTCGCTCCGCCGACGGCCCTCGGCACCGAAGAGTGGAGAGCGCGGGCTCCTGTTGAGGGAGCGCGCCAGCGCCACGAGGTTAAAGCGAGGGTCGTGTGCGAGCGTTGAGCGAGTGTGGATGTTTTTGGAGGTAGCGACGGGGTTCTCAGCTGAGGCAACAGATTGGGTTAGTTATAGCCCAACACCTGCTGCTGTTATCTATGGGCTAGAGCCCAAGATATGAAGAAAAAATATTGACAAGGAATGGTTCGAGGACGTGTCGGGGGGTTATTGGACCAGTAGTGAAATAATACCTGGGGTAGGTAGTAGGCAGGCAGTCGGCTCGGGGACTTGCAGGAGGTCCTTGCTCACGACGAAGCTTCAGCAACGTCCGAAGTCCAGATCAGGGACCTCCTGGTGTCTTCGGCGCGTGGGGACTAACAACATCAGTGGTGCCATGGTTTCGAGCTCAAATCGAGTGTGGTTGGAACGAATAACAACAAACGGGGCCTCGATTCGCCGACTCTGCAGACAAGAATTCCCATGTTTGCGAGTTGTTTGGTTGATGGTTGGGCAAACGGGATTCCCTCTCTTATTCATCCAGTGGCATAGGCAAGTCAGGCACCGCACCTTGAGTGGGCGGTGGTGGGGATCAACACTGAGACGGGAGGGGCGCCAGCGGGCTGGTTGTCCAAGACGTCACAGGCTCCACCCTCCCCGGCACCCCACACGCCGAAAGCTTGACAGAGCTCTCTCATTCCTCGTTTACATCACATCACAACACAACACCAAAACACAAAGAAACCAGATCTCCATCCCGATTTTGGCGTTATTTACAGCCGTATTAGACTCGCCAATATTAACTCAGAATAAACCGAATCTTGAGATTGCCGGCGTCACACAGCGTTGGCTTCTCCTAGCTCTGGCCTCCAATTACTTGGATCGCTTCCATTTCTCCCAAACCGCAAACACACCCACTAACTACACCACATCTCACCACCACCATGGGCCGAGCCAGGGAGGCGGCGGCTGAGGCTGCCGCGGCCGTTGCCGATGGCGCCGCAGCAACACTGTCACCTGCAGATACGACGACGGGCCCATCCGGACGCGCCGAGTCCATCGCCAAACTCGCGGCGCTATCGCCGAGACGCACCGCCCGACTACCCGGCCCCGCCCGGTTCGCCCTAGCCGTCGTCTTGAGCTTCGCGCTGTCCTCGCTCGGCCGCTCGTTCGTCGACCACTGCAGCAACAACGAGGTGGGCAGCATCACGCGGGAGGCCAACTCCAGGACCGAGCTGGCTGTGCTCGCTGCGTGGAAACTGTATGTTCTCCGCTCTCTGTCTTCCTTCGTGTTCATGAAATATTGCAACGTACGGAATTCGGCGTCCTACCCACGGAGCTTAGGGCTGAGGGGCTGAACCGAAACCACCTCAGCTTGACCAGACTAACCCTGGCTTTCATGGCAGATTCGGGCTAGCCCTGGGCTGGTTCGGCGACTACGACGGCTTCGATCTGGCTGCCCTTGCCCTGCTCTCGCATGGCCCTGCAGTAAGTTGGTCTCCGTCTGTCCCTTCCCGCGTAGGGCTGCAACAGCAGCAAGCGAGTCCGGGGAATTCTTTCAAGCCTTCCACATGGCATGGCAGGGCGCAGTGCAGTTCCACTGACGTGCATGGGTTCCAGACCTTCCTCATCTCCGTCTTCTACGGGGTCCGCGCCCTGACCGCCGGCGCTTACCTCGCCGTCGAGGTCGTATCCGCGTCCCTGCCGTTCGTCCTCCTGCGCCGGCTGTCTGGCGCCCACTCAGCCGCGCCGGGCGTCCCCAACCGCGACATCGTCGCCGACGGGACCATCCAGGCGCTCACGTCGCTGCAGTCGGCGCTCGTGTACAGCGTCGTGCTGTTCCTGGCCGGCCGCTTCGTCCTGCCCGACAGCCTGGTCCTCTACTTCGAGGGCATCCCCACCGTCCAGCCCGCCGCGGACGCCGCCTTCCTCGGGCTCGGCAGCCCGACCACCCAGCTGCTCAGCCTGCTGTTCGGGCTCGCCGCGCGCACCTTTATCTTTACGCCGCTCGTCACGACCCCGCAGCAGACGGCCGAGGACCGGGAGAACGCCGCGTTCGACCCGGCCGGCGCCACGCTCGCGCAGACAGTGAAGTGGAACCTGTGGGGGTATACCACCCGCACCAAGGTGTCGCTCGTCCGCACCGCCGTGGCCGTGCTGTTCACCGCGGCGGGTACCTACCTGGACACGGCGCTGGCCATCAGGGGGGTTGAGCCGTACGGCGCGGCTGTCTATGCCGGTGTGTGGGTTGTGGCTGCCCTCGTGACGGGGCTGTCGCTGAGATATGTTGGGGGGGTGTGAGGTGCTTGCCTGGGTCTTGGTTGCGCGTCAGGGGAGGGCGTCAGGGGAGGGGGGAGATGACTTCCGCCCAGCTGAGATGTGTTAGGGGCAGACGAGTTGCGAGTTGCCTGGGCTTGTTTGCGCGTCAGGGGGCCCTCGTGACTGGGCTGTCGCTGAGACGTGTCGGGAGCATATGAGTTGCCTGTGCTTGTTGGCGCGTCAAGGAGAGGGGTAGATGACGCCTGGGAGAGCTGTTTACTTGGAACCAGAGGCAACAGGGTTGATGGCGTCCCCGGATGACGCGCGGGTTAGGCTGCAGGTGCGGATCGGGGGACATTGGGACGTTTGGCTGTGGATCTGGCGTGGTCTGGGCGTCCAAATCAACAGGCATCCAACTCGATCTCTCCTGTTCAACTGTGGGTGGGCTGGGGTGGGGGAGGGGTTAGCCGTGGTGACACTGAGTTCGACTGGGGGAGCAGGAGCCAGGGCCTCGTGGGACCCCTGGAAGGGGCGGCTGTTGTGAGGTGCATCGGTTGCCGCATCGGGAGCCCGGTCTCTCTCTCGCCCATGCCTCGAAAGTCATGACCCTTCTGGACAAGATTGTCGCGCGTTTGCGGCAACGATGACAGGGAAGCGGGCACAGAAACCGGGTAGCGTCCCCATTGCCAAGACCTAGCTGAGGCCGAAACCGCCTTGCGGAGGGTAAGGTAAGGCTTTCCGGGCCCCCGGGGCGGCGGGGGTAGGGAGACGGACGGGGGTTCTGATGGAGCAACCGTCGCGAAGGAGAGTGGGCATGTCTGACAGCTGGAAGCCACGTGCGGTGAGTGACTTTTGGGGCAGTCTTTTTTTTCAGCCGCGCTTGCTGCGCCTTACCTGAACCTCTTAGTGGGCGAGCTTGGCCTCAGCTGGGCGAATGGCAGGGCGAGAAACCGGCGCCGTCGACACACTTATCCCTATCGACCGGAATTGGCTGGCGGCCTCCGGTTCTGGAGTCTGGATTGTGCTGTTTCGAGCCGGGAAAGGGCTGAGAAGCGAGCGGCTTTGAGAGAAGCTATCGGCGGCTGCGGCTACTGATTAGTATCTGGGTAATGAAAGAGAGCATCGACATGTAATAGACTCGGCTGCGCCCCGGCCCCCTGCTCGTCCGAACCGTCCAATAACATCCCGGGGCCCGACTCCAAGTTGCCCGGAGCCGCGCTCTGGTCTCCGGAGTCTGCCCAGTGGTGCCCACAACCCGCGTCTAAGTTGGTTTGCTCAAACGGGGACCGGGATATCCCCTTCTTTCTGTTTCCTCTTCTGGAACTGGTATGGGGACTAGGGCATTGGGGGCCCGGGGTCCGATGTTACACGTCTCCTCGCCGGGAAGGCTGTGAGCGCGTGATGTCGCCCGGCCGTTACTCAACATGGTGTTGCTCATGGGAGCAGGGGGGAAGGGGGTAATGGGACCACCGAGAGAAGACTCATACCTGTCTATATCGGGATGGACGCTCTCGTGGGGCCCTTCGGTCACTAGCTCACAGGCAGAAACCGGGGCCGGTGGAGGTTGCCGGCTTGGTGGTCTGTCCAGGTTACCCTTTCGGGGCCTATTCAAGGCCTCGCTCGACTTACACCTGGGCTTACCTACACCTTACCTTACCTGAGGCTCTGGCCTGGTTGGCGGGGTACAAACAACACCTACCCTTGCCGCTTTCTATATAGCTTCCCGAACATCGCCCTGACGAACCGGTCAAGTCCGATCGTGCATCCAATACTCCAACCCTCTAAGCCTCGCTGGCTGGACTCGCTCTGACTCTACAACCAGCTGGTGGTTTTGCGGTTGCATCAAGCATGACGGCTACGCCGTGCGGGTACCATCGCGAAGCTGGATCAAGCAGTAGTCACACAGAGCTGTCCTCTTGCCCGTGTTGAGGAACATGAAAAAGGGCACGCAACCTCCTCCTCCTCCTCTCCCCCCTCAGGTTGAGACGGCATCAACACCGGCATCTCCAGCAGCAACAGCTACAACTACAACTACTACATCAACCCCAACCATCACCACCACCGCCGCCTCGTCCCCAACCCCATCCACATCAACCACCACCACCACATCAACAACAACAACAACTACTACAGCCACACCAGCAGCAGCAGAACAAGAAGAAGACGAACAAGACCCAACCGCAAACATGTACGAATACGAACACATCATGACCTTCGACGAGCCCATGATGCTGGGCTCGTCCTCGTCCACCTCCCACCACCACACCTCTTCAGGGTCTGGCTCCGGCTCAGCGAAAAAGAAAAAGTCAATCAAGTCGGACGACTCGCTCAGCCTGCGCGGGCCCATGGACGTGGACGGGTCTGTCAAGTCCATGGCGTCGGTGTCCTTTTCCGGGGATTTCTCCGTGCGTGACCGCATCGAGGCGTATGGCAGCCTCGAGGTGGATGGGAATCTGAGCTGTGGGGGGAAGGTGAAGAGTATGGGGAATGTGAAGGTGAGGGGGGCGGTTGTTTGCATGTAAGTTCTTTTCTTCCTTGCGTCTTCTTTTTATCTGATATTGTGGTGGTGCTAACGAAGGGTGGTGTTGTAGGGACAAGGTCAAGATCTTTGGCAAGCTCAAGATCAACGGGACGCTGGAGGTTCATGGGGATTTGGAGGTCTGGGGGGCGTTGACTATCAATGGGTATCTGTAAGTTGACGACTCTCTTTCCCTCTCTCTCGGTGGCTGGCGAAGATGATGGCTTGACTGACGCGGACACAGAAAGTGCAGGACGCTCACGGCGTATGCCTCGCTCACGACCGTCGGCGACGATTCGTGGTATGAGGTTGAGGAGGGCGAGAAGGTACATGGTGCGAAGCTGGTGCAGCGGTACTGAGGTTGAGGGAGGGATTTCTTTCTGGGTCTTGAGTTTTTGTTTGTTTGCTTGTTTTCTTTTGGTCATGATCATGATATGATGGGATGGGTCTAGATTGGAGTTGTACACCACTGGGTTCTGTCTGGATGGCTTGGGTTTGGGCCGGGTTTTGGGTTCTGGTTTTGTTCTGTCTTTTCTCTTTCCTCTTCTCTTCTTTCTCTCCCTTTCTTGGGTAGATTGGCCTTTGCATCTTGCATTTGCGTTGGGTACGGGATTTACAGCTTGGGGGGCTACAGAATAGGCTCACTGCCTTGTACTTCTTTTCCTGGTACAGGCTTCTTTCACTTCGTTAGATAGACTTTCGGCAGGTCTTTGCGATCCAGCATGATCAGGGCCGGGCTGAAACAGGTAGCAGAATCAACATGTTGAGCTGCCTGCAATCTGTCCACACAAGCGCCAGCCTCACTTGCTGCCTATTGTTGATCTCCACTGTGATTCAGGCCGAAGAGTCGAGGTTGTCAGAGTCTCGCAGTCGGGTGAACTTTCGGGTAAGACGCAAACTGGCCCTCTTTGATGACCCGAGGATCGGCGCTGGTAGCCTTAAACGGGCCCATTTTTCGAGAGGAAGGATGAGAGTCCACGGAACAAAAAAGAAGTGTGGATTCGAGAAGGCTGTGGAGCTGGCCTGTGGAAGAAATGCAGTGCTCTGTGGACACTGGACAGCGGCTTCCAGATCGCTGGGAGCTCCCGAGCTGGCGCCCTACAGCAGTCCAAATTTGGCTTAGCAGATGCAGCTCCGCCCCTCTCAAAACGTGGGGGCATCCGGGCCCCACTTGCCTGCCAGTGCCAAACGCTTGGCGCGACCTGGGAGCTCGCAACCGCGTTCCATCCATCACCAGAAACCCTCCGACGGAGCGGCAACAAAAGCGACGCCGAAATCACAAGCACCAACTGAGTCGCACCCATGGCAAGAACTCTATAGCAGAGTACAATGCGGGTTTGATTGATGGACAGTAACAGCGAAATTATCCCACGACGCAAAACGGGACAATTCGTCGCAACAAGTCAACATGGCCGCAGAGGACATTCTGCGCCGCGACATGGACGACGCCATCTCGCCCCGGCAGCCGGCGCCCTCGATCGAGCGGGCCATGCAATCGGTGGGCCGGCTCAGCAACCCGCTTAATCACCTCGACCTGCGCGCCGACCCCGATGCACAGGCCACCGTCTCCGACTTTCTCGACTTCACCGAGTACCTCCCCGCCGACATCGCGCGTTCTCTCACCCTGATTGGCAACCTCGGCGACACCTACGTTGATGGCTCGACCAATGTGCACAAGCTCAGTACCCTCTGGGGCCGGCTGCCCAACATCCCCCCCGCCGACAAGACTGGCGCCGTCGGGCTGCGCGGAGAGATCGCAGACGACCTCCACCATGCCCTGAACTCGCGCGTCTTCTCGCTCGCCGAGTCCCAGCGCATGACCGAGAACGTCCTCCGCCACTATGCACGCGCCAAGACCATCCTCGGGAAACTGGCCGCCATGCAAGAGAACTATCCCACCGCGGACGAGCAAAAGAGCCCCGTCACGGCCAAATCGCCCCAGATGTCACGGGCGCCAAAGATGGCCCCGCGGACCGACGGGCAAAAGGTACGCAGGCCTCGAGTCCCGCGGATCACCGTCCCGGGAGAGGTGCTCGCACCTTACGACTTGAACTACGACGCATATACTACAGGGACGGACAGCAGCTCTGGAGAGGAGGAGGACGACGAGGAGGGGCTCACGCCGGCTCCGCAGGCGCGCATCAAGGTGGTGAAAGGCCGGTCCAAGACCCCGAAGCCCGGTAGGGCGCCTCGGCCTGGGGCTTCTGCCGCGCCTCCCAGCACGCCGGGGGCTAGCCTGTTATCGACGAGCGCCGCAATGGCACAACTGGCTCCTCCCCCCGCCAATGCTATCATCGGCGGCCCCGACGCCCCCTGGGGCCAGCTCACACCCTATGAGCTCGCCAAGCTCAGGAAACGTATGAAGAAGAATGCAGCCTGGACCCCGAGCGATACCATGGTGGCACGAGAGCTGAACGGACTGGGGCGGGGAGTGGATGCGTTCAGGGCCGCAAAACAGAAGGCCGAGGAGGAAGGGCGTGTTTTCGACGGCCAGATGCCCGTTCCTGATATTGACCCGGACACGGGCCAGACGCGGATGCCGGCTGGAGCCCTGACCCTGGAAGCCCTGGCGTCGGATGAAAAGAATCTCAGTAATCGCGGGATGAAGCTGAACGAGGCCAAGAAACTTAAGAGGGAAATGCTGGCCAAGATGGCTGCTGAAGAGGCCGAAGAGTCAGCTAGGAGGTTCGACGCCATTGCTAGGACCCTCATGTCGGACCCCAACCAAAGCAACGTCCAGGACCAATCCAAGGCAGCAGCCAAAGCGACGGCCCAGAAGAAGCGCAAGAGGGACTCGGCGCCCGAGGCTGAAACCGAGAAACTGGAGACGACCGAGGGGCAGGTCCAGCGGCCTCAGCTCAAGCGCACAAAGACGGAGACTCCGGTCCCTCCCCCGGTTCTGACGCCAGGCGGTTCGCAGATGTCTCACGAGACTCCGACACAGCCTCTCCAGCGCGCGTCGACCGCGGGCATGCTTCACTCCACTACGCCAATCCCTCTGCCGATCCATGGCCAGGAGCAGTCCATCACAGCAAAGTCGGCAACATCGGCAGCCTCGGCGACCTCTCCAGCCAGCAGCTACGCTGGCCCAACCGGCGCACCTACCCTCGCCCCCGTCAAGCTTCCCGCAGCCGAGACACCGATACTGCCCCCGGTGATCTCCCCCAAGAAGTCCATGACCCCAATTCTCCCGCCCACCAGAGAAACCCGCAAGACGCAGGCAGCGCACGCGCAGGAGCAACAACAGCTGGAAGCGCGCATCGCCCAAGTCACCGGCCCACTCTCGCGCTCCGCAAGCCCAGCGGTCGCCCCCAAGCCGGACCCGGACGCCGCCTCCGCTGCCGCACCCACAACAGTCACCCGCCGCCCCGCCTCCCGCGGCGGCGGCAAGGCCACCAGCCAGGAACCGCAGCCCTCGCTGGCCGCAGACCGGCCCCGGCGCGCTAGCACCGCCCGGAACACGCCTGCGCCCGAGCGAGCCGCGGCCGACCAGCAGTCGTTCACCGCTGCTGCTGCTGCCACCCCAACCCCGGCCGCAACAGCAGCAGGTACTACTACTGCAGCAGGCGGCGGCGCCCGCCTGGCGGGGGGGAACAAGCGCGCCAAGCGGCCCGCCCCGGGCATCATCAGCCGGACCAACAGCGGCGGTAACAGCGCCGTGGGGATGCGCAAGGCGGCGCCGCGCAAGAAGAGCGCTTCCGCGAGGGGGAAGGCGGCGGCGGCCAAGGCTGCTACTGCTGTGGGCGATGGTGCTGGTGCTGGGGGTGGTGGTGGTGCTGGTGGTGGAGGTGGGGTTGGTGGTGAAGCCCACGAGGTGGAGGTTGATGACGAGGGGAATGTCATTGACCCGCACGAGGAGCGGTACTGCCTGTGTAACCGGGTCAGTTTTGGGACGATGATTCAGTGCGATAATGGGGATGTAAGTTCTCCCTCTGCCCCTTACTCCCCCCCCCAGGTTGTTTTCGGGTAGCGGTCGTGATGGTAAGGATGCTAATGGGACGCTAGAACTGCAAGCTGGAGTGGTTCCACCTCGAGTGTGTCGGGCTCGCGGACATCCCCGCGCGCACGACAAAGTGGTACTGTCCTGACTGCAGGAAGCTGCTGAATATCGGCGGGAAGGGGGAGGTTAGTGCGAGGGGGGTCAGGGCTTGACTTGACTCTGGCGCCTGACTAAAGGGGGGGATGGGGGGGTGGAGTTGGGGCTTGTCTTTTTCTTTCTTTCGCTTTTTGATTTGCCATTTCTCTTATTTTTTTGACGTTGCCATTTTTTTTCTCTGTGGCTTGATTCAGGCCTCTTCGGAGTCGTCTGAGAATTTTGGGAGGGTTTCATTGTTGATGGGATCGCGAAAAACCTGGTTCAAGGTTTTAAAGGTGGTCCAACTCGGGTTGTGCAATGGGGTCTTGAGAGATCGATCTTGTGCAGATGAATGGGGCTGCTTCATCGGTTGGACCCGTGGTAGGAGTATCTGGGGCTGTGAATAGTGTATTTGTCGGCGTTGATCACTACTTGTAGTATGGGTTGTGGTGTTGTGTACGGAGTTTTGGCCGAATGGCCGTGGGAAGTTGATACAAGCTGGCTCCCATTTTGTTCCCGCTCTTATAAGGTACCTACCACATAGAGTCGAATATGAAGGATACAGGTCCTGCTTTCTACTGACTGTCTCGTCTACCTCCCCTGTCAACATTACATTTGCCAACTAGCCGTGTGTGCCTTGGCTCAGCTTGGTGGGTAGGTGTGGAGGTCCAAGGTTAAACTTAGCTGAGTATAAGTGGTAGCTCCGGTCCCCCTATATCGAGACAAAACGTGAGAATGGCGTATCAGTAATCTGAAGTTGAGACGACATCCGAACCAATGATACGGGAAGAACGCACGTCCGAGACACTACGAGAGGGGGAGCACAGGCGTAAAGGATCCACCATTTTGTTTGTGATCACTTTCTTGTAGTGTTACTGTGTACGGCGACAGTTGGGAAGAAGGTCGTCCCACTTATACGGCTGTCAAGAGCCCAAAGTGGGTTGTCATCCGGCCATCGAGCGTGTACTTGTGACGCGGTGAGCCCTCTCGGTGTCTTGTCGATTTAGTAATCGCGCCGTACAAAGTTGCATGGCCAACAGCAGGAAATAGAGTAGGACTAACCATGTTTTTAGGATTACTACTGTGTACTACTGAAGCAAGGTGTAGATGATTCAGCATTAGCCCTACGGGCAGTATATTTAAGTTATCGCGGGGCCGTTGTCACTGAACCTCCACCCCAAACCACCTCAACAAACTAAATCCAGTATCCCACCAGATCCCAACTACTCCCACCACCATGCCCGCCAACGCCACCACGCAACAAGCTCTCGACGCCCTCACGAAACAAGAGGTGGGAGGTCCGGGCTCGGGTTCAAGCTCGTCGACCACACCAGGCGGCGAATCCGGCTACGAGCCGGCATATCCCAGCAACAACAACACACCACCCGTGGACGCGTCGGTCCAGGGATTCATCACCCGCTTCTTTGAGGTCTCGGATGACCCGGACCGCAACGACGAGTGGGTCGGCTTCTTTGGCGAGGACGCGGCGCTCACGATGGGAAGTGACGTCGCGAGGGGGAAGGACGGTTAGTTTTTTTGAGTTTCATGGTTACCTGTGCAGCGGTTTTAACGTGTCTGTTTTGTTCGATTTAGAGCTCCGGGAACTGCGAGGGCGCATGTGGCAGGCGGTCGAGGCGCGCAAGCACCGGCTGGTGAAGGTGTTTCCGGCGGGCGGGTTCTCTGGTGGGCAGCAGTCGGCGGATGAGGCCGAGTTTATGATATTCGGGGCTGTCGCGTACAGGATGCGGGAGGGGAAGGGGGATGCGGTCGTCGGATGGGCTGGGCATGCGCAGCTGAGGAGGGACGGGGCGGGTGCGCCGTGGCGGTTTGGGTTTTATCGGGTGTATAAGTGAGAGAGGACCACGCTGAACCCCGCTTAGGTAAATCCGTTTTGTCTTGCCTGTCTCTCCGTCTGCTCGTCCCGTCTTGTGTCTTGCCATCCCCAAGTGTTCGTCTGTCATGTGGCCATACCAACCAGCGTTGAGCGGTTGCATGTCATTGCTCGTCATGCTTTTGGCGCGTTCGTCGTTTTGTCGCGGGGACGGGGCCTTAGCCGAGCCAGGCGATATATTTGCAGCGCTGCGATCAAACGAACCGAATATTCTTAGGGTTCAGTCGAGCAAAACTGCCGCGTTGTTGAGCAAGTTCCCTCTCGAATCGGAGCCTGGCGGGGAATGACGTGTTGATTTGGGGGTGCGGGGGCCAACTCATCCGGCGAGATCACGCCGAACTCTTGTCCGCCAGGCACTCATTCCCGGTCCCGTCGGAGTCAAGTCCCAAATGCCCGGACTGTTTCCTCCAGGCGTGGGCGCTGACCGAGGTCATTGGCGAGGGTCAGCAGCGGGAGGTCAGGTCCCGCTCCGTGGCACGAAACCCTGATGAATGACCTCGGGACAGGAATGACGTAAGGCGCCGTGGGCAGTGGCAGGATGGCACTCGGGCAGTGAGGCCGGGAAGCAACGGCTCCTCAGGGCTCCAACTGATCCAACTGATCCAACTGCGCCTGGAATAGTCTGATGGCTTCCCGTGACTCCCGGCGTGCACGTGTTGGTTTCCAGTATGGACCTTGCTCGGCCAAGGGTCTGTCGCAACAAATCTCTCTTTGCAAGAACACTGCAGTCCACACCCAACGAAACCATCTGCAGCGCTCTTGAAGATTCCCGCTTCGCTTGTTGACGGAAGCAGCGACAATCAGCCCCGCAACCCCGATAGCGCTGATGCTTGGCTGGAGATCATGCTGTGGCGCCATTCCGTTCCCAGCTGAAGAACCCCAGAACCCCCAAAGCGACCCCAGCGACCCCACCAACCCTGAGACCCCAGGAACGAACCCCTCCCGGCCTTGCCTTCTTGGGCCCGCGTCCTGCAGCAGCCCCTCCTCTACGCGACGCTTCAGCGGGAGGGCAGGCTCGCCCCGAGTCACAGCATCCATCGGGCTGTGGTCACTGCCCCGTCATTTCTTCTTCGAAACAACAACTTCCACTCCTTACTGCCAATAGTCAACGAACCAAACACACAGACAGACTCTCCCTTTCTTTGCCCGTTTTGCATACCCGGCGTTTTTTTGTTTCATCGTGGAGGTAGAAGACCCCCTTTTCACCTGGGCCACCGCCTTGGACCTGCCGCTCCTTTGTCTGCCCCAGCCGACCCCCGATCCCGCGCGCATAGAGCCCAACCAGCCTACCTTAGCTTCCGATCTCTGTCCTACATCGACCGCAGACGGCGTACGACAACCACTTTATTTCCCGTCAAATACATAGACCGCATCTCGACATCGCTTCGTCAGTCGGCACCGCCTTCGACTTCACGCGAGGGTGACGCTACTACTTCCGCTCGGGCAGGCCGCTGCTCGTCTTTCTCCCGTGGTTGCCATTCATGCCGGGTACGTCTGGGCTCTCTCTATCGAGTCGGGTTGGCCTTCGAACACACTGGAAGCGCTTCGAAAGCCATGCCTGATTCAAACGCCATCTCCACAGCTGTCTAGAGCATCCTCGTCCGCCGGGAACTGGGCTGACCTTTGATCGTGCAACAGGCTCCAAGAAGGACCGGAAGAATGGCAAAGAAGCCGGCAGCGTGGTCGCAGCCGTGACAAAACATGGTGCCAAGTTCTCGTGCGTTCTCTCGGCCCCATCAATAAGACTGCTGCGCGGGCAGCCACATATCAGGAGCTGACGCTGACCACGTCACAGCACCGGGACTGCCACCAAGGATTCTTCCTCCAACCCCTCGCCCGTTGTCTCTCCAGAGATGAACCCCTCCAGCTTGTCCTCGAACGACCATCACATCGCCTCGCCCATGCTGGACGCAGTCTCGTCGACAACCTACGCAACAAGCAACTCGCCGAGCACAAGGGAATGGGCAAGAGGGCTTGGTGCAGGCATGGCTGGGTCTCCGGGGAATCTCATCAGCCTAGTCGGGGAGTCCCCGCCCACGGCTCCGTCGTCCTACGAGGACACGCGCGGCATACGATCCGGCTGGTCCTCTCCTAGACCGGCTGTCGGTTACCACCCGCCCTCGGCATCGCCACCAACCGCTGGTCGCCGGCCGCGCAGTTTCCACATGGATGGCCACTACTCCCCGCCGGATGCCCGGCACCAGCTCGCCGAGGCTGCCGCAAGACGCAGCTCGATGCACTCGCACTACGCCCAGGTTAGGGCCGCCTCGAACCCGCCGCTTCCGCATCAGCCACAGCCGCACTTTTACGGCGCACCTGCTCTCGACATCGATTTGCAGCAACGGACTGGCATGAAGGCAGGTGAAAGAGGCTATTATTTTGGCTTCGACACCCTTTCGCCGCAGGATGCCGACCGCGTCCCTGGAAAGCACAACGTGGTCCTGGCCGGATACGAGGGAGGGCTCGAGGTCTTCTCAGTTGGAAAACGGGGCCTCGAGAGCGTTGCTAGTCTGAAAGGACTGCGCGGGGGCGTATATTGTGTCAAGGTGCTGCCGTGGACGCCCGAGAATTCTGATTTGTTCCCTCTGGTGGCGGTGGTTATCCATGGCCCGAGCATCCCGCTGCCGACGCTCGAAGTCAACGTTGAAGGCGACTACGATGCGGTTTCTGCCGACAGGTCTGAGGGCATGAGCAACGCCAGTCCGGATCCCGCAACTAGGAATATTGGCAACCGGGTTGCCCCTGGTTTTGTCGAGTCATACCAGACCACGGTCGAAGTGCTCTCGTTGAAGACTGGCCGCCCGGTGAGCGTTCTTCTTGAGGCGCCTAAGATACCCCTCAAGTCGCCCATCACAAGCCCGAGCTTCAAGGCGCCTCCACCTACTGGCGCGTTCCACATCCATGCCGATGGTGGTAACATCGTCGTATCGTCTGGCATCACTGGTGAATGTTGGGTCTACCGGCAAACGCCAGCCACGAGCGAGCACCCACTTCAGTTCCGCTGTCAGGGTAAGCTGTGGACTACTCTTCAGCAACCACCCAAAGGAGAGGCAGCTCAGGAGCCTGAGCGTGGCCGTTCGCCTGCCCCTCCGCGTCCTCGGCCACAGGTTGCCATCCTCAGCGTCAGCGGCAGATGGATTGCTTATTGCCCAGCCGCGCCATCCTCTCAAATTGCGCTGCG
The DNA here is from genome assembly GCA_033296685.1 of Parachaetomium inaequale. Lineage (NCBI taxonomy): Eukaryota > Fungi > Ascomycota > Sordariomycetes > Sordariales > Chaetomiaceae > Parachaetomium > Parachaetomium inaequale. Next base: position 172,308 of record MU854330.1, read on the forward strand.
GGCGTTGGTCCCAGGGCCGGCGTCCGGCCGTGCTCCGGGCTTGGCCTCCGTTACGCCACCGCAGCTGCCGCCAGCCACCTCGGACCTCGACCTTCCCCTCCCCGAGAGCGTCATGAACAAGATCATGCGGGATGCCACTCAGGAGCTGATCCAGGGCGCAAAATGGGTCGGCAAGCAGGGTTGGCAGGCGTGGAACAATTACTGGAATCCGCAGGCGAGCCAGCAACCACCGACACTCGCGCCTCAGAGCTGGGGAGGAGCGGGCAGTGCACGGCCAGATTCCTCGCAGTTTCCCCCGACACATGGGACTGTCGCCCAGCCGATAGCGAAAGAGCCGGGCCTGGTCTCGATCCTGGATATTGAGGGCCTCGCTTCCTCGGTGAGCCCGCATCCGATTACAACCTTTGCAATTCCCCATGGCTGCAGCTTTCTGTCGTTTTCGCCGTCCGGCCTCTCTCTGTTCAGCGCGAGCAGCAAGGGCGATGTGCAGAGTGTTTGGGACTTGATGCGTATTCAACACACCAAGTCATCACCACTGCAGGCTACTGGTGCGCCATCGGGTGGCCCACGAGTGCGGCAAATTGCGCAGTTCTCTCGGATGACGGTGGCACGCATTGTCGACGTCGCCTGGACACGTCCAAACGGTGAGCGCCTAGCCATGGTCACGGAACGAGGCACCGTCCATTTGCTGGACTTGCCGTCAAGCTCCTTTACATGGCCGCCTCCGCGCCGCCGGCGGGCTCAGGAAGATCAGACTGCGGTGCCGGAGGCCCCCGCCACAGCAGTCTCCATCGCATCAAATGCACTCAGCTCTGTCCGCGACGTCGCGCGCCCTCTCATCAACCGCCAGCGCAGGAGCAACTCCAACGTCCCGCTGGCGACAGGCTCAGGCATTGGGGAGTATGCCACGCATGGTGGCAAGGTCATCGCTGCGAGCATCAGCCATTCGCTAGGCAAGACTGGCAACGCGATCAGCCAGCTTCGGCACACTGGAGACAACAGAGTCTCGCTCCCGAGCTCAATCTCACTCCCCGGGCCATCGTGTGTGGTTTGGGTGACTGGGAAGAGGGACCACTCTCTCTTCGTTCTAGGCGGCGGTCTCGTTCGGACGTTCCCGGCTAAGAGCCGGCGGGCGACCCCAGGGGCCGACAAACGTGCACCGCGCCTTTCCCGGTACTCGGACTTCCAAGTTCCCTTGTTGCCGGACGACCTCCTGTCGCCTCTGGTCAAGAATACCCTTGACCCAGATGAGTACCTGGATGTCGAGAATCTGGACGCCGGTAACAACACCATGGTGCTCAACCAGCCCAGGCTACGAACGCGGGTCCACGACCACAGCGCCGAATCGTCCATTCCCCAGGCCGAGATAGAATCGAGCGCGCCGTACCAGCCGTTCCACACGGACAAGCGGGTGGCGCTGTATGAGCTGGGCCCGTCCCAACAGGAGATGGATCTCACCGCCCTCATGGCGGCCACCTCGCTCGAGGAGACCCCCGCAGAGCCCGCGCCGCGCAAGAAGAAGGGCTCGAAACAAGCCCAAGCCCAGGGCACATCATCATCATCGTCATCGTCCACCCCTTCCAAGTCGTCGTCCGGCGCCTGGGTGTTTGGCCAGCCGATCCAGGCGACCAAGCTCGACCTCGGCGTGCCACACCTCCTCGAGGACGACTCGTCCTTCAACAACCTGCCGCTTGATGCTTCGCGCGCGCTGCCGGCGTCTGCGATGGAAAGGATCCTGCAGCGGACGGTCGGGGATGAGGACGCGCAGATTGTGGTTACGACGCGCCGGAGACGGGGGGCGGCGCCGACGACGCTGGAGGATGATGGGTTTTTTGAGGACGATTGTGAGGTGCTTGATTTTGCGGATCAGCGGGTGTGAGTGGGGGGTGGATGGGGTGGGCTTTGGCGTTTGGGGGGTTGGGGGGTTGGGTGGTGTTGGGTGTGGTTGGGTGCGGTTCTGGCTCGTTCTGGCTTGTTACCCGTCTCGCAGCTGTGGATTCGAGTCTGCTTTGCGTTGCGTCACTACTTTGCTTCGCTGACTGCCGGTCTGCTGAGTCTGAACATGATGGGCTATGCCGGATGGTATTCATTATAGAGAGGAAGGAGCTGGGTAAGGTATTTGGATCATCTGGGTACACTGCATGCATTGGCATTGGGAAGGTATTGAGTCATTGGGACAGTAGGTTGGAGACAGTTGACAGTCATCTCCCCCTCTCTCCGCTACGCTGTGTGGGTTGGGTTTTGGCGCATTGGGTTTCGTCGGGATCGGAATCCTCGGATCGGATCGGGTTGGTTTACCTGCTTTCTTGCTGCTTGCTTGCTTGCTTGTTCTTGTTCTTGGACAGGTGCGGCTGTTGCGAGTAGGGTTGCGGGGGCTGAGGCTGGTCTGGTTTAATAGCAATAGCGGTGAACACTAGGGTAGATAGATACCTGGACCTATCGAGCGATATGCATGTGGCTGGACAGTGTTTGTGTTGAGTGAAGGTGAAGCTTGCGGTAAGTTAGGTACGGTATATCATGATGCAAGACGGCTGGCGAGGGAGTGGAGAAGCCAGAGGGTTGTCGCTCAACTCAGTGATCATGGGAGCTGATGGAAGGACAGTTGTGGAATCGAGATGGGTGTCTGGCTTCGTCAAGAGCCGTTGTATTGCGCTTGAGTTTCATCTTCGCCGCGAGTCCCTTGTTAGTACAAAATTCAAGAGAGTTGGTGAATCATCTGGTATTCGTTCCTCAAACGCTCCTACACCACCCAGACCCCCTTTGTGGTCCGCCACCTCCCTTCCGGCAATAGCCAGCCCCGACTCGCTCGCAGCAAATTAACCCCGTCGTATCATCAACCGGCATGCGCAACCAACCAACAACACCCCAAATAGTACACCCTTTTTTTCTTTCGTTATTCTTTTGCCCCCCTTACAACCAACCCAACTCAGCAACCCAACACTGCCCACGGCGAGAGAGAGAAGGGAGATCAAGCCTTCTTCTTGCCCGCCGCGCTGGCCGCCGCCGCAGCCTTGGCCGCCTTCTTGCGGTTGCTGCGGATCATGACCACGCTGAGGAAGGAGCCCACCACGGCGCAGCCGAGCAGCACCAGGATCACGGGCAGGCGGATCGCCCAGACGCGGGGGGGGAAGAAGTTTTGGAGGGGGTGGTCCGAGTCGACGAAGGGCTGTTGCACACGCAGGAGTCAAAAATCTGAGGGGAAGGGGGGGTGGGGGGGGCCCCCAAAAAGGGGGGAAACGTACCATCAACAGCGTCCAGATGGTGTAGTAGAGGAAGACGACCGACGCGGCCACGAGCATGGCGAGGCCGACGAGTTTGTCGAGCTGTAGGTAAGTGGTCAGCTTGATAGGTTCCCAGTAGGGATTGTTGGTGGGACGGACCATTGTCAAAGGAAGTGTTCGAAGGGAATTGATCGGGTGTGAAAGTGCAGTGATGCGGGCGCGATGTCGAGATCTGGCGCAGTCGAAAGGTGGATTACATGGCCTGAACGAAGCTGGTCTCGGTCCCGCGACAGTGGACGTTGCGCCACGGTGACCTTGCCGAAAATGTGGTCAGGGGTTCGCGTTAGCGCGTTCAGCCGCCGAGCCCCGGCAGGCAGCAGAACAAAGTGGGGCGACTTCAAGCCTTGGCTGCACCAGCCTCGCCAAACAACATTTTAGCTCTGGTTTGCCTTCTCTCTGCTGCGAATGCCATCATCATCACCTTTGCCTTCAACAAACCCGGTAATTCCCTCCCTTCGGAATCCGGTATTCCACATCTCCCCAGGACGCAGGCAGGGCGCTTTCTTCATTGTCTTCAGGAAGGAGACTTCCTGATTGACCGAGGAAAAGATGGCGTCGGCCGACACAGAGGCGCCCGCGCGCCACACGAGGGACGACCCTTCGCCATCCCCCATCGACCGCCGTCGCTCCCCGAGCCCGAGTCGCGCTCGCTCCCTGTCTCGTGACTCCCGGGATGCACACGGCTCGCGCGACATCTCGCCGCATCCGAGAGATGCATCCCGCGACCGCTCCCGCGACAGGTCCCCTACAAGGTCTCCCAGATCCCCACCCCGAAGAACCTCCCCGCCGCCTCGCGATCGTTCCCGCTCCCGTTCTGCCGACCGATCCCCCGCTAGATCTCCCCCGAGAAGACGCTCGCCCCCTCCCGCGCGCCGCGATGCCGACAGGTACCGCCCCGTCAGGAAGGCGCCCACACCGCCGCTGGCAGCCCCGGTCAAGACGGAGGAGGAGAAGCTGGCCGACGCGCGGGCCGAATACCAGAAGCTCCTCAACCTGCGCAGCCAGGGCGTGTACCTGCCGCCCCAGAAGCTGCGCGCCCTCCAGGCCGCCATCACCGACAAAAGCACCAAGGAATACCAGCGCATGGCCTGGGACGCCCTGAAAAAGTCCATCAACGGCCTCGTCAACAAGGTCAACACGGCCAACATCAAGTTTGTCGTGCCCGAGCTGTTTGGCGAGAACCTCATCCGCGGCCGCGGCCTGTTCTGCCAGAGCCTGCTGAAGGCCCAGCACGCCAGCTTGCCCTTCACCCCGATCTACGCCTGCCTGGCCGCCATCTGCAACACCAAGCTGCCCCAGGTGGGCGAGCTGCTGGTCAAGCGGCTGATCATGCGCTTCCGGAAGGCCTTCAAGCGCAACGACAAGGCCGTGTGCCTGTCCTCGACCATGTTCATTGCCCATCTGGTAAACAACCAGGTGGTGCACGAGACGCTGGCCGCACAGATCCTGCTTCTGCTGCTGGCGAAGCCGACCGACGATAGCGTCGAGATTGCTGTCGGGCTGATGCGCGAGGTTGGCTTGTTTCTGGAGGAGATGTCGCCCAGGATCACCAACGCCGTCTTCGACCAGTTCCGGAACATCCTGCACGAGGCCGACATCGACCGCCGCACGCAGTACATGATCGAGGTGCTGTTCCAGGTGCGCAAGGACAAGTACAAGGACAACCCGGTGATAAAGGAGGAGCTGGACCTGGTTGAAGAGGAGGACCAGATCACGCACCGGGTCGGCCTGGACGACGACATTACCACCCAAGACAGCCTGAACGTCTTCAAATTCGACCCTGATTGGGAGACCAACGAGGCGGAATACAAGAGACTGAAGGCTGAGATCTTGGGCGAGGGCAGCGATGACGAGGACGACGAGGACGAATCCGAGAGCGAGTCGGAAGCCGAAGACGAGGAGCAAAAGGCGGTGGAGATCAAGGACCAGAGCAACGCCGACCTCGTCAACCTCAGACGAACCATATACCTCACCATCCAGTCGAGCGCGGACCCCGAGGAAGCCGCGCACAAGCTGATGAAGCTGCGGCTTCCCGCCGGCCAAGAGCCCGAGCTGGTGTCCATGATCGTCGAGTCGTGCGCCCAGGAGAAAGTCTACCTCAAGTTCATGGGCCTGCTGGGAGAGCGCTTTGCGCGGCTGAACCGCATGTGGATGGACCTCTTCGAGGAGTCGTTTATGAAGTACTACTCGACCATCCACCGCTACGAGACCAACAAGCTGCGGAACATTGCCCGCTTCTTTGGCCATCTGCTCGCTTCCGACTCGATCGGCTGGCACGTCTTCTCCGCCATCCACCTCAACGAGGAGGAGACGACGTCGGCAAGCCGCATCTTCATCAAGATCCTGTTTGAAGACCTGCAGGAGAACATGGGCACGGCCAAGCTCAAGGCGCGCATGGGCGACGAGACGCTGCAGCCCAGCTTCCAGGGCATCTTCCCGCACGACAACCCGCGCGACATCCGCTTCGCCATCAACTATTTTACGTCCATCAAGATGGGCTACCTCACCGATGAGATGCGCAACTTCCTCGCCAACATGCCCAAGCCGGCCCTGCCCGCCCCCGCCGCCGACTCGGACTCCGAGTCGGTGTCGAGCTACTCGTCCTACTCGTCCTACTCGTCCCGCTCCCGCTCGCGGACCCCGCGCAGGGCAATCGACCGCGACCGCGGCCGCTCCGTCTCGCGCACGCCGCCGCCGCGCAGGGGCCGGGCAGACGACAGGTCCTACTCGCGCGGCCGCAGCTACTCACGCTCGCTCTCCCGCTCGCGCTCCCCTACCCCCAGGGGCGCGCACGGGCAGTGGCGGGGTCGCCGGCGTAGCGTGAGCCGCTCGCCGAGCCGGAGCAGAAGCAGAAGCAGGAGCCTGACCCCGGCCAACAACCGAGCGCGGGGCGGCGGCGGCGGTGGTGGTAGAGGGCGCGGGCGGAGTTATACACGCTCGCCGACTCGGTCTCTCTCGCCTTCCCGCTCGCGCGAGCGCTCTCCGCTGCCGGTGCGCCGCGGTCGGGACCGTACGCGGAGTAGGTCTTATTCAAGGTCACCTGTTCCTGCTGCTGCTGCTTCTGCGGCTGCTGCTGGGAGGGGTCATATGGGAGGGGCTGCGGCGGGGAAGCGCGCCAGGGGCGACGGGGACTCGTACTCGCCTGGTCCGCCGCCTGCGAGGAGGGTGAGGCGGTATTCTAGTCGGAGTCGGTCGCGGTCGCCTGTGCGGAGGGGTTCGCCGTCGAGGTCGCCGGATGTGGGGGAACGTGGGAGGGCTGAAGATAATAGAGCTCCGGTCGTTGGTGGTAGTGGAGGAGGAGGAAGGGGGAGGGGAAGGGGCAGGAGGGATTCTTACTCGCGGTCTGCGTCGAGTATTCCTTCGCCGTCGCGGTCGAGGAGTCCCCTCCCGCCGCCGTCGCGGGGCGCGGGCGCGGGGAGGGGTGCTGGTGGTGGTGGTGCTGGAAGGGATGGGTATAATGCCGGCGGGGGATATAGGGACCGGGGAGATGATGGGTATCGTGGGCGGGGCCGGAGGGACAGCAGGAGTAGGTCGCGCTCGCCGGTAAGGAGCCCGGTCGGGGCTGGGGGTGGTGGTGGCAAGCGGAGGAGGTATTATAGTAGTTCGCGGTCGAGGTCGCCGCCGGTGCCTGCTGCTAAGCGGGGGAGGGTTGATGGTTAAGGGGGGGGGGTAACGGGGTTGTGGTTGGGGAAGTGGAGAGAGAGGATGGGAGATTGTAAAAATGTGATACCATTCGAGTTGTTATCAGATCAAGGATCGAGTTGGCGGTGCTTTTGGGACGGGCAGAGACTACGGATAGTGCTTATCAACCTAGATCAAAGTCTACGTTCCTTTGTAACTTGCCAGTGGTTGAAGCTGAAGTGGATCGCGGGTGGTAGTTGCAATTGTCGAGGGAGGTCATCCCCCAACTCACGAAAGGAGGATTTTATATCCTAATTACATAGCCCACGCTGCCGAGTTCGCCAACACCGCGGCGGCGTCGGTTAATTGCTGCTATATCTGATATCTGCGGGCTTCTTTCTCTACTCCACGCCTGACTTTGTGGCTTGGTAGCTGAGACCGGCCGGTGTGGAACTTGAATGCGACCCCGAGGCCTGAAGAGATTCTAACGACCCTTTTTGGTTCCTGGGAGCATACGTTTGGTATTTCGTGGGTGCTCAATCAATAGCTGTCACAACCGCCCAGGCCCCAAACGGTGGATTGGTCTCGAGACGCACATACCGGCAGGTTTGGGGGGTCACATCGGATGAGCCGTCTGTAGACGGGGGCTAATTGAACGGACAGGATAGCCAGATCCTGGGAACCTGCAGCTCACTGACGATGTCTGTCACACAACGAACCGTAGTCGAGAGACATGAGCGGTCTGTAAGTGGCTGGATGCAAAGGGTACCCGGATCCCCGTGCATGCAGACGACGAGTATGTCCTCTTGAGAGCTTGATGCCAGACAGCAGCTAGGGGCAGTGGAAGTTGGTGTGATATCACAGACGAAGTCTAATGATGGGGCAGATTGGATCAATGTAATAATAGGATGGAACTAAGTTGGTGAGTTGGCTCATAGGCGTTACAGATAGATTCCTTTGCATCATATAATCGACCTTTCTCTCCACAACCTAGAATTTCCTTTTTGTGGATCGTTGTCAAAGTTTGGACAGCAGGGCTTGGGGTCTGATATTCGCAAGAGCCGAGGTCATACGCCGAGAGGGAGGGCCCATCATCAGCACCCGGTTTTCCCATGCATCGATGGCATGATCAGCCACGTCGACACTCTCGGATGAAACTGCAGATTGTCCTGCAAACCAGACCTTCTCGACCACGATTGGAGGCCGAGGCCAGCTGAAAGACAGGGCGGGCGGGCTGACACCAACAGAAGTCGCCTAGAAGCCTTGGCGAGTCATCATAGCACGATGGATGCAAAGAAGATCTGTCTGGGCCGACAAAGCAATGCCGACTTTTGAATGTATGTGCTGCAGTTCTGCCGTTTTGCGTCGCAGCTAGATGGCCTCGCCGACGCCGTCATTCCGGCAACTTGCATCGGCTGAGTCGATGGCGTTTTGGGGGCTGCTTGAACTTCGAGAAACCATTTCCGGTGCGTCCAATCCAGCGCGAGCGGGCTTGGCATTTAGTGGGCCCTTACTGTGTAGATTCACCTGAAACACGGCCGATAGAGGCTGTAAATTACGGCTGGGCTGTCACCTAGTGACCTTTGCCCAGGTACGTACGTTATTTACGCCAGCCCATCATCTCGGTACCTACGGTACCTGGTAGTTAACAAGTCCAGATTAACGACAGGAAAATAAAACCGATGTGTTCCCCCCACAAACAGCGGTGACAGCTTTCCCATCGCAAGTTGATAGTTAGAACACGTTCGTATTCATCCCCCCGGCGGGGCCCTGCTGACGACGACTCTCCCCAACGCAGCCTATCAAGCGCATTCTAGCGCTTACACAACACAACCCACCCACCGGCTGGTATCCGAGACCGGGTCCTCGGGAGCGGCTTGCTTTAGTGCGCATCTTTCCTCCGGACACAGAACTAGTTTATATGTATATGGGAGTTGACTGCCTCATCAACCCTGCTGCTGGCCGGCGTATGTACTTGGATGCATGCATTACCGCGCCGGAGCATCGCGCCGCCGCCATCCATTCAGCAGGGCCTCCGTTCCCTCGCACGCGCTGCATGCCGACGGAAACGGGCACGATTCGGGCCATGATGGCATGCTGTTGTGCAGGAAGGAGGAAAAATCAGGCATTGGTTTGTTGCACCGCTTTCCTATCGAGGCGGATCCATCTAATCTGCCTGTCCAGCCTGTCTAGGTAGCCGACGCCGGATACCAAACGGGGCGGCGGCGAATGGGCATTTTGTAGTCGGTGCGAATCCCGGTATCCAACTAACTCCCTGAATGTTTTTTACTGGGACGGTTGTCTGCTTGCACCGCGGCGGTCGGGTGTGGTTGGCTGGCCCGGACAGGGCGCGCGACGAATCGGCATTTTTAGCTGCATGTCTAACGGAGCACATCGGGAACTAGGTAACTTCTGCAGTACCCCACTCCTCCTCTCCAGGCGATGCCCGGCCGAATGGCAGGGCAAGTTCACTCATCAACGACGTCGGAGTTGGCATGTGGTTGTCCTAGGAAACGTTGTCCTACCCACACACACGCCAGGAGAGAGATCGACGGCTTTTGAACTCCAGGTTTCATGCCGAGCCTGCCTGACTCTCTCTCTCTGTCCATGCGCCGGAGCGCCTCCCCCAGCCTGGGCTGGCATGCCACTGGTGTCGTCTGGTCTCGAGGAGTCGAGATGCTCCGAGACCTTTTTTTCTGATGATCTGCGCTTTACGTGTGCGATGCGATGCGATGAACTCGTACAACATACCAGACCCCATCCGATGTCGTAATCGCGTGCCTGTGCCTGGGCCTGGGCGCTGGGAACATCAGTCTGATCTCGGGGGTCCTGGAGGTACAGAGTGGATAGTTCGGACGGGTAAACCGGTGGTTGGAGAGGTTGTTGTCAAAGTCAATTCGAGAATACTATACCTTGAACATAGAGTTTCAGGTAATTAAGAACTGTCTGGCTTATCTGATGGAGAGGCCCGCCCTTTTCGTGGGGGGACGGAGGGTTACATGCTGAGGTGAAGGATCCCGCTGCCCCTTTTTACCCCTCTCTCAGGGTCTCTCACCATCTCCGAAGCTGCTGACGTACCTCTGCGATCTCGATATCAAGGCCGCTAGCCGTCATCAACAAGGAGGCCCTCTCCAAGGCCGGCGAGGTCGGGTGTCGTACAGATGACACAGGTAGCCGTGGGGGAGCCGGTGCTTGAAGCTGGGGTATCCCGTCCTCAGGCGGCTGTTACCAACCACCGGCAGAGTCGATCTCACACCAGAGGCTTGCTCCTCATCAACCAACATGCGTGGCTGTGGGAAAAGGATGACGCCGTCCAAGGCCCAGTTGCCGTGCCCCCTGCTTATCCTCGACAGCTCCGTGCCATCAGGAATCTCGAAGGTTTCCACCAGGGCCAAGTCCGGCCGCCGCTAGACATTCCTGAGAAGGGGATTGTAGTTCAACTCGCGCTTGTTTGTTAGTACCGATCTCTTGACATTTGTCCTGGCTTCAAAAGGGAAAAAATCGAAACGAGAAAAAAAAGGGAACAGAGCCATCACTTTTTTCTTTTACAAGAAATTGGTGTTTTGTCGAATTCCGAGCAAAACAAGGGGGCACTGTAACCGCAAGGATGACCGCCGTATCTTGGCGCACTTCCCCCACGGGCACAACTCCTGGGTTATATCAAGCAGCCAAGGCATTGCTTATTAAACGGCCGCCTGCCACCGTCAAAGTTGCAGCGTCGGTGTCCCGTCGCCAAATTGTGTGCTTGAATTCTGCTCGAGAAACCGGATCCGGCACGGGCAACTTGGCAGTGCTTGGTTGCTGCGTGCTTGCTTGAGCTGCGGTGCCATGACCCGAAACTTGAGGCCGGAGAAATGCTGCGTTCGTCTCCAGGCCACTCAGCATCTCTCGGGCAGCCACCGCTGGACGGCTGCAGCACGCGCCGGAGGATAGCGTTGCAGGAGAGCTGCAGTCGCGCGTCGCTTGTTTGTGGCATCTCCGATTCCGTGCAGCACTGCCTGCCGCTTCGGATGGGCCGCCGAGATGATCCATTTGAGAAAGGGGTTAGCTACTCGTACCTTGGGGAATCCATCGATTTGGTGAGAAGCTCGACGGCGCAGATAGCACTGCCACGATTGCTCCGAGATTGGAACAAGGTTCTCAGAATTCCAGAGTCGTGGAAATAGGAGAGAAAAGGCCATTGTTATACCGGACAGGTTTCTGGATGCGACACGAGATGGCAGGGGTCCCTTTGCAGGGAGGTGGGTGTGTCCGAGAGTCCGGCTGCAGTGCGCGCTCGCCCAGACAAGGAACATGGACGATTCGTCGCGCCGTCAGTTCGCGTTGGGTACGGAGTACTTCGTACCTGGCAGGCTCTGGCGGGGCTCGCTCCATTCCAGGAACGGACGAACGACGCGAGACCGAGACGGGGCGGGATTCCATTCCAGAACAACAGGCCGAAAAGAGATGGAAGCGGGCAGGGAGGCTGGAGACGACCCCAAGGTCGAGAGCGGCGATGATCCAAATCAAATCATTTGCCCCGGAAGGCCGGCCACTAGGCCTTGTTTGGTGTGGATCGTAAAATGCATGCAAAAAAACATGGAGTCGCCCTTTTCATCCCCTGGCGCAGAGTCGCAGACGGGCTTCTGGCCGCAGGAGTGGGTCTGCTAGCGCGGCTTGGGTCAATGCCTCGTTTCCATCTCACGCCGGCCAATCACAACGCCCGCTCTGACCTCCGTCAACACGGTCCGGAGAACTCTCCTAAACGCGAGGAAGGACCCTGTGAAAACGGCAGGACTTGGCGGAAGAAGATGGAATGGATGAAACATGGAACCAAGAGACAAAGTCACCGGTAGCCGATCAAAAAATGCAAACGGTCAGGGCCGTGGAGAGATCAACCCGGGCTCTTCTTGAGCCGAGGCCAAATGGCTCCAACAAGGGCCACTGGTGATGACTGTGACCCTCCAGTGGAATGCAATCCTTCTTGACTCCCTGCCCCGCGAAATGACACCGTCCCGAGCACTGTCTCAGCGAGCCTGGGCAAGCCGTTTATTACCAGGCTTTACACTGTAATTACGGGTACCGCTTGGCCTGATTGATGCGCCAGTGGGGTCTCGGCGGGTGGAGCTGCATGGGATGTCTTGAAATTTTGGCCCGCAGGCCGATGGACCGTGGACGGGAAGAGGCACCGATTCGTTCCAGGGGCTCGCTGGCGTGTGCACCACCGTTGCCCAGTCTGTCGATGGTCTGTCTGCCTGCCTTGCCTGTCTTCCACTCGCCGGCACGGTTCTGACCAAACCTTCCCACCATCGAACCTTCCCTTCGCTCAGCCCGCCCGTCACCAATCCCCTTCCATCGTTCAGTCTTTCTTTTTGTCTCGTCACTTCACCACCACGTGTCCCGGTATCTGATTCGAAAAATCCTCCTTTTGCGGCCTGCCCTCTCCAGGTGGCACAGAGCCGCTGGAAGCCTCCCTCCCCCCGAGCAAACGTCGCGGTGCCTCGTCCTTCTGTGCCTGGCCTCGTTTTGGTCATCCGGAACGCCGCTTCTTTCGATTCTCCCTCCGCTGTTTCCCTACCACCCCTGATTTTCCTTGTCACGACCATCCAGCACCGACTTCCTTTCCTCCCGTCTCGATTGCCCCTGCGTTCGCTCCCCGGGCTCTACGCGAACCGGCCACCTTGGGCCGTTCTCCCAACCGAAAAATAAGGTCGACTCGCTCGCTCTCCACCTCCCGTACCGCAGTCACGGCACCAACGTCTGGATCCTTCCGATGTGCTGCCGATAACGACTGAATTTGCAGGTGTCAGTAGTGGGCACTGCGTTCCTACTTCCTTGCAGCTTCGACTACACCCGACAAAGTCTCAAACCGACAAGCCGTCCGCGGTAACAGTGGACTGCTTTCCCGAGACGAACAACGGGCCGTTCTCCTTCCCTTGGCCGCAGGCGTCCTTCGATTCTATCGTGTCACCGACCGTTGAAGGTTTTCCTATTTCCGCATCCTCCCACTTCTCTGTCAGCCCTCTGAGATCGGCAGGTACGTGATTCCGTTCCACTGGGCTCTGCCACTGCCTCATTCCCGCCTAGCACGCAGCCCTGCGGCGTTGGTGCCTCACAAGCGTGCTTGACTCAGCGGCGAAGCACACTCTGTTGTCGACTGTTTTGGCTAACGTTGTACCGAGCAGCAATCCTACCGATCCCGAGCTACCTAATATCCACCAACCTCATTCTGAGCACCCTCGCGCAGACCTCACACCTCGGGGCTGCGGAACACCTTGATTCGTAACAAGGTTGCGTCGGACCTTTTCCCCCATTCACCATGGCCGCGCTAGTACAAGGCTACCCCCAGCAGTCGGGGACAGTCACGGTGCTCCAGGCTCGGCCATCGTCCGCCTCGGGAATGCTGCAGTCGCTCCCGGTACAATCGACGACACAATACGTACCTGGAGGCTCCCACCGGCATAGTCTCCACGGCTTGCCTTCCACGGTCACCGCGCCTGTGGTGTACCGTGGCGGCTCGGGCGCCGTCCAACAATATGCCCTCAGAAGCATGCCCAGTCTTAATCCGACGGCACCGTGGCAGCAATCCAGGACGCAGCGAACATCCTCTTCGCCGGCGGTCCCCACCATCCAGGCTCTGGATTACCTCCAACCTGCTGTGGTTCATTCGCGGTACTCGGCCAGTGTATCTATGACCAACCTGCCCAGCACTGCAAACTACAGCCTGCAGACGGGGGTTGGTACCCGCGATGATTCCGCTTTGCCAGTACCTGGCACCAGGAGAGCCGCAACCGCACCCCGGCCTTCCCCGTCGAACAATGCGACGTCGTCGCAGTCGTCGCTGGCGCCAGCGGCTCCGATACGGCCCGCCCCCGAAAGGTACAGGCGGTCAGCGCTGCGTGCGGACTCGACTGGGACGTCTACCGCGACCACGGGTGCCCAATTACGGCCTTCGCATTCAGTCATGTTGAATCGGCCGAACAGCTTTGTTGGCTCATTCTCTGGGTCAGCGGTCGATGACACGGGATTTTCTCGCAGCCAGGCCCCCGACGAAATTAAGAGGGTTCGCAGGCGCAGCATGCCTGCGCTGGATTCTCCCGGATTTCCAATCCACCTAACCCCGCACGACCTGAAGCAGCCGGCAGAATCGAATCTCCCCAAGAGCGCTGAATTGGATGGCAAGGCTGGCAAAACCGGGAACGACCTCACCAGCGACAAGATGAGCAATGATGAGCAGGCTGGGAGCGGCCGAAGCGCTGCGGGAAATGTGCACCCCTCTTCTGTAAGTTCCCGCATCCCGCATTTCTTGCCTCCTGCCCGCAACCACATGCCGCGCATTGTCCAATCATGGGCAATGCCCTGCGTCTTGCCCTTCAGGATTAACACGAGTTCTCTTCTCCCCCATTTAGTCCGCCAACCGCAACGGCTCTGACCCCACCGCCAACCCCACCATGCCTGCTTCCCCGGACCAGGCTGGCGCCAACCAAGATTCTTCACGCATCGTCAATGTTCCGCCACGAACCTCGTCGACCGATGCCTCGAACGTCAAGCGCGCCGCAAACTCGTCGCCGCTTTCAAAACCCGTGACCATGGACACGACCGGGGAGAGCGGCCAACCCGCCGATGCTACCGATTCGGCGACCCAGGAAGTGGTGTCTCCGCCCCGTTTCGAGAGCCCCGCTGTCCGGCAGTTGACAGCGATCAACGAGAAGCGAGGCAAGGCTAAGAGCAAGACATCACGCCTCCGGCGGGCCTTCTCATTTGGCAGCGCTGCCGAGTTTAGGAAGGCCGTACCTGACAGCGAACCGGCCGAGAATGGCGCCGGAAAACTTCACAAGGACCGCAACCCAGACGACGCCTACGATGAGGAGCAGGCGCGGATCGCTGAGCAACAAGAGGCTGCCGGCATTGGCAGCAACATTTATGCGGGAGGGAGATTTTTCCACGGATCAACCGACAATCTCTCCATCTCATCCACGGCGTCCTCGGCTTCGATTATGATTCGCAAGATGGGCCGTGGCATGAAGAAGGGCACTCGGTCTCTTGTTGGCCTTTTCCGACCTAAGTCAGTCGTTGGGGTCCCGGCGATGGATGCACTGCCCGAGACTTCACAGCCTGCCGTGTCCATGATCACCGCCGAAGCCGAGCGGGAGCTAGTCAACGTCAACGCCGATCCCAAGGCGCAAGGGGGTGGTATTGGATTTCCCCGCCTGGAGCGGAATTCGATCGACGCAGCTAAGGTGCCGACGATCGAGCCGGAACGGTTGGGGAGTTCGGGAACCGATAGCACGGGGGCCCGGAAGAGCATTGTCGGGGGCGAGAAGGAGCGGGCTGAAGTCCTGGCCGCTGTTCGCAAGGGAATCTTGAAGCGTATGTTTTACCTGCCAATGTGCCCTGAGCTCAGCTAACTGTTCTAGATCGCACTGGCTCCTCGAGCCCGTCGCCCCGGCCCTCGGAGAGCAAGGGCTCTGCTTTTGACCTGCCGAGCGTCCCTTCGGTCACGGACTCTCCCAACTCCAGCGCGCCCAGCACCCCTAACGAGGACTCGCACGGCCACAGGCGGACTGGCACCGTGACGATTGGCAGCGAGGATTATTTCGTCTCGGCTCTCCGGCTCCGCCAGGACACCAAGAGCGCGCCCGGTACTCCCCAGAGCGCGAAGCGCAATGCTACCTTCAGCCCGCGGATCGTCTTCTTCGAGACGTGGCCGAGCCAGGAGTACGACCGTCGTGGTGAAATTGCTACTTGCAACCGCCTGACGCCGATGCTGGCTCAGCAGATCAAGGAGGAGCTGAACACGTTCAAGATGGTACGCCTCAGGCTCGTGAGACAATGCGCTTAACCGAGTTTGCTAACTTTTGCGATAGGAAATGGAGGTCCACGAGAACTCGAAGATTTACACGCACTTCTTCTGATGATGCAGGCGAATGGTCCCGCAGCGCAACAACCTCTCGGCTCGTTTACTATTTTTCCTTTGATACAGGGAGACGGCGACATCGTGTCGTGTATTTGAGCGGGTTTTACATTTTCCGCGGCGTTTCATCAGGGTCAGCATAGTATGGTGTCACGGCGTTTTTTTCCCTTCGCATTTCGATCTCGACAGCTCTTTGCGGCTAGAATCTTGCACAGCGCAGCACAGCGATTCTTTTAATCACACACACGACACAGTCGGTCGGCACCTTTGTCTCTTTTCCTTGGGCATCGACCAACGTCTTTCTGGTCGGGGGCTGCTGCGGCGTTTGACGCCGGGTCGAGTGGAGGGGGGATGGTCCGGAGACGGTGTGGAGGATCAGCGGAGGGGGTGGTTGGGGAGGTGATAGACGGGAGGGATTGGCATAGGGAAGCGAGCAAGGTCGACCTCGGCGAGGAGCCTCGGGTCCTCCAGCGGCGCGGCAGTCAGATGGGGTTTTTGTTTAACCCAGACCGGCACCGAAAGGCGGACAAGGCGACGACATCAAGGAGGAGGACATAGCGGCTCCCGGCGTGTCCATACACGACTACGTCATTTTGCTTTCCTTTTTTTTTCTGTCTCGTTTTCCAAGCGACAAAAAGTTTTCCTCTCACGATGCTAGTGTCGGAGCGGTCATCATCATCGTCTATCTCCATTGGGCGGCCTAATCATGATTCATTCTACCTTGTTCCCCTCTCATTTCTCTCGTTTCGGTGTCCCTTTTTTTTTCCCCCTTCTCATTTGGCTGTCCTGTGTGTGTGGGTGTTACATAGTCCTCGTCTGCGCTGCCATCGTCATCGTCGCCGTCGTCGTTGCTTTGTTGGTAATCGGTTTAGTTTAGGTAGTGAAGTGAATATGGAAGTACAAATGAACAAAGTTAGTATGGCAAATCTATCTAAGGTATCTGGTTGTTTCCAAGAGGTGTCTGTCACCTCCGGGACTCTTCTGATGGAGATGGTCTTGGCTTGTTTGGATGAAATCGTCGTTAGCGTGACAGTATTTTACGCTCTAACTATCCAAAATAGCATCTACGGAGTACCTGCCTCGGCTGTAAAAAGGGGCACTACCTAGCTCGGGGAGTTAACTAGGTAGCGCTCCACTTGATTCAACGGCCAGTACGAGAAGGGCATGAGCATGATGGATGAGATGCAGGGGGTGTGGTGACTGTAGTAGTTTGCCCACCACCACAGACTAGGTATCTATCTAGGTTTCTCGATCCACCGCTCCATAGATTCAGGCTCGGTAGGAAGTTGGTCCACGTATGTTCTAACGCTGGCAATCTGTTTCATCACTTTGAGCTTGCCGTCGGCATTCATCGTAGCAAAACAGGCCGCCAGGAGGCCCTTGAACAGCCAGTCATTCACGCGCGCAGCCAGACAATCGGCATTCGGGCATTCCATCGCATTCGACTTTGCAGGGCGCTCGATACTGTCAGCGACGGCTGTGATGCCGATGTCGCTGGACCGTTTGGCAGCGGGCTTTGCGCTGCGCGCGACTTCCACGGCAGAGGAGTCAATGATATCGGGATCGGGATTGTCGACAACTCGACTCGGTCCAACAACATGCCGTGATGCCGTTGATGAAGATCATGCTGTATTGGGGGAAGTGCTGGTTGACTGGGTGGTCAGCCCGGGGGACCCTCCAAGTGTGAATCTGTGTTGTTTCTTTTTGTCCTTTCCTGGCGAGGGCTGTGTCGTGGTTCGTCTTGCTTCTGGGGACGAGCGTCCCGACTCTGACCCTGGCCTGTTGCTCGGATGCATTGGCGGTCGGTCGGGTCGGTTCGGACGGTTGGGTCACTTGGGTGGGATTTGCTGGCGACAATCATGGGATGGTGCCATCTGGCTTTTGGAGACGAGATTTAGCTTCCATTTGGTGTGGGGTTTGGGGGACGAGGGGAGACGGTGTGAGATGCACAAAGAAAAACTGTGCTTGGGGTCTTGGACCTTTGTGGGGAATTGCATCATCCCGCTTTGCAAGCGGTTTGGGCCAATGAAAGGTGAGGGAGGTGGATTTTCTTCAGCCTTGCAGAGAAGGCAAACCCAACTTTTTTTTCCTGGTTCCGCAGAAACCCGTCAGCCTCGACAGTTGCTAGGGATTTTTTTCAAGTTCGTTGCGCGCATAGACACCACCACCAGCTCGGCTGAGACGAGACGCTGGCGCGCGGTATAACATCTCAATTCCGCGCAACGATTGCGCGGGCGTGGTTGGTTGGTCGACCGAGAGCCTTCTCGTCCATGGCCGCCGATGCGACACCAGCAGCTGCGGCTGCTACGACGAACTCGAAGCCGAAGCTCCATGGCCGCGCCTTTTATGAGAGCCTTGGCTCGCCCAAGTACATCGTCGCGCCGATGGTGGACCAGTCCGAGTTTGTGAGTCGACCGGCTACCCAAGGTACTTCGCGCGCTGTGAAGGTGACTAACTTCGGCTTCGTCAGGCCTGGCGCATGCTCTCGCGATCATTCCTCCCCCCGTCCCAACAGTCAGACTTGCTCGCGTACTCGCCCATGTTTCACGCGCGTCTCTTCGGCGAGAGCCAAAAGTACCGCGACCAGCACTTCCAGCCGACGAAACCCGACTCGGATGCCCTCTTCCTCGACGGCAACCCGGCCATCGACCGGCCCTTCTTCGTACAGTTCTGCGCCAACGAACCACAGGCGCTCCTCAACGCGGCGAAACTCGTTGCACCCTACTGCGACGCGGTTGATCTCAACCTTGGCTGCCCCCAGGGCATCGCCAAGAAGGGCCACTACGGCTCCTTCTTGCAGGAGAACCAGGACCTGATACACCGGCTGATCAAGACACTCCATGAGAACCTCGATATCCCCGTCACGGCCAAGATCCGTATCCTCGAGACAAAAGAGGCAACACTCAAATATGCGCAGAACGTTCTCAGCGCCGGCACGAGCATCCTGACGGTACACGGGCGCCTGCGCGACCAGAAGGGGCACCTGACCGGTCTCGCCGACTGGCAAATGATCCGCTACCTGCGCGACAACCTCCCCCCAGAAACAGTCCTTTTCGCCAACGGCAACATCCTCCAGTACGAGGACCTCGAGAAGTGCCTCGCCGCCACCGGCGCAGACGCCATCATGAGCGCCGAAGGCAACCTCAGCAACCCAGGCATTTTCGCCGCCCCGCCGCCGAAGGGGCAAGAACCGCGCGGCTACTGGCGCGGCAAGGACGGCAAGGGCGGGTGGCGCGTCGACGAAGTCTTCCGCCGCTACCTCGACATAATCCACCAGTACGTCCTGGGCGCCGCGCCGCCGCAGAGGCGGCCGCTCTTCGTCCCCGGCGACAGCACGGCGTGGATGGACGAAGAGGCTGCCACCCTACCGGGCCTGGACGGGTCCGACGGGAAACCCAAGAAGCGCAGGACCGACGCCGCCAAGGAGAACCCGGCGCTGTTGGCCGCCAACTTTGTCGGCATGCAGCCGCACCTGTTCCATCTGCTGCGGCACCTTGTCTCGCGCCACCACGACGTGCGCAACGCGCTCGCCCGGGCGCGCCTCGGCGATATGGACACGTACGAGGCGCTGTACCGGATGGTGGAGAGGAAGGTTGCCGAGGGCTTGCTCGAGTACGAGAGGACCAACGGCAAGAGCGTCGAGGAGGATGTCCCTGCGGCGGTGAGGGAGCATGAGGACGACCCGGAGAGCTCGGCCCGCGCGGTGCGCGAGTGCAAGCGCCCGTGGTGGGTTGTCCAGCCTATTATTCGGCCGCTGCCCAAGGAGGCCATGGCCAAGGGCGCGATACAGCTGAGCAAGAAGGAGCGGAAGAGGGTGGCGGCCGAGATGGAGGGGAGGGAGGAGAAGGGGGCCAAGAGGAGTAGGGAGGGCGCGGGGGATCAGCCGGCTGCCGAGACGGCTGCGGCGACGGAGTCGCTGGAGAAGACGACCAGCTATCCGTCGAGCGAACTGGTCAGCGGGTGAGAGGCCCGAGAGGATCGCTTTCTGGATAAATCATGTGGGCAAGCTCGTCCCTGGGACAGGGCCTGCGCAGGGAACCCCGACTCGGTTCGCTGATCCGATGCGAGCCTCGTCTGGCCTCGTGAGGCGATGGTCCGGGAAGGCCACGCAGTGTACTGAGTGCACACCTACGGGGTGCTGATGCCGCGCGCTATCCGTATTCGGCGCTGCGCATTCGGTCTCCCTCATGAGCTGCCTGGACGCATCTACACAGCCAACAGACATCTTCTCGATCTCAGCATGGCCAAAAAGACAGTTTTCCGTCGACCTCCTTCCCATGCCCCTCCAATCTCAAGCATGTGTAGGGGTGGACGGCTTGTTATGGATGGCATCAATGTACAACGCCCAAAGAGATATTGATATGGAACGTGCTGATGAGCAGCTCAGGGGCACGTGCCGTGAGAGGTTCACCCCTGGGAACAAGTCATCGTTGGCAATATCGGCCTGCTTTCCCTCACTCTTTGCTTGCAGCATTTCAGTCAGTGCCTCTCGCTCATTACTTGGTATGTTTCAAGCTTTCTTTGCAGGGGCATATTCTGCCCTGCTGGCTTGGCTTCTCTGCGGGCCGTTTGAGGTGGAGGAAGAGTGGACGAACGGTCTCGGATCCTTGCCGTTTTATGGTTTGGGCCAGGTACCTCAGACTTGGAAGCCCGGGCATCCCGGCGCAAGCGGTGCCGCCAATCGTCTTTGGTGCGATTGGGTCGATTCCCGCCAGCCGGCGCCAACCAGCGCCACACAACACGAACAGGACAACCTGCCCGGTTTGGAGGGCCCAAGGCTTGGATGGGTTTGTGGCTGTAGATGCTGTCGTATGTCCGGAAACGGCAGGCTGTCTGACTGTCTGATCGAAACCTGCCGATCGAGAAATCGCGCTGACTCTGCAACAACCCTGTCCCCTTACCGTGCCGCTTTCCCGCCGCTGCAGAGAGGAGCCCATGATACCTCCCAAACCACGACGGGGGTGGAGGACGGGGGCGATGGTACCCAAGCTGTGCCGTCGATCGGCACGCTTAAGGGAAACCCAGGCACCGCACCCTTCCCTCTCTCCGTCCCTCCTGGTCATTCTGCAATTCGCGATCCGCGATTCGCAACCCCCACGACAGAAGACCGCCTGTTCTCCGTTGCGGCCGGCAACCCGTGCATCGACAACGGCATGAACAAGTCGGGGTGGCCCCCCGGGCACTCGGACCTGCCCGAGGCCGTCGACTTGAACGACAACTTGCCCGAGGTCGTCCCGTTAGGTTACTCACATGCGACACAGGATTTCTATGAGCGAGAGAAGCACCTGGCGCAAGGGTTCGCGCCACAACCTGATCATTATTACTCAACGCCGCCGACCGCGGGGTTCAACCCCCCTGCGCCAGAACGTCGGATACTCGGCCTACGGCGTCGCACATTCATTATACTAGCCGTGATATGCGGTTTGGCAGTCGTCGGCATCGGTATCGGCGTCGGCCTCGGTGTCGGTCTCAACGCGTCGAGTCGTCAAGAAGCGGTACCCACGGCGACTCCGAGCGGAGTTCCTGATGCTAATAATGATTCCGGTGGCGGGTCGAGCTCCGCCAACAATACAGCATCGGGCAATCTGATCAAGGGGTCTTCGCTTGCCGCGTCAAACTACACGGACAACGCTGGCAATACCCACCTCTACGTGTTCTTCCAGGCGGCGAACGAGGAGCTGCTCGCATCGACATGGGACTCGCAGAACAAGACGTGGGCGACGCTCTCCATCTCAAAGATCCTGGCAAGCACCGGGCTGATCCTGGACCTGATTCCTGCCACGCCCATCGCCGCCTACACGTACACGAACCCGACGTTCCAGACGCGCGTGTATTTCCTCACGACGGGGAACTCGATCCGCGAGCTCATAACGTCAGAGGACCCGACCCTGACGACGAACTGGAGACAAGGCCGGCTCGGCTCCGACAAGCTGATCACGGCGAGCGCGGGGTCCAAGCTCGCCGCGCTGCGGCCAAACTGCGGGACGGGCCGCAGCTGCCAGGTCAACTACCCGATGCTGGCCATCGCATACCAGGGCGAGAACGGTGTGATCGCCATGTCCCAGGCAGACGACTGGGTGCCCATGGACGTCCAATTCGGCCCGGCAAAAACAGGCGCCGCAATCGGGCTCTCGAGCGTGATGCACAACAGCAACATCACCGACGTCGGCTGGAGCCTGTTCTACGACGAGGACGGCACGCTGCAGGAGTTCAACTCGGAGCGCGCCATCAAGGACTGGACTCGAGGTAGGCAGCTACAACCGACCCCCTTTATTCGTACCAACCATACTAAAACATCTCTAGGCCCATCCACCGGCTTCGCCCCGGACCCCGCCGCGCCCAACATCGCCTCCTTCTCGTACGACCTCGTCAACATGATGATTGTGAGCGTCGACCCGGACGGCGACCTTGAGGTGCGCACGTGGGACTCCAGGACCTGGAGCGGCCTCAAGCCGCCGAATTTGTTGGAGGCCGACGGGGCGCCCGACGAGCCCAAGTTCTCGGCCGTCGCGGGGAACCCGCAGCGGCGCGTGTTTGGCGTCGCCAACGGGACCGTGCACCAGTGGGAGTTTTTTGGTTTGAGTCCGCTGCAGTGGTCGTATGTCGGGACTGTGCCGACTGAGCTGAGGGCGTCGTCGTGATGGTGTGAGGGGTGGACGGAGAGTTGGGCGGATGAGCGGAGGGTGTATTGTCACGAGTATTGTGTGTCATGATACCCTTTTTTTTTTCCCCTTTTCTTTTTGCCACTTCTTTTCTTTTTCTACTACGTTACATGTAGATTAGGGCATATTTCTCGGTTGGGTTTGGGACTCGGGGGCGTGGATTCAATACGCACAACACACAGCCTTCCCTTCTTTTTCTTTTCTTTTTCGCAATTTCGAATCATTAACTATGGCGAGATCAAAATAGGGTGTGTGGGCTTCCGCTGGTGAGCGGAAGGGACCATTTTGTCGAGCAAGGAATCAAGGACGTCGACGCTTACCTTGATGGCACGGCCAAGCCTGGTATGGCATGCAGTTCTGCGAGTAGCTCGAGGACAGCGGCATTCTTGTGACAGGGAATCAAGCAAAGACATTTTTGACCTACAGACAAGCCGCGATTTTGAACAACAACCCACCCAAGGGTATCCCAAGCGCGGAAGACGACGTTTAACCAGGACGAAATATATACCAAAGAAGCGCAGCAAGACGAACCAAACAACCAACCCACCCCGAAACGCCAACCCAAAGAACCTCTTCTAAACCAACAACCCCGTCGAAAGCAGCACCGTAGCCAACACCATCCCCATCGGCACCCACGCAACCAACCTCCCGCCAGCATTCACCCGCATCCCCGCCGCGGCGCCATTATTCCACAACATGACCGGCTTCCCCAGCTGCGGCGTCTGGTCCACACTGCAGGCAGCAACACACCCACCGGCACCATCCCTCCTAACCATCTTCCTGCTACTCGCCGCCGCCGCCTCGGTACTGTTATACACCACCTCCAACCACTGCACCTGCAAATACGCCGCATCAAACTTCGTCATATTCCCAGTCCACTTCCCGCCATCACTCCACGCATTGAGTATGATATTACTCTCATCCCTCGGCGCCTGAAACGCAATCTGCGCCACCATCTCATCATCCACCCACCACGTCGTCAAACCCGGCGTCCAATCCATGCGGTGCGTCGCCCACGCCGTCCAGTCCAGCCCGCCCGGCATGGTGGTGTTGTGCGTGGCCTCGGGCACGACGTCGCCGCCGTCGGTGTAGGCCGGCTGGTTGGTGTAGTGCAGCAGGTTGCGCGGGTCGGCGGTGCGGATCTCGAGGTCGGCTTCCTGGATGTTGGCCAGGGCGTCGGCGCCGCGGTACGTGAACATGGCGGTGATGGCGCCCGCTGCGCCGACCGTGCGCGCGCGCATGCGCAGGGAGAGGTACTTGAAGCTGGTTGAGGCGGATTCGATCTCGGCGGCGGTCTGGAAGTCGTTCAGGCGCTGCGTGCGCAGGGTGAGGTAGGTTTGGGAGGACGGGTTCGCCTCCGTGTTGGCTTCAATGTAGATGTTGTTGGGCGAGTTGGCCATGGTCACGGTGGCGTCGGAGCGGGCGCCGTTGCTGTTGTTCCAGCTGCCGAGCATCCAGAAGCTGGTCCATTCCGTGCCCGTGAAGTAGTCGCTTGTGGGGGCAGCGCCGGGGCTAGCTTGTAGGTCTTGGATGACGGCTGGCACGCCGGCATATTGGGAGAGGCTGCGGAAGTCGAAGAAGCGGTGGTCTGTGAAGTAGGTGCTCGAGTTGTCGTTGTTGATGTAGCAGCCGCATTGTGAGTCGTCGGTCAGGGTAGGTTCTGCTGCTGCTAGGGGGGCGGCGGCGGAGAGGAGGAGGACGAGGGAGGATAAGGAGACGGGGAGGGACAATATCCGTTTTGGCGGCTCCATTGTCGTATACGAGGCCTAGGACCGAGGGGATATAGATATCAAGTCTAGGTCCTGAAGAGGGAGCACGTGCGGCGCCAGTGAGGTCTAGGAGACTGGTGATAGATGCAAGAAACCGGGCGGCAGACCCCATGTAAGAAGGGCATGTAGGAACTGAGAACGACGGGACGGAGCCGCTCCAGGGAGGAGGAAGTCATATACAGTCGGAGAAAAGAAGGCGGGCTGGGATACCAAGACATAGCCACTCAATAAGCCGGGGCACGCAACCGCTCCCAGGCCCCGCCCGGCCCCGGCCATGATGCGCGGACTTTTCCAGAAAAAGGCTGTTAGTAGCATTTCAGGATAGTTTGCGTCCTGGTAAAGGAGTTGCGCAAGCGGATCTATTGGTCAATGCCTCGGGGGATGCGCCGGCGACCCAGACCCGGCGTGGGAGCGGAGCGTCAGGGCTGCTGGCGAGCAGACGGGCCGGACCTGGGACGCACATCCAGCGAATCGGTGCCCGCCCGAATGGCAGGACGGCAGGCGAGGGCCAACGACAGACGTGTCCGGAACCCAGGATCAGCATTTTGCCATACAAGGTGTGTGTAGGTTGGCAGCCAGCAATAATATCCGGCTAAAGAGCGGCCGGTGGAAGGGCCTAAGAATGGACGAGATAAAGAGCGAGATATTGAGAGAGGCTCTCGCCGATCCTACGACGAACTCCAAATCCAGGGTAGCACTTGCTGTGTGGATGCGACGCTGCTACGCTTGCGTTATCACTGTCGTCGTAGTCCCAAGGATGCAGGCCTGAAGGTGAAACGGGCGATATAAGAAGCGGAGGCGCTCTGTCGATGACTTCCTGTTTGCACCCGGGATGGACCGTCGGGCACTTGGGATTGCGTATGCGTGTAAATGTGCGGCAGACCCGGAGATGGCAGACGGTGTCCATGGATGTGTCGTGGGATTCTTCCACTAGGCCGAGGACGACATGGTGCGACTCTGCGCCGCGGGGGTTGCTGGAGACGACACCTTTGGATGCTCAAAATGTACAATATAACGGGAAAAGACTACCAACGGCCGTTGTTTTTGCAAGCAAGGCAGGTTGCGGACAATGATTGCCCAGCTTCTTGCTGCTTGTCGATGAAGTTGAAGATGGAAAGATCAGGAGAGTTTAAGGTTGGCGGGGATTGGCGATCAATCACAGAACGGCAGTGCCTGGCGCTCGGCAGCGGCCCGCTGTGGCTGGCAGGTGGCCCCACGTCTTCGGCGGGAGATGCAAGAACCCGATCGCTTGGCGGTTGTGCCCCGATTGTCGCCTAAGCCGTTGTTGCTCTGAACCGCCACTTGATGCATTCTGGCTAGGTGCATGCGACTTTCCAACTTCAAGGCGTCTCCAATTCTCCACCAAGCTCAAGCCTCAGCCAGAGGCACGCGCAGACAGTCGAACACCGAGCTTGGGCGCCCGTGAGCAGTTTGGTCGCCAATTCTCACATCCATTGCACGCAGCACCGAGTGCTGGCGAGGAATGAGGGCTGCGACCCTTTGAACCTGCTCTCCGGACCATTCATTCTCTCCTCCAAGAGGACTAAGACTCGCGTGCGATAGCTTCACCATGTCGTCCCCCACAGCAGCTGAAGCTTCGGCACTGCCACCCGAGCCGCCAGGCGAGAACACGGAGAAGACCCCCGAGCGCGGACCAGAGCAAAGCCCAGAGCCAACCGAGACGTACGAGACTGAACCACCTGCCGATGTCGAGGACTCTCCGTCCCCGTCAGATTTACACTCCGAGGGCGAGTACTCCGGATCCGACACCGAGCAGCAGCGCGACCCCAAGACGGCCGACGAGACACAACCACCCCTCCCGAACGAACCCCTCCCCGGCCGCGACAGCGCCGCGCCTCCGCTACCAAACGAACCTCTGCCCTCGGATCCCACCGCGCCACCTCTCCCCGCGGAACCGGTACCCGAACCCGAAGACGACGGCTGGGACTTCCACTGGAACGCCAACGACAACTCCTACTGGTTCTACAACCGCTTCACCGGCATGTGGCAAAAAGAGAACCCGCGGATGCCCACCTCCGCCACCACCACCACCACCACCACCACAGCCCCAACCCCCGCACCACCTCCCTTACCCGCACCAACCGACGGCTCCTCCGCCCTCAGCAACCCAACCTCCATCGCGGGCG
This sequence comes from Parachaetomium inaequale, assembly GCA_033296685.1. Classification (NCBI taxonomy): domain Eukaryota; kingdom Fungi; phylum Ascomycota; class Sordariomycetes; order Sordariales; family Chaetomiaceae; genus Parachaetomium; species Parachaetomium inaequale. The sequence continues at coordinate 198,681 of MU854330.1, forward strand.
GCTACAACCCGGCCATACACGGCGACTACGACGAAAACGCCTGGTACGCCCAGAACCTGCGCGTCCCCACCACCGGCACCGGCACCCTCCCCCCGGGCGCAGCAGACCAACCCGGGTCGGGGCCAAACGAAGACTACACCACGGCGGCGCTGTTCAACCGGCACACGGGCCAGTGGCAGACGGCGGACCAGGGCGCAGAGCGGCACTCGGACGAGGCCAAGAGCCGGCGGCAGATGCGCGCCTTCTTCGATGTCGACGCCGCCGCCAACATGCACGACGGCCGCAGCCTCAAGGCGGAGCGGTCCGGCATCAAGCCCAGCCGGGCGGAGCTCAAGGCGTTCAAGGAGAAGAGACGGGCGAAGAAGGAGGAGAAGAGGCGGGCTTGGTTGAGGGATTGATTTGCTTTTGGGGGAGTTCTTGCTTTGAAACTGCGGTTTTGCGGTGGTTTCTTTGGTGGGGTGGCGGATGCGGTGCGTTTACTCGGTTGGTGTGTGGTGAGCTGGGGGTTCCCGGGCTAGGTGTGAGGGAATGGATTGTTTGATATGTGTTTTTCCATCGTGTAGGCATTTTCAGGGGTACGGCACGGCTGGGCTGGCTAGGCTGGGCGCAATGAACAAGCAGGCAATGGCGACGGCAACGGTACAGGCGTTTGAGAGTGGCGTGAGAATTTGGATGGCTGGAGTGCGATCGGACGAGGCGGCCGTGGGGCATGCAGAGTTCAAGAAGAGATGGTGCCGGCTAGTTAGGCAAGCAGGCTCAGCTCTATGCCGGTGTCGAAATTGTAGAAATATGCAATAGCAAGATTTACACAACCATACTCTATGTACACCCCCAGTTGCCCCTTTTCCCCTTCACTCATCATCCTCCTCCTCCTCCTCCTCCTCCTCCTCGTCATCATCCAGTGTCATATCAATCTGAACGCTCCCCTCACTATCACTCTCATCACCACTCTCATCAGCCTTCTCCTCAGCCGGCTTAGCCTTGGGCATAACAGCCACCTTCCCGGTGTCAACCCGCTTAGTCGGCTTGCCGGCATCGAGCTCAAACACCTCGCTCTTGCGCTTGAGCGGCGACGCCGGCCGCACCGGCACCTCCTGCGGCTCCTGCGCGTTTGTGGTAGTAGTAGTAACCGCCGCAAACGGGTTCACACTCTCCGCCGCCGCTGCTGCAGCCGGGCCAGAAGCGTCGTCGTCGACATCCATGGTATCCGCTCCCCAGCCACCAGCCGTTTTCGCCTTGCCCTTCTTTTCCCCTCCATCCCCTCCCTCCCCTCCAACATTAACCCCCTCCTCTGCTTCTTCACCCCCACCCATCTCCTCATCCTCATCCTCCTTCCTCTCCGCCAACAACCCCTCCAACCCCTCCCTCGGATCCCACGCCCCCGCCCTCTCCATATTATTACTTCCCCAACGCACAAGATTACTCCTCAAAACCTCCACCCCCTGCTCCCGGGGAAACTGCCTGACCAGAAACGGCAGGATACTCGGATAGTACCGGCCCCGGCTGTCCCGGTACGGGTGCAGGCAGCTGGCGAGCATGGCCTCCTTGCTGTGGGCGAGGATTGCCGTGCGGTCGAGGAGGCCGCGGAGTTCGGGGGCGAGGTGGGGTTGTGGGAGGTGGGAGAGGAAGAGGGGGAGGAGGAGGGTGGATGACGTCAGGTGGGTGGTGGTGAGGGGGGGGGATGAGGTGGTGGAGGGGGTGGTGAGGTAGGCGTCTGCGTTTGTGAAGGTTGGGGTGGTGGAGTTGGGGTTGGGTTTTTGGTGTTGTTGTTGTTGTTGTTGCTGTTTGGGGGCGTTGGGTTCTTGCGGCGGGGTGGGTTCGAGGTGGCCTGTTGAGAGGAGGATGTCGCGGCAGGTGGATTGGATCAGCGGGGCGAGGGAGTCGACGGTGAGTTTGGGGAGGGTGGGGCCCGAGAGGAGGAGGAGTTGGCTGGTGAGAGCGTAGGCGGTCTCGCGCATGGCGGGAATGGCCCGGCTGGCGTTGGAGACGCGGACCATCTGATCGAGGATGTCGGTTGCGAGGGGGACGGCGTTTTCGCGCAGACGGCGGGTGAGGGCGTGGTGGAGGCGCAGGACGGCGACGTGGATGTCTGGGAGGACGCTCCAGAGCTCGGCCTTCTCGTCTCGTCCGATGGCCGGGTTGGTCTCGATGGAGTCCTCCGTGCCGGAAGGGGGTGTCACGAGTGTTATCCTCGCGGTCAGGTCGAGGAGCTCCCCGAGCGGGACTGTAACGGGCGCCTTGGTGGGGTTGTTGAAGTACTCGGCCAGGAACTCCAGCAGACCAATGAGTCTTTCGGCGCCAGACTGTACTCCATCCCAGTACGGCAGTTCCTCGGGCGCCGAGTCGCTACCCCCAGAGGGCTCTGTGCCAATGCGCACGGGCGGGCCCCGGTAGCCCGTGGCCGACTCCCAAGACTCAACCACAGCTCGGAAGAGCTGGTCGACGGTGCCGTGGGAGTCCAAAATGGTTGACCGGATAGCCTTCACCCATTCGTCGCTGCTGCCGTTCTTGGCTGCTGTGTAGGATAACAGGATGGACAGTCGGCGAGAACTATCCCTCAAACCCCGAGGCACAACGAGATCATCTGATGAAGTCGGAGCGACGTAGGCCTTGAGAAGAGTCTTCATCTGAGCGGCGATGGGTCGCAGGGTGGTCGGGTAGAGCACGACGAGCTTGGACAGAGAGCAGACGACGGTGTCGACGAAGGCTGCCGGCACCTTGAGCGGTTTCCCCGAGGCCGGGGGCTTGATGAGCTGCAGGCAGGCCGTCACGTAGCTGGGAAGCGTCGGGGTGACCATCTCCCTGACCAGGGTCTGGTAGCCCTGGAGCAGCATGTAGATCTTGGTCAAGGTGACGATGCACAGCTCCTTGGAGGCAAGGGGGTCGGGTTTCTAGAAATGTCAGTCTTTTCCGGCCTCACACCCAAGACACTATCATCGTACCTGCAGTACCCCGATCAGCCCCTTGAGCCAGGGGTCTGACGCCCGCAGGCTCTCCCATCCGCCCACGTCGATGACGGCCTTGATCAGACACACGGCAGCAAAGCGGCCGGAAGCGTTCCTGCCGGTCAGGAGGGTCGTGATGTGTGTCCGCAGTTTGTGGACCAGCATTGGCGTCTCGGACGACTTGTTCTTTGCGTCCTGGGGCGCCGACAGCGGCGCGCCGCAGCGCAGCACATGGCTGACGAGCAGCGGGCAGAGGCGCGGGAGGTCGTCGGCGGGCGCCGCGGTCAGCCTGCGGCAGAGCACCCTCAAATCGGGCGGTGCAGTCATGGCGAGGCGTTGGTTCGACTTGGAGGCAAGGGAAGTAGATAATCAGAAATCAGGGAAGAAGAAGTGATCGACTTGGGTCTGAAAATGTCAAAAAAATCAACCGACACTCTGTATGAACCCCTGCGAAATTCGTGGCCCCGGAGCGAGTGAACAGCTGACGACAAATAAATTGGAGGGCTGCTCCAAAGCAGCAACTCACTCACCGCTGGTACTGACACCAGTTTCTTGATGATTTACATGCGAATTGGCTTCCTCTTTTTAGAAATTTTTGGTGTTGAAGCTCACCCCTGTCACTGAGCGGCGGGTTGGCCAATCACAGTCCGTTGTTGGGCGAGGCATGTGCCGGGTGGGGGCCATGTCTTGCAGGGGTTGTCTCGAATCCCAGAATCCCAGCACCTTTAATTCGAGCCCTGTCCGTCATCATCAATCCGCCGTCTCCTGAGAGTCTCCACGAACTCACCGCTTTCGACTTTCCCAACGCCGCCTGTGGAACAATCTTCTTCGACAACTCTCCTCTGTCCGCATGCCTTGTGGGATCAAGTCATCGTAGTGCGAGCTGGCTTTCCAACGCGGCAACATGGTAATCCATCATTTCAAGTCAATTCATTCAATGCTCCCCCCCCGCTGACACCCCCCATTCCAGCCCGACGCAGCCAAGGCCGCGCATTACCTCCAACAGCTCGACGATGCCCGCTGCGACGAGAACTGGGATGCCGTCCCCGAGCTGGTCCGCAAGGTGCGGAAGCACGCCCCGGACCGGTCCTGTACGCCTATGCCTCCCAATCCGCTGCCCCCTCCCCCAAGCCACAACTAACTAATCCACCCCCGCCCCCTCCCCCGCAGGCCTCACCCTAACCGCCGAAATCGAACACTCCATCGCCAAAGCCAACCTCAAACCGACCCCCGCCCCCCGCGGCCCCTCCACCGACGACAGCACCACCCGCCCCTCGACCGGCTCCACGTCGGCGGCCGCCCCCGCCGCCGGGCCCGAAGCAGCGAACCACCTGCCCGCCCTGCTCACCGCAATCGACGCCGAAGCCCACCACCCGGAAGACCGCTTCCAGGCCCGCGTCTGCGCCGGCTGGCTGCTCTGGGTGCTGCGCGAGTACCCGGCGGCCCTCGCCCGCCTGCCACGCACGCTCCATGACAACAACGACCCGTCCTCCTCCTGGTCTGCTGATGGATTGCCCGGGACGACCACGTCCGAGTGGACCAAGGTGTGCGGGCTGAAAGCCGTCTACCTGCGCGCCAACTGTCTCGCGCGGGACGGCCAGCGCGAGGGGGCGCTCGACGCCTTCGAGGCGGCGCTGCCGGCGCTGGGAGCCGTCTGGTCTGCGGGCCCGGCCGAGGCGAGGCAGCAGACGCGGTATTGGGCCGAGTTGTTCCTGACCGAGTACTGCATGCTCGCTGCGCAGGCGCTCCGGGAGGGGGTGCGGTCGCTGAGGGAGCCGGATTGTCTGGGGTGTTTTCGCACGTGGGCGCGGTACTGGGCTGCGGGGAAGGGCGGGCCGTTGCCGGGGGGTCATGGGTTCCGTGGGTCGGTGCCGCGGCGGCAGGTTTGGGGGGAGTATTATTTTGCCTTGTCCGAGGTTTTGCAGGGGGATTTGCCCTTTCCGACGGGATATTCGACAGTGGGGAATGGGGGGGAGAATTCGGCGAGGTGTCGGTTGCGGGCCGAGCTGAAGAAGGTTGAGACGATTTACCAGGGGCTGTTGTACAGCGAGACACGGTTCCCAAAGGCGGATGAGGAGCGGGTGGAGGTGGAAGAATTTGTGAGGCGGATGATGCAGAATTGGGAGATTCTGAATGGGCGCGGGTGGAAGGAGCATGAGATGGGCGCCGGCGGGAGGGACTCGCTGTGCCATGGCACGCTGGACAGCCTGTATGGCGCGGCGGCCAAGACGTACCACTCGACGGCGGTTCTGAGGCACCTGTTTACCGTGCATCTCGCCGTGGCCGAGTTCGATCTGGCGTTTATGGCCTTCGACTCGTGGTTCGAGCTGGTCAAGAAGGGCAAGGCGCGGGTGCACAAGACAGGCCACCGCGAGCCCGCGTTGGACGACAATGCGACCGTGTTTGAGACCATCTCGGCCTGCATCGCGGCACTGTGCCGCTTTGGCAGCAGGGATGCGGCCGAGAAGGCACACAAACTGGCCGAGGAGCTTGAGGATATGGTTGAGGAGGAGGAGGGCCGCTATTCAGACAGCACCGATCCCCTAGACGAGGTGCCGCCAACCGTCCTGGCCGTGGCGTGGCAGTCGGTCGGGCTTGCTCGGGCTCAGTGGGCGCGCATGACGTACGAGTCCGAGTCTCGCGCCATGGTCCAAGAGAAGGCGATCCAGTGCCTCAGGAAATCACTGGCGCCCAACCTGGGTCGCACCGTCGACGCCAGGGGCATATTTGCTTTGGGGGTGCTGTACGCTGAGCAGCGCAAGCTGTCGGCGTCGATCGAGCTGGTCAAGACGGCGCTTCTTGCCGATAAGTCTCTCACCACAAGCCAGGAGCTGCGCCTTGGGCCGTATTGGCGGCAACGGTCGCTTATCCCCCTCTGGCATCTCCTCGCGCTGATGCTCAGTGCGCGGCAGGAGTACTTCATGGCCGCCCGGGCCTGCGAGGGCGCCATTGAGCAGTTCAAGGACCCACACGTGCTATTCGGGGCTAGACACCTGAACGGGGGCTACCGGAGCGAGCACCTCAAGGAGGCAGGGCTCGGAGACGACAAGGCGGGCGATGGCATCGTGGAGGAGATGGACGACTACGAGAAGGAGGGCATCCTGCAGATTAAGATGACGCAGCTTGCCATCCTCGAGGTGATTGAGGGCCCCGCCGTCGCCGTCAACGCCAGCACGGAGCTGCTCACCCTGTTCCCCAGGCTGTTCGGCGATTTGGAACAGAAAGTCGAGCTCTCCAAGGCCGAGCCGCCCAAGACAGCCGCCACGGCTCGCAGCTTCAGGGGCAGCGTGTTTGGCAGCAAGTCGGAAAAGGCCCGGCCGAGACAGAGCGCCGTGAACAACAGCGAGAAACTGACGACGATACCCTCGCGGCCGCAGACGACACAAACAGCCCAGAGCATCGCAACCACGGCCCAATCCTCCAACGACCCAGCAGTCGACCCCTACTCGAGCCGCAGGTCGACCAAGTCGGATGACATGAAGCGCAGCCGCAACAGCCTGCGCAAGCGTGACCGCAGCGGCAGCCGGCAGCGCGCGCTCAGCACGGGGGGCCCGCCGGTGCCCCCGATCGACGGCGACAAGTACTTTGCCGCGTTTGACGAGCGGAACCTGCCAAACTACTTCCCCGCAAAGCAGACGGTCGAGCCCCCGAGGGAAGGCTCTCGCAGGTCGTCGTCGCGGTCGAGGGCGGACCATGCCGAGGTGGCGGCTGGGCAGGTGGCCGGGGCCGGGGCATTCTCGCCGCTGCTGCCGTTTGTCCAGTTCTCGCCGGACCACAAGCGGCGGCGGAGGGAGGCGATACTGGTCAAGGTGTGGCTCGTCATTGCCGGGTTTTATCGCCGGGCTGGGCTGCTGGATGACGCGGCCAAAGCGATTGCTGAGGCGCAGAGGGCTGCGCAGAGCCTGGAGGCTGATGTGGTGAACGAGGCGTCGGGGGGCCTGTCGGCGCGGCAGGTCGGCTGGGGGATGGAGAAGAGCGCCGAGGAGGTGCTGGCGGATGTTTGGGTTGAGGTGGGGTCTATTCTACCGGTTGAGAGAGAATGGCGTGCTAACGATCCACAGAAAGGGGAGCTCTCCCTCGCCCGCGAGCGCCCATACCAGGCGCGCGCCGACTTCGAGACGGCCCTGACGCACTTCCCGGACCACCCCGGCGCCATCATCGGGCTGTCCAACATTCTCTTGGATATCTACACGGAGAAGCTGCTCCCGCCGCCGGCCGTGCCGGGGCTGGACCTCGGCAAGCTCTCTCTCGCCGACGACAGCATTTTTACGGACACAACCACCTCCTTTGTAGTTGGCAACCACAAGGCGGATAAAGAGAAAACCCCCGCCTTACCCTCCACCCCGCTCGGCCTGGGACCGACGACAACAACAACAAACCCCAGCACCAAACCAAAACCGAAACTCACCACAGAAGTCCTCGTAAACGGCTCCTTTGCACCATCGCCCGCGACGCCCCCGTCCCCGCCGTCCTCCCTCCTCGGCCCGCCTCTCCCCCCGCCGCACAAGGCGACCTCGCTGCCGCTCAACGACCGGCTCGCGGCGCGCGACCGCGCGCACGGCCTGCTCGCGGGGCTGACCAAGCTCGGCAGCGGGTGGGACTGCGCCGAGGCGTGGTTCGCGCTGGCAAGGGCGTACGAGGAGAGCGGGCAGGTCGACAAGGCGCGGGACGCGCTGTGGTGGGTTGTTGAGCTCGAGGATGGGAGGGGGGTGAGGGGGTGTTGGGAGGCTGTTGGGGGGGGGTATGTTTTGTAGGTTGTCGGGTGATGTTTGTAGGTTGTTTAGAAGAGGTGGGGGGGTGTCTGGCTGGTGGGCTGTGGGTGATTTATGGGGGGTGCCTGCCTGGCTGCTTGCTGGCTGCGGGGGTTGAGATATATAGTAATGATAGAGTGTTGAGGGTTGTGGTGTGATGTTACCTAGGCATGGAGTTGGGAATGGATCAAGATGCCAAGATAACTGCTGCATACGTCGCTGGCGGGAATCTTTTAGAGGTTACTGCTCGCTTTGGGGGTGGGTGTGTTTGTACGTGACTTGTAGGGGTTGTGCCTGTCTAGGCTCGATAGTCTAGTTGCCGGAGGCCGCCACTACCATTCCCGTCTCAGCTGGTAGATACGCTCGAACTCCGGGGGGTATTTCGTGAGTATCTCAGAGCCGTCAAGGAAGTCGCCGACCGCCAGCACGGACGACATATAAAATGCGCCGCGATCCCCCACGTCGTCGTGAGAGAAGATTGTGATGCCCTCGGTGAACTCCTGATAAGACCAGTTCAGGAAATCCATCTCGTCCTCGCGGAAAGTCGCGGCGTCGAAGCAGAGCCCGAGATGCTGGAGAAAGTACTCAAAGAACTTGAGGTCTAGCGGGGCCACGGCATCGTAGCTGTCCTCGGTGTGGTTCAGTCGTCCGGAGTGGTAGAAGAGCCAGTCGAAGAACACGGCTATGCTCATGCCGCTGGGGTCCTCCTCGCTTGTCCGGGGCACTTCCGGATGCGCTGTCAACCCCTCGCGGGGGCCAAAGGTGTGCATGGGCAGCATCACCCGCTCGGCCCTGAATTTCCCAAAGGATATGGCGACTGCCGATTGCAGAGGACCATGGTGGATTTCCTCGTCGACACCGAGATCCTCTGTCGTCTGCGGATCAGGCGGGACACGGCCGAGAACGCCGCTGCGGTCCAACCCGTCAGGACGGACGTGTTCAGCAACCCAGAGCATCTTCATCAGCTCCCAGACGACAAGATGCGCGTCGGAGTGGCTGCCGTCAATCAGGCCCACGGGGCAGGTCCCCCCACTCTCGGCATGGCTGAGGCAAAAACCCTGCCCGGCCATAGCCTAGGTCGAAGCGCTTCGCCATAGCTTCCCGAGACGCTCGATCGGACAAGATGCTCTCATGCAGCCACTCCGCGATCGGCCCAAAGACGGCGTCCTGCGCCTCGATCGTAGCGTCCAGGTCGCAAACAGCGAACTGCATGAGAAAGGCGAGCTCCTTGTCCCCGAGGTTGTAGTTGCCCTGGGCCAGAGAGTCGTCCCGCGGCAGACGCCGCAACAGAGCCTTGATCTCGGGATCGGGGTGCTCCCTCGCCTTGAACAGCGGCTCCTGGTAAGCGCCGGCCAGCGCTGCACTGATGATGAGGACCCGAAAGACGGCCTGGTCCACCCGGGCTATCCACTCGGGGCAACGGCCGGGCTCCTCGGGATCGGGGGCATGCCGGTCTGAAGGGTACCAGTTGGTGTGTTCGCAGAAGGATTCTGCCATGGCATGGGAGAGGCGACGGAAGCCAAAGGCGGCTCTCAGTTCCGCCAGAGTTGGCTGCGGGCGGTGTTGGAGCTGGTCGGGCGAGATGCGTGTTGGGGGCAGCTCGCCGCGGCGCTCGGCGTCGACGACCAGCTGTGTCATGCGGACCTGGATCCGGTCAATACCAGGTACCTAGCAACCCTATATATGGATTGTCGCACTCACTGCTGTAACGGCGTCTTGGATATGCGGAATATCGCGCAGGCATACGGGCCAGAGGGCCACGGCGATATTTGCCTGCCACACATCGTATACATGGCGGCACGTTGAGACGAGGGCGAGGAGGTCGCGCGTCGAGTCGCAGTATTGGAGGATGTGGATGATGATCTCGGCCGGCCCGGACCGCGCCAGGAACCCTGACGCCTGGGCTGTCATAGTTTTTATCTGAGGTAAGAAAGAGCGAAGGAGGGGGAAGTGAGACGGAGAAACGAAGAGAGTGGTTGGAATAGGCAACAACGGCTTGTTGGTTAGAAGGGTATGTGTATCTTACCATACATCGACGTACCTTACCATACTTATGCTTTAAGCAACATTTAAGTTACCTTAACGTTGACGTTAACTACCCTTTCCTCAGAGGTATTATTGGTTTCCAGGCGGGCAAGGCGTTCGAGCCGTCTGATGCGGCGGAAGCTGTTCATCCCAAGTTAAACAGGTCGGTACCTTACATGCATTACAGGTATGTGTACTTTGTAAATTACCTGCTTTCCATTCTTCACCTTCAACCACTCACACAACCCACCCGAACAAACCAAACAACCACAACCACAACCGCCACCCATATAACTAACCTCTTTTAAACCCAACAACCAACCAACCCCCCCCCCACCCCGCAAACTCAAAAATGCCCCCCCTCCCCGACCTCACCCTCATCGTAGCAGCCACCCAGCAAATGGGCATCGGCCGCAACGGCACCCTCCCCTGGACAGGCCTCCGCAAAGAAATGGCCTACTTTGCGCGCGTCACGAAACGCCTCCCCCGGGCCTCACTACCACCATCCACAACCAGCACCAACTCCAACCCTGGTTCCACCGTCGGGGGGCAGTTGCAAAACGCCGTCATCATGGGCCGCAAGACGTGGGAGAGCATCCCCGAACGGTTTCGGCCGCTTCCCGGGCGGGTGAACGTCGTCATTTCGCGGTCTGCTTCTTCTTCTCCCTCTGCCTCGTCCACCACCCCTGCGGGTGGGGAGGGGGGAGACGATGGCAAGGGGGTGGTCATGGCCGGGAGTCTGGAGGAGGCGCTGCGGTATCTTGGAGACAAGAGAGAGGGAGAGCAGGGCGTCGGGAGGGTGTTTGTCATTGGCGGGGCGCAGATCTACCGCGCTGCGCTGGGGCTGCGGGAGGCAAGAAGGGTGCTGCTGACGAGGGTGCGGAGTGAGTTTGAGTGTGATACCTTTTTTCCGGTCAAGTTGGACGAGAGGGATGGGGAGACGGGGTGGCGGCAGAGCGGGCAGGCCGAGATGGATGCGTGGGTGGGCGAGGAGGTGCCGAGGGGCGTGCAGGCCGAGGCGGGGACCGAGTATGAGTTTGAGATGTGGGAGAGGGTGGATTAGTCCGTTGAGGTGGTAGTACATTGTGGTATAGAGTTTACAGTATTGTACATATGCTATGATGACGGGTGTACGCCCGCCCGCCCAAACGCGGGCCTGATGGACGCGGCCGGCACGTCGACGGTGCTAAACTTCGCCCTCACGTCAGGGAACGCCTTGACCGCCGCCACCTCGACATCCTCGTCGGCCATCTCCCCCAGCTCGCGCAGCCCGGCCCGCATCCACGCGACGACGGCGGCCAGCGCCCGGACGTCGACGTCCTCGCGCGCCTTGAACAGGTTCCGCCACACGGCCGAGGCGAGCACGGCGTCGCCCTTGACGATGCCCTCGTCGTAGGCCAGCATTAGCCCCCGCCACTGCACAAACAGGTCCTTGAGGTAGGTCTGGCGCACCAGGCGCGAGTGCAGCTCGTGCACGTCCTCCATCTTGGCCTCGGCGTGGTAGAAGAAGTGGTTGACCAGCGGGGCCTGCCAGGCCTGCTGCGCGGCCGGGTCGAGGCAGCGGAAGCGCACGACGAGCAGGTACATGTGCAGCATGGTGACGTGCGCCCAGGTGCTGAAGGTGGGGAGGAGGGCGAGGTCTGGACACAGCCGAGGGGGCACATCTGTCAGTGAAGAGTTCAGAGTATTCAGAGGGTATGGAAGGATGTACCGTCATGCCACGGCCCGCCCTTGCTGGCGCCAATCTCCTCGCCGTCGGCCGTCGTCTGCAGCTTGCCCGCCTTGCGGTCTGCGGCCTCGATGGCGTAGTCGGCCTGGGCGGCGCAGGCCTTGTACATGTTCTCGGTCGCCTTGTAGATGTAGTAGGAGCTTTTCCCCGTGGCCAGGCTCTCGCCGACGCGGCCGAGCAGTGTCCCTTTCAAGTTGAACTTCTGCCGGGGCGATGTCGTGTGGAGGGCTCGTCGGGCGGTCCGGCTGGGTGTTGTCGCGGGCAGTGTCGCGAACGGGAGGGCGGATGCTGCCGTCGTCGTCGAGGAAGCGCATCGTAGTGACGGCGGTAATGGGGCGCTGTCGAGGAGATTCTGGCGGAGGGGCGCTGCTATGCTCCTGGGCAGCCGGCCGAGGCCCGCGCTGCAACTGCGACAAGCCATTGGGGTATCGTGGGATCAAGGGATGTGACGATGTGGGAGTGTCTTGTCGCGCTCGATCTTTGGCCCGAAAATGTTACGGGTAGTGGTTGATAGGGGTTAGGGTTAGATGTGTGGTACTGGACTAGGATGATAACAGCATCTCATCCTAGCAATGAAGAGAATGGATAGGAAGAAATGGTTTATGAGTGCCATAATCCTGTTATATTTCTAGTGTCCCAAGTTCTGGTCCTGTTCTGGATCAGAGAGGCCAGTTCCATCCCCCCTCCTTGCCGATCTATATGCCACTCTCCCATGCCCCTTTTATGCAAGTTCCCTAAGCCCAAGCCCGTGTTGTACATCTACAATCCAGTTACACTAAACAGTACAGAGAGTCAGAGACGATTCCCGGCTAGTCCAGCTCGGAAAAGACGAGCGAGGCGTTGGTGCCGCCAAAACCAAAGCTGTTGGACACGGCCACCTTGACCTTCTTCTGCTGTGCCTGGTGTGGCACAAAGTTGAACTGCGCGCCGACATTGGGTTGGGTCAAATTCAGAGTAGGAGGGACGGCGTTCTGCAGCTGTTAGTAAACAGCCAGCAAACTCCGCTGCCCGTACTCACCTCGGTAATGGCGAGGATGGAGAAGACGGCCTCGATGGCGCCGGCTGCTCCCAGGAGATGCCCGATGGCGCCCTTTGTGCTGCTCACCGTAACCTTGCTCTCATCCTCCACTCCGTCCTCGCCCATCATCAGCGTCCGGATCGCGGCCGCCTCTGCAGCGTCGCCGACCAGTGTCCCGGTGGCGTGGGCATTGATGTAATCAACCTGCGCGGGTTTGACGCCGGCATTCTTCAGCGCTCTCTTCATGGCCGACAAGGCCCCCGACCCGTCTTCCCTCGGCGCCGTCATGTGGTGGGCATCGCCGCTGCACCCATACCCCTTCAGCTCGGCCAGTATCCTGGCGCCCCTGCGCTTGGCATGCTCCAGCTCTTCCAGTATCACCACCGCAGCGCCCTCGGCAACCACGAACCCAGCGCGGCCCGCATCAAACGGGCGGCAGCTCGCGGGCGGGTCGTGGTTAAACGCCGTCGACAGCGACCGCGACCGGCCAAACCCGGCAAACGTAAGCGGATGGATGCACGACTCGGCGCCGCCCGCCACCATGACATCGGCATCGCCAAATGCAATAAACCGCGCCGCGTCCCCAATCGAGTGCGCGCCCGTGGTACACGCCGTAGTCGCAGCATGGTTCGGCCCCCACAGGCCGTAACGCATGGCAATATGCCCCGCGGCGAGGTTGATCAAGATCTTGGGCACAAACAGAGGCGAGACCTTTTTGTAGCCCTATTTTCCACCCGGGGAACACACCCAACCCCACAGTCTCAGCAAATAATATCCCTACTACTACCCCGGAGAGGAAAAAGACCAGCCTACCCCTTGATCAAACGCCACGCTGGTCGCATAGAAATCATGCAGATTCCCAATGCCGCTGCCCAGACACACACCCGTCATCTCGTGCTCCTCCTCGCGAGTAGGGCGCCACCCGGCGTCGCGCAGGGCCATCTCGGCCGCGGCGACGGCATACTGCGCAAAGGTGGACATGCGCCGCTGATCCGCGGCGTCGAGCCAGTCGGCGGGGCGCCAGAGGCCGTCGTCGTGCCCTTTCGAGAAGGTCGAGTCGGTAGGCACGATGCCCGCCACCGTGCTGGTCAGGTCGCGCCACTGCGCCTGCTCGGCGGCGTCCCGCCCGCGTCCATGTCCGTCGGCGACGCTGACGAGCCCGGACTCGGAGGCCAGCAGGCGCTGCCACGTGCGGCGGGCGCCCACGCCCAGCGGGGTGAGGGCGCCGAGGCCGGTCACGACGACGCGCCGCATGTTTAGGCCATTCCAGTGCTCGGTTTTGGGGTGTGGGAGGGAAAAGTCTGTAAAAGCCGTAACGGTACCGAAGTTGGTGAGAAGGAATGTGATGAAATCGTTGAAAGAGGAAGCTGCAGCAACTGAAGGAGCTGAGAACAAGCTCCAGGCAGCTAGCTGTGTTGGGCTTAGCGGCGGGAGCTGTGGGGCATGCTTTGTCCGGGGGGGCCACTTGGCCGGAAAGCGCTCTGAATAAGACGACGACGCAAACATGCGATTTCATTTATACTCGACGAATTAAGTGTTTCCTGCAGAAGGCTTTCGGTTTTGCTTGAATTGACGAGTTCCGGTCCAGAATCTCGTCGATTGGGCTCAGAGAGGGCTTCCGGGATACCCTCTCCTCCGGCACTCCCCACACACTGACGCGTCGTCCACGGGCACTCATCTTGTTGAATTTCTATCTCGGGGAAATTGATGGTCAAGACGTGGTGTGTAGCCCGGAACTACGCCATTGGGTTCATCAGCAAGCCGGATCATCACCACTGGAGGTTGAAGGACACGGCGCTTCAAAATCATCCAGACTCACTCTGTTTCATAAGATTTCCGAGGGGCCTCTCGATCTCATGTTGACACCCGGATAGCCTGCCCATGCCCCCTCACCGGGTGCCATCAACCATGACCAAACCCTCGCGCTCCACATCTCGCGATGTGCCTCTCCAACCTCTCTCATCAGCCGCCCAAGACGAGGACACCAACCCAACACCTCCCCGAGAAACCCCCAGACCCGGACCACGACCACGACCAGGACCCTCCCGCTCCCAACCCCAACCTCCCTCTCCCCAACCCCCCCTCACCCACCTCAAAGCCCGCCTCTCCCTCTTCCGCCCTGGCCACGACCACGACAACGACGACAACGACAACGACCACCCCGCCACCCACTCCGACTCAGGCTCCGAATACGAACTCCTCCTCGACCCGAACCTCCCGGCAGACTACTCCCAGCGCCACCAAGCCCTGCCCCTGCACCCCCTCGACCACCATGACGGCGGGGAAGACCACACCACCAAACCGACCTCCTCCTCTTTCGACTCGGACCGCGAACCCCTCGTCCCATCCTCCGGAGACGACCATGGCCATGACCACGAAGAGGATGGCGAGGAAGAAGAAGTCGAAGACTCGCCGTACCCCGAAGTCCGCGCCGCCGTGCACCCGTACGACGACCCGACCCTGCCGTGCAACACGCTCCGCGCCTGGGCGATCGGGCTGTCGCTTATTTTTCTGGGGGCGAGTATGAATACGCTGTTTTCGTTGAGGTCGCCGAATATTAGTTTGGGGGCGCTGATTGCGCAGGTTATTGCTTGGTATGTTTCATTCGTTTTCCCATCTCTTTCTTTCTTTTCCCCTTTTCTGGGTGGTGAGAAGGTGGTGGGGGGAGGTGGGGGGGGTGCGGGCCGATTTCTGGGGGAGGGTTCTTCAGCATGGGGAGGGGAGGAGGGTGGATGTCCCTGGATTACCAGCGATAATCAACTTTGAGAGGGTGGTTAACTGACATTGCTTGCTGGCAGGCCCCTAGGCAGGGGCTGGGCGCGCTTTGTCCCCGACAAGGAGGTGGCTTTCCCCCTGCTGTGGTTCGGAAAGGGGATGAGACGGGGGGTCGGGGTGAAGAAAGTGAGACTAAGTCTAAACCCCGGCCCGTTCAACGTCAAGGAGCATGCCATCATCGTCGTCATGGCGAGCGTGTCCTTCTCGGTCGCCTACGCGACCGACATCATCCTGGCGCAAAAGGTGTTTTATAAGCAGGACTTCGGCATCGTGTGGCAGATGCTGCTGGTCGTTTCGACGCAGAGCCTGGGGTATGGGATTGCGGGTATGATGAGGCGGTTTTTGGGTTGGTCTCTCTCGTCCTCCACTGTTTGGCTCTTGTGGTGAAGCTCCTTACTGACTGGCTACAGTGTATCCAGCCTCGATGATCTGGCCCGGCAACCTGGTGTCGGTGACGTTGATGAACGCCATGTATGAGAGCCGCGAGGACCGCGATCCGACCGTCATCGGCGGCTCGATGCCCCGGTACAGGTGGTTTGGGCTCATCACCGCCGGCGCCTTCGTCTACTACTTCATCCCGGGCTTTCTGGCCCAGTTTCTGAGCTCGTTCGCCTTCATGACATGGCTGGCCCCGGAGAGCCCGGTCGTCAACCAATTGTTTGGGTACTCGACTGGTCTGTCGCTGCTGCCGATTACCTTTGACTGGACCCTGATCTCGGGGTTTGTGGGCTCGCCCCTGATTCCGCCATGGTAAGTGCGGCCTGGAGCTGGCATACATTTTGGGGTGGCAGCTAACAATACAGGCACGCCATTGCCAACACTATGATCGGTGTCGTCCTGTTTTTTGTGTTCCTCGCCTCTGTCCTCCACTACAGCGGAGCCTGGTACTCCCAGTACCTACCCATGAGCGACTCCAACACGTATGACAACACGGGAAAGCAGTACGATGTCTCCCGCATCCTCTCCGCCGACCACACGCTGGACGTCGAGGCATACAACAATTACTCGCCCCTGTTCTTGAGGTAGGCTGTCTTTTCCCAATGGCAAAGTCCCCGTTAACAAGCCAGCACCACATTTGCCATCTCCTACGGCCTTTCCTTCGCTGCCATCGCCTCCCTGGTCGTGTACACGTACCTGCACCACGGCAAGACCATCTGGCGGCAGTACAAGAGCAGCACAACCGAGAAGCCCGACATCCACATGAAGCTGATGAGGCGGTACAAGGAGGCCCCGACCTGGTGGTACATGTCGCTTTTCTCCGTGGTAGGTACACCCCCGCGAATCGGTACTCGACGTCACTCACACACACTAGATGCTCGCCCTCGGCTTTGTGACCGTCCTCGCCTGGCCCACCAACATGACCTGGTGGGCGTTCCTGCTCGCCGTGTTCATCTCGTTCGTCTTTTCCCTGCCGATCGGTATTATTCAAGCCGTCACGAACAACCAGATCGGCCTCAACGTGGTCACCGAGTTCGTCTACGGCTACATCCAGCCAGGCCGGCCGCTGGGGCTCATGATGTACATCCCCTGCGCCTCTTCACCTTGAAACTTGCAGGCTAACGACAGCAGCTTCAAAACGTTCGGCTTCATCACCATGTCCCAAGCCCTAACCTTTGTCTCCGACCTGAAATTCGGCCACTACATGAAGATTCCGCCGCGCACCATGTTCATGGCCCAGGTCGTAGCCACCACCTTTTCGTGCTTCGTGCAGGTCCTCGTGCTCAACTACGCGCTCAAAACCATCCCGGGGGTCTGCGAGCCCACCCAGCCCGACCACTTTACCTGCCCCGGCGGCCGCGTCTTCTTTTCCGGTACCGCACCCCTTGCTATCCCTTACAAACCAACCCACCAAACTAACCTCACATGTGTGTGTCCAGCCTCGGTAATATGGGGCCTCATCGGCCCCGCGCGCATCTTCTCCCCGGGCCAGATCTACGCCTCCCTCTTCCTCTTCTTCATCCTCGGCGCCGTCACGCCCCTGGTGATCTACGTACTCGCCAAGCGCCGCCCCAAATCCTTCCTCCGCTACCTGATGGCCCCCGTCATCTTCGGCGGCGCCGGCGCCATCCCGCCCGCCACGCCGCTGAACTACCTGTCCTGGGGCATCGTCGGCTTCGTGTTCCAGTTCCTCATCAAGAAGCGCCACTTTGGCTGGTGGAGCCGCCTGAATTTCCTGACGAGTTCCGGGCTGGATTTGGGGCTGGCGTTGAGCACGCTGGTTATTTTCTTTGCGTTTACGCTGAGGGAGATTGAGCCGCCGCGGTGGTGGGGGAATGAGGTCGTCAAGGGGACGATGGATTATAGGGGGGACGCGGTGCAGGTTGTGCTCGCGGCCGGGGAGACGTTTGGGCCGGCTGCTTGGGGGTAGGGTGCCCTGCCCTGGTTGGGAGGGGTTAGGCTGATTGCTAGAAAGGCAGGGGCCTGGGTTGGCTGGATGGAGAGTGGCTGCTTTGAAGGCAAGGGTTGATACCAAACTTGAGCCCCTCTATGGCACTCACCGATATGCCCATACATACTAGTAGCCTCAGTAAATTCTATAGACGACAGAGAAAGCCCACGTGCCTGTTGCGGGCCACGGTAGTCCGCATGTTACAGAAAGGCGACGTCCAGAACCGCACGTCTCGCCTACGCTGTGCTACCACCACCACCACCCGGAATGTAACCACATCCCAAAGTGCCTAACCGCTCGTGCAATGCGTAGTGGTGTACTGCCGTCGTACAACCCGACCCCATTTCCGAGACAGACCCAGGCAACCAAAAAAAATTCCACTCCACCCGAGTATGTACAACACACCGCACACCGCACACCGTGACCCAACCCAACCATGGCGGGCGAGAAATCGTGTGTGTCTGTCTCACCGAGCCCGGAAAGCGGTGAAACAGAAGCCGATCAAGGCAAACCCCGAGCGTCTGATTTGTCTTATTGGATGGATGTGGTCTGAGCGGGTGAAACGCGCCCTAGGACTTACACACAAACGACAACCAAAGGCAGGCAGGCAGGTAGGGATGTAACGAGTAACTACCTGGTAACCAAAGGTCAAAAAGTCCCTCTGACCGCTCCCTCACCGTTGCTGCCCAAGAACGGACTCTCCTCCGGCCGCTTTGTATCCCCCGGCATCATCAACCCAGCAAGTTTCTCGCGTCAGACATGCGGTCAGTGAGTTTCTCAAAGAAAAAGAAAATCAAGGAATATCACGATACACAGCCTGCCTGTTCTGTCTGTCCGCAGGAATTGACTGATATGCCCTATCCAGGAAAAAGAAGGAGAAAAAAAAAGACACCAAAAACGCCACCCAACTTTCTTTTCCCTGTCCTCCCCCAATGAAAACCCCCTCTCCCTCCCCAGGACCAGCCTCAATCCTCAATTTTCCCACATGAGAGCAATCGCACGCAGCGTCAGGCATGCTTCCAACGGTGCCCACCGAATCGGGCAACCCCATCCATCCATCACGCACATTCCGCGTGCTTTTGTCGATTGCCGAGCCACACACCACCCCTCGCCCGGGCCTCCATCGCCATGCTGACCGCCAGATTCTGCACCAGTTTCTCATCCATGCTGAAGCAGAGTGCGAAGAGTCATCATCTCTGGTGCCAAGAACGGCGAAAGGGCCGGCCTATCGGATGCCCGCCCGAGCGGATGTCTCGGAGCATGCCGTCAGGCCAGCGGCCTGGAGAGAGGAGCGAGCCTCTCGCTTACGCCGGCTGGCCCGGGTTTTTCGCCGATGGAAAGCCCATTCGTCCCGGTTGACTGGAACCGGGTTGTTTGTTTGGCGGTCCATCCACCGGGCAGTAAAAAAATGAGCGGTATGCGCTGTCTGATGACAGATGACAGCTGAGGCATCCCCCTCACTTATCTCCGGGTTCGGGGACAGCCTGGAAATCGGCAGGGGTTGTAGCCTTGGTCGATGCAGGCCGGATTCGGAACCGAAAACGTGGACGTCTGACTGCCGTTTCCCCGCGTGCGAGTTGACAGAAACCCGTTGATGAATCCCACTCCCAAGATGGACGGGTTGTTCGT
This sequence comes from Parachaetomium inaequale, assembly GCA_033296685.1. Classification (NCBI taxonomy): domain Eukaryota; kingdom Fungi; phylum Ascomycota; class Sordariomycetes; order Sordariales; family Chaetomiaceae; genus Parachaetomium; species Parachaetomium inaequale. The sequence continues at coordinate 217,942 of MU854330.1, forward strand.
ATTCCGGTATTCCCGCTCAGAGACTGCTTGCCGTTTCATCGTCCCAAGCTGCGGAACTTTGGTTCAACCCCTCCTCCCTCATGGAACGCCCAGAGCAAGCCGGCATGCTCCACAAGACCGCCCGGTCGGTTCCTGCCACCCTTCTAGAAAATGATCGACCAGTGGGCGACGAGGGGGCCTGCATGTTATCCACTGCCGATACACGAGATGCTGCAGGCGGTCAGCGGGTGCCAACGTCGCGCTAGCCAGCGGTTCTTACATCCTTCTTCAACCTTCCTGGATTCGTAGATGAAATTCTTTGCCCAGGTTCATGAACCCAGCAGCTGCATTCGTTGCTGAGCTGAGAGGTGCAGCAGACTCATCAGTCCTTGGATCGCGCCATCAAGTTCACTGCGCCCGGGCTTGTCCGTGCGCCGGAACATGGGCCGAGATACACCCCATTCGACGCCGAGGGGCCGGGGATTGTCTGCCATGCCACGAGGCCGGGAGTTGCCATTATTGCCGGCCGCACACCGTCTCTGTACAACAGCTGTCAGCGGCACCGACGGGATTGTGTATGACTGTGCGTCACACCAGCGGTCATGAGCCTCGAGGATGTATGTCGACAGCAACGCAGGTTCGACATCGAATGACGAGGGCCTGCCGGCCATTCCTTCGGGTCCAGGTTCCGCGTGGCTGAATGGGCTGTTCGGTGTCGATGGATATGTTTGGCTGCCCAAAGAACTTCCATGTCGCTCGTCCGGGGTCACCCATCTTCTTTTGCGTTACCACCCCCATGCGGTGTGACCTCCCTGTGTTCACCCTTGTTTCCCAACTCTTGTACAAAAGTTCAAGTACAACTACTGGATACTTGAACCTGCCATCGTTCACACAAACAGCCTCCGATTTCCCTCCTTGCCACATCCCCTCCTTCTCGTACCGCCAACCCCCAGAACCGACCCCCAAACCCCTGAATCCCTCTGCTTCCCACCACCTTATCCAACAATGGGCCAAATGATACCCGATCCAGCACCCAGAGCGCCAGTCGGCCTCAAACCGAACGGCGTGTCCAAGCAGCCCCAATACGATGCGACCTTCACAGACAGAGTCATCTCGGCCACCGGGCCGAACGCGAACCGGCGCCTGGCCGAAGTGATGCCCAGCCTGGTGCGGCACCTCCACGCGTTCGCGCGTGAAGTCAACTTGACAGTCGCAGAGTGGATAGCAGCCGTCGAATTCGTGAGCAAAAAATGCCCCATCGCCACCGGCGATCCCGCACTACCCAAGCTGACACGCATGCTGCCACGCGTCTTGTAGATCAACGAGTGCGGCAAGATGTCCGACGACCGGCGGAACGAGACCCAGCTGCTGTGCGATATCGTGGGGCTGGAGAGTCTGGTGGACGAGATCACGTCCAAGATGCTGGCCACGTCCAAGTCCGAGACGCCCTCCGCCATCCTGGGCCCGTTCTACCGGCACGACGCACCGTTGCTGCCAAACGGGAGCTCCATTGTACGAAACCTCAGCCCTTCAGTTCCATGGTATGAGCAGGCAGTCGCCGACTCGGCCTTTGTAACGGGCCGTGTCCTGTCGAGCTCGGGGGCGCCGATTAAAGGGGCGAGCGTGGATGTGTGGCACTCGGCGCCAAACGGCTTGTATGAGCAGCAGGATGAGTCGCAGCCGGATATGAACTTTCGGGGTCGTTTCGAGACCGATGCGGAGGGCTGCTACGCCTTTTATGCGCTGCGGCCGGTGCCGTATCCGATTCCTGACGACGGGCCGGCGGGGAGGCTGTTGAACTTGCTGGATCGGCATCCCTATAGGCCGGGTCACATCCACTTCATTGTGTCTGCGCCGGGGTTCCGAGCGTTGACGACGCAGTTATATGACGACCGGGACGAGTACATTGCCAAGGATGCCGTGTTTGCCGTCAAGGACGAACTGGTGGTCAAATTCGCCCCGCGGGAGGGAGATCCAAATGCCCGCTGGTCACTGGACTATGACTTCGTGCTTGGCCGGTGCTGATTTGGCGGTAGCGGGTTGTCAGGTGTGTTTGCTGTATTTTTACCCATGAATAGATCGACCGCTCTCTACAGAGCTTCGTTGTTTTCCCTATACACTCTGCACTCTGCAGGCTGTTTGTGTTTGTCCAGTCGACCGCCACTTCGAAATCCGCCCAAAATCCGTTGAATCGCTAGAAACTGTTGCTGGGGTAAACCCGAGCCCCAATGCCGCGAGTGCACGTTTCGGTTCCTGCCGCGGACCGGATGCACTCAATAGCCAGGCTTGTCTTCGAGCGCGGCACCTATATATCAGCTATAGCCCATATCGAAAAGGGTGGAGTTTATATCCTCCGCGGGCGATGGTTTGGAGTTCCTAGGGGTCATATACGCACCGTAGGGCTCCGTTGGCGCACCGATCACGGGTGGTGGGAACTGCAGGGCAGGATTGTTTATGCCGGGCGCTACCACCGAGGAGACGGGGGGCAGGTGGTTGATGAAGCTGTTCCATAGACCGTCAAACTCGAACTCGATGTTCCCGCTGAGCGGCTCTGAGCTCGCAATGGACGAGTGAGCTGAAACACTCGGCCGGCCGACGAGCGTGGCGGGAGGAATATGAGCATGCGGCGGAGTCATGCCATTGACTCTGGCGTCAAGTGCTACACCGGGAGCTTGGGTAGACAATATGTCGAGGCGCGGCACTTTTGGTATCGACGGCGGAGTCAGCAAGCCCGGATCAGGCCCGTTGACCGCCTGAGAAGAACTTCGCCTCTGGATGTTCACGCCGACGGAGGGCCCCGGATGTTGCACGTGCTCCGAGGCCGGCCCGGAGCGTGTAGGCTGGTTGTAGAGGCAGCTGAAGTCGTCAGAAAGCTGGGGCGCAGGATATGTATGGTCTTTGGTCCATTTGGTGACCACCTGCGAGAATCTCGTGACGATATCGAGGACGCGCTGCGCTTGCGGGTCGATCTCGGCGCAGTATGCCACAATGTTCATGGCGTCCTGCATCGTCTCGCTGTAGTCGTCCGTGTAATACAGCGATGAGAATTGGTTCATGAGAATAACGAGGCTTGCAGCGAATATGAAGTATCTAGACGGCAAGTTAGTTGAAGCCTGGCCAGTGGCAAGCGAATCTTCATATTAGGCGGTATATGTTGACCTGAACTTACATGATGAAGGGGTTCCTGCGCGGGAGGTAGCCGTCTTCCCAAGCACTGCGGGCGAGCTCAATTGTCCGGTAGGAAGCAACAACGCAGGCTTCTGAGAACTTCGCCATTGATGATTCGCGGATTTGGTGAGACTTTTTGATGCCCGACCGCTCCTCCACGAGCATCCAGTTGTGCATGACAAACAGCTGCCGAGTGAGGAGTATGAGCGAATGCAGTGACAGGAGGCTGACATGAAGCGAAGCTACTCCATGGGCCGGATTCACCGGCCCGCCACCGGACTGCCGTCTGTATGACTGTGCGCGGGAGGCCTGGTCCCAGTTCTTGGACATATCGACTATCTCTTGGACATTTGTGGTTGAGATCTTCCTGCGCGAGAAGACCTTGAGCGTCACGCCAATGACGTGAGCCGATTCGACACAGGAGTCGAGACTACTCGCATGGACGTGGTCCAAGCCCGGTTCGCCGAGAGCCGGGATATCAGCCGCATCGTTGCCTGGTACCATTTTGCAAGAGCAGTCGTCCTTGGATATGGCAGTCGGTCTCCCAAGTGTGGCAGCCAAGAAGCGGTCGAGGATGAACAGAGTCTTCCAGAGGTTCCTCCTAACCCTCATCTCAGTTGGCGTGAAGATGACGTCGCGCATCGTCTCCTCCCGATGCAAACCCAAGGCGAAGGCAGAGCGGACAGCCATTCCTGATTCATTGGTGAGCACCACAGCGATAGCAATGCGTGACCCAAGAGAACTTACCTAGGTATGCATAAGCCCTGTTCCTCTTGGAGAGTATGAGCATGTAGATGGTCATCAACGACAATGCTTGGATAGACCAGAAATCGGCATCCTCGAAGCCGGCCCCGGGGTCGCACATGGACCTGGCGCTCCGGAAGAAGAGCTCCGCTCTGTCTGGCTGGGCCGCGAGCTGCCTCTGCACCACATCTTCGTCGTGGCTGCCAGGGACGGGCGCTGCCAACAACAGGCCAAGCGCCAGGACCAGGTACAAGTTGCAGAGAAAGTAATTGCTAGCGGAGGGGGGGTCTCTGTAGCACTCCTCGACCGACCGAAGAAACGAAGCCCTGTCCAAGATCTCAATCAAACCGCAGGTCTATATCAACATCAGCAGCCATTTCTTACTAATCACAAAGAGGGCGTTCGACTGACGTTGGTGAAGTAGGACGTTATCAGGACGTCGGCGGTTCCCTTGTCTGGCAGCGGGCTGGGGATCCGCACATTGTCGGGAAAGTCAGCGATGCTCTCCAGTATACGATGCCTCTTAGGATCATCGATGAAGGGTGAGCCCATATCCGACCCCGCGGTATTCTCAACAACGATGCGGATCAACTGCAGGATGGACAGGGTCGACGCATCTCCAATGTAGACTAGATGGCGAGTTAGCAAAGGGCTTGGCAACATCTCAACAGCACGCAGGGTACCTACGGAGACGCCCAGTCTGGTCCTGCAACATCCGGGTCTCGGTGTAGATGTTCGTCTCCTCGGATAACCCGTTCGCATTGTTACGGCTCGGCAGCTTCTTGAAGCTGTGGAATGAACCTTGTCGAACATGGTCCGGGGCGGGCATGGAGAGCGGCAGCTGTGCTGTCATCCCCGACATGGACGAGTCCCCCGGCTGCTGCTCGTTCTTCCGCGTCTGGTCCCAAGCTTGCATGGTGTCATGGGCTTGAGGAGATGATGCTTCGGATGCCTCGAAGACAGAGGGGATGGAAGGCGGAGACGTGTCAAGGTGGCGCCGCTTCGTTGGTGACGCAGCAGAGTCCGCAACATGGTCGGAAGCGTTGCTCGGGGTGTAGCAGCACATCAACTTCCTCCTGAGACAGGTTTGGCAGGGTTTCATGCCATTGCACTGGACGGGAAGTGTCAGCGAGAATGCAAGCCATGAGGACCTGGACCGCATGGAACCGCGATGGTCACTCAAGGAAAGACTTGAGGGACAGGAGAGAGGTTGGCGAGAGTCGTCCCCGGAAACGAAAATAACCAGCCGCCGCCGTGCCAGTTGTCCAGACCCGATGCCATCCGGGAATCCAAGCCATGCTTCCACTGGCGACGTCGGTCGAGGTCGGGGGGCAGCAGACACGGCACACTTGTGCCACTTGATCGGGGCGCCCATTTTCCCCTACGGCCTTGTGCTTCGTAGCAGGTGGGTGAACACGGCGCCGACCGGGCGTGTCTGCTTGGTTTGAGGCAGGCATTTCCCCTCGAGCACCGAGCAACATGGCCGGGGTGCATCCCGACGATGGAAGGCGGAGGGAGAGGAAGGAGAAACGAGATCTGGCGGCGAGTAACTGAGACATCGCTCAGAACGGGGGGTACAGGTGTATACGCCTCCGACCCGGGCCAGCCACTGACAGGACGGCGAGACGGGGACAAGGTTGGGTTTCTCGGGACTGAGGGTACCGGAAGACACGGTGCCTCCAGATATCCACACAGGGGGAGGGCGGAGACGGGAGTGAAAATAAGCAAGCACACCTTTTGCTTCCGGCGCTTGCACGAGTCGCAGGCCTGGGCGGTGCGCTGGCGCTTGTCGTCGGGGACCTTGGGGCGCGTCATGGTGGAGATGGGCAAGTGAAGATGGTGCGGGATGCGTGGGGAGACGCGTGCAGGCGCCCCGCCATCGGATAGCAGGCTCGCCTGCTGGGTCTGCTGGGGCGGAGGAGACGGCAGCCGCAAGTGCAACGGTGCGGGCAGCAGCTGGAGAAGATACGGGACGATGGAGGGCCGGCGGGTCTTAGTGCGGTCGGAAGCAGCGGCGGCGGGGATCTAGCGGAGCGGATGATGCACGAAACACGTCGGCAGCAGGGCCGGCAATGGGGGAGACGGGCTTGTCGGATGGGTGTAAGCTACCTATCTAAGGTGTTGTCGGGTCCGGCAGGGGCCTGGTGGGTTTGCGGGTTTGCTTTCTGGACCGGTCCAGTTTAGTGCCCGCAGCGGGAGAGCGCTTGGTGGCACGAACCGCTGTGCCGCGGGCTGCTGATCCGGGGTTCAGGACGGAGTATGTACTGTACGGCGGAGGAGGGAGGGGCATGAACCGGGTCGGTAGGAGAGATCTGGTCTTGCGGCAACGATGTCAGTAATGTTGAACGAGAATGTCGACGCCACCGGGATTCTGCACCACGCGACGAGATATACTGAGCTGCGGCGGCCACGGCGGGAAACAGAAAGAGGGAAAAGTCGAACGCCAGGGCCAGGTTGGGACGGGAACACGGTTGTCGACGCACACCATCAAGCAGACGGTGCTGGATGAGCCTCTAATAGGAACCCCTGCCGTCTTTCTGCACTGCTGCAGCTTGACACTTTGGCTAATCATGGGCCGTGCGGCAGGTTGCTTTTGCGCCCAAACATACCCAAGATCTGCTCGACGCATGCTAACTGGTGACTGGCGCGCCCCAGAGCAGCTGCGTCAAGCCTCGGTGCTAGTGGCACGTGAACCCAGGTATCTGGATAACGGGCTGCCAGCTCTGTGCTGGTGCATGAAACAGGCATCAAGAGGAGATGCGGGGAATGGCGCCCAGAGGGGAGATGGGGGTGCTGGACCTCGCCCACCAAGCAAGCCTCGCGCGGGATGGAGGACGGCGATAGGCAGGGCTCGGCCCAGCACACGAACAGGGTGCCGAGACGGCAGCCGTCAGGAACTTGGATGGCGCTCGCATTGGGCCATCAGGCGACGGGCTGGCCTCGTGGCGCGAGTTGGTGCCACCGTGCTGTCAAACACTTCGCTCCAGGAGGGCGCGGGCCATCATCGTGAGGCAGGGACAGGCCTCAGTGCGAGAAACCGGGCGGGCAGGTCGAGGCGGAGGGCACACGAAGGGGTCGCGTCACGTCTCCGTCTCCTTCTCAGGTACTGCATGCGAGCCCCGCGCTGTGAGCCTCGGGAACGGCGGCGCTGTGTGACACATCATTTCGAAGACGTTGTCTCGTCTGTGGAGTGGGCGCGTCCGTCTGCGAGGCTCATGCAAAGTGGCGGCGATGGAGAGAGATGGCACAACTGGAAACTTACTTGTACTGGATTGAAACCGGGGAAATGTGTTGGAACTGGTGGGGATTTTGAAGGTTCGAAAACCGTTCGTCCCTTGGAAGGCGAGGCTCTGGCTGTTTCGTCGCTCGAAGGGAAGGGACGTCAGGCATCCATCGATCCATCGGATAATGCACCTAACATCCCCGTTCTTCAGTGGGGATGTGCTGCCCCACAGCGGGCAGTCAAGTGGGGCCGAGCGCTACGGTACCCACTGCCCAACCCTGGAACACCATCCGATCTGCTCACGGATCCGGGGAACCTTCCAACTTCAACTCCAACCGCAACTCAGGTCCCCCACGACGACGGAAAGCAAAAACATTCCGAAAACCAGGCATTGCTTCTTGTGGGTTTCAGATGCCGGTAATCCACGCAAGGACACAGTCGTCTCCGAGCGAAGACTGGTTGGACAACACCAAATTCGCCGAGCCGACGACGTGGCCAAGACCTGGTTCAGGACGTGGACCACGTCCGCCAATTCAACGGAGATCGGGCTGGGAACATTGTATGTACTGTGTAGTTAGACCTGGATGATTATTGCAGGGACGCGGCCCACGCCAACAGGAAGGCTGAGCCCCGCCCGCCAAAGGACCCTTCAACCGTTCCAGGTTCCATCTCAACCGATCTCTGGTTGATCGACGACGCCGTTGCGGTTGCCGGCACCCCGGATCCAGGAAGCCTGCCTCGGCTGTTGCTGCTGATGGCGTCGCGGGGCGCATCGAATGCGGCATGGATGGGCTCCCCACGTTCCCACCATTGCTGCAGCCGCCCCCGGATTCAGGATTCAGGGATGCTGGTCATCGAATGGTTGCCTCTTGTAGAACCAACCGCCTTCCAGATGTACGACACGCTATTCGTAACCCCACAGATTCCGCCGCCCGTCACCAATGCCTCGCCTGCCTTGTCCGCGCTTCTGGGGTACAGCTCCAGCCCCCACCCCTTCCCTCGCCCAGCCGTGTCACCAGCTTTCCCAATATTCCCACGGCAGTGGCCTCAGCCCTCAGGTCCTCCGGCGGACGGTTCCCTGTCTTCGGCTGAAACGATGTTACAACATCGGATCTCGTCGACCGCGTGATCATGCGCCAGGTCTCACGGCGACCTTTCTGGCAGGTGACAGAATATCTTGTAACCGGAGATTCTGCCAGGGCCCGGCAAAGAGCACGCCGGGCCGAGCCATACCCCCGTCGTCCATCGTTCCTAGGTAGGTTGGTGGAGCGGCCTGGGAGCACGTGGTGCAGGGCCTGGGATTCGCCAATGCCTCTCCCTCCAGCCCCTCGGATCCCGTCGGGTCCCAGCCAACGACGTAAATGGTCGGAAGGGACACGGAGAGCGTGGGCTTTGCGGGAATGACGACTCCAATCACGCCCCGTTGCCCCCGTTAGACCCGCTCCGCCTCTGCCCCAGTTCCCGCGGGAGCGCGTGGGGAAACAAAGGGGGCCAGCCGTCGTCATGGATCCGGTGATGGTCCCCAGAGCTTGTCTCTTGTCGGTCGGTCGCGGTCAACACATGCCGGATATCACCTCAGCTTCCAGCGGTCCCATCGTCGGTTCAGGGGTGCGGGTCTCACCAGGATCCTGGATAATGTACAAAGTACACCCATGACCAACACGGTGTGATCATCAACCTACGGGACGTGCCAGGCGGCGGATGGCACCTACTTATATTAGCACTTCACCCACGCTTCATAAAGGGATGCCTCCTCTCGATCTCCCGGTATGGCTTGCAGCTGTGAATACGATGCAGTCGACAGCTACCATGACATCAGCCGCTTCTTCCATGGGTTGGGCCTGGAACGGCGCCGTTGACAAACAAGGGGCCCGGGTGTCACAGCAAAGCATCATGCTCTCAGCTTTTCGATGTTGGCAGCGTCTCATGACGTCCAAGAAGGACCGCGAACCAGCCGCTAACGGCTCTCAGACTCGTACACAGCAGCATTCTGTGGCCGCCGGGGCCCGGGAGGCCCTCCAGAGCTTGTGTACGACGTCCCTTGGCGAGCTTCCAGGGGCCATCTTGGCGTTCACCGAAACCGTTGAGGTCACCTCGACCTCGGAGAAGGGAGATGAGGTGTACTTCCCTACCCCACTCAGGGAGCAGGAGGCCACCGCAGCCATCAAGGCACTGGAAGCCTGTGCCGCAGCCGCCATCGCCAAACTCCGGTATGGAACCGAGAGCAAGAAGATCCGCGTTGACGCCGACAAGGTTTCGGCCTTCTTGATGTCGGCCTACCTCACCACCCTAGACGGCATGGGCAAGCCAGATCCCCGGGTCAAGGACAGGATTCCCGGTGAGTACACCCAACCCCCCCCCAACAAGGGCACAACGAACTGACCTCGATCAGACACGGACCTGAACCGGGCTCAGTCGGTGCTCTACCGGCGCATGTCGGCCAACCTCTACCGCACCAAGAACCCCGATGAGTACTTCCACATCCACGGCTCCCTCGACGCCGACGTGACGCTCGAAATGCTCGGCCTGCCCAAGGACAAGCCCGAAATGACCGACTACCACGCCATCATCGACTACATCGGGTCGGCGGTACAGCAGCACACAGCGGCAGAACTCGACGCTCTCAACGTCGCCCACCGGCAAGCCGGCATCCAAGCCCTGACCTGGCCCCAATTCCAGGCCACCCCGCACGGCAAGGCCCTCCTGTCCCTCCCGCCCCTAACCGTCCGCCCCAACCCAGCCGACACCCGCACTACCCCACCCACCCCCTTCCCCGGATCCTCAGGAGGAGAAGGAAGAGGACCCCAACACGCCCTAGCAGGCATCAAAGTCCTCGAACTATGCCGCATCATCGCCGGCCCGACAATCGGCCGCTCGCTCGCCGCCCACGGCGCCCACGTGCTCAAAGTCACCTCCCCCAACCTCCCGGACGTGCCCTTCTTCCAGCTGGACGTCAACACGGGCAAGCACGCCATCCACCTCGACCTGCGCCGCTCCTGCCCCGCAGACCGCGCCACCTTCTCTGCCCTCCTCGCCGACGCAGACGTACTCATCGACGGCTACCGGCCAGGCGCGCTCTCCCGCCTAGGCTACGGCCCGGAATTCCTGGGTAAACTAGCCCGCGCCCGCGGCAAGGGGTTCGTCTACGTGGCGGAGGACTGTTTCGGCGGGACCGACCTCTTATCCTCCCCAAAAGCGGAGTGGGCGTCCCGCCCGGGCTGGCAGCAGATCGCCGACTGCGTGACGGGCGTGGCCTGGGCGCAGGGTGCCTTCATGGGGCTGGACGAGCCCGTGGTGCCGCCGTTCCCCATGTCCGACTACGGCACCGGCGCGCTGGGCAGCGCGGCCGCGCTTGCGGGGCTCTACCGGCGCGCGACAGAGGGCGGGTCATGGGTGTGCAGGACGAGTTTGGTGCAGTATGATGTGTTTTTGATGGGGCTCGGGTTGTTGCCGCCGCACGAGAGGGAGAGGTTGCGGAGGGTGCATGAGAATGAGGCGGGGTTTTTTGGGCTTCGGCATAGTGACTCTGTGGATGAGGTTGGTAGGAGGGCGCTGGCGAGTATGAGGGTGGTGGTGCCGCATTTGTTTGCGGAGGATGGCGGAGTGATAATGCAGGAGGCGTGGAGCGAGGCGTTTAAGGGGGTGGTAAGGTGGCCGCGGGAGGCGGTTGAGATTGAGGGCTTGCGGGTCGGGCATGTGCGGACGGCGCGGCCGAACGGGTGGGATAAGGAGGTCGGGTGGGAGGGGTGGGAGGAGGAGATTGGGGGCGAGGTTGCTGCTGGGGAGGTGGAGAAGTTGGCGCTGTGAGGCTGGTTCTCTCTTCACGTCGAGTTAATGGCAGCTAGGGAACAACAAGGGGTGGTGGAGTGTTTGCATTTCGCAAAATGGCAAGGCAGTGAGTGAGTGAGCCCCAGCGCGGGAAGGGAGGCAGTCTGATCACCAAAAGGAGGTAGTTTTGGCTTTTTTTTATGAGCATTGCACTATTTCCATTGTCAAATCTGTAGCAGCGCAGCGGATATTCCATTCATTCTTGCATTGCTGCGAGCCCAAAGACATCGAGGACTGTTCGATTGAAAACCAAGAGATCTATGGCTACTTGACTTGATTAACCTACACACACCAGTACCGCCACCGACGCCCACCTCACAACACCAGTCTACCTGGCTCGGTCTCCAACACAACCTTTACCCGCTCAAGGAAGACCTTGGCTCTCCTCTCCTCGACCTTGGGCACGTGCAGGCTGAAAAGGTTGGGACCAGTAGACGGGCCAGGGAGCACGACAGTCTTCTTCGCGGCCGGCTTCGGCTTCGAGGCGAGGATGTCGAGGATATCCACCTTCTTGGCCGGAGCAGCGCGGGCAGGGAACGCAGATGCCGACGGAAGGGCGGCGATCTGCGGGATGTAGGCACCCCGCGAGACCTTGGGCCCGACCTTGTCCAGCCCTAGGACCTGGTTGAACAGCTCGTCCGCTGTGGGCTGGTAGTTGGCCGGCAGCGGGAGCTCGTCGTTTGCAACCTCGCTGGCGCGGGAGATGAACGTCGACAGCGGGAGGAATACGCCGAGTGACTTCTGGATCTTCCTCTGGGCCTCGATGACGGCTGACAGGGAGACAGGGAGCGTAACGAGCGACTTGACGGGGGCCGGGGGCGGTGCTGGGGCAGCCTCCTTGGCGGGCTTCGTAGGTTCGGGGGCCTTGGCAACCTTGATGTTGCTCAGGTCGAGGTGCGATGCCTGTTCGAATCGGGAGGAGATCTCGGCCGGGGTGTTGGCGTTGATCTTGCCCAAGAAGGCGAGAACATCGCCCTTGAGGAGACGGCCGTTGGGGCCGGTCGGGGTGATATCGCTCACGGCGGACTTGTCGATACCATTCTCCGCAAGAAGTTGGGCCACCGACGGGTAGAGCGGGTATGCCCTGGATATTTTCCCTCCCGGCTTGGGCGCAGCCTTCGGGGGCGCGGCCGATGGTGTGGATTCGGGTTCGGGAGTCGCCGGGGTTTGTGTCTTGGGCGCCTCGGCGGCCTTCGTTGCTTGCGGGTTCTCGTCGGCGGGGATCTGGAGCGAGCTGATGTCGTCGCCCTCCTCGGCGATGACTGCTATCCGCGTGCCCACCTGCACCCCCTTGCTGCCGTCGCCCTGCATGACCTTCATCAGGAAGCCGTCCTCCTGTGCCTCGACGTCCATGGTCGCCTTGTCCGTCTCGATTTCGAGGAGGACATCGCCGGCCGAGAACTTCTCGCCCTCCTTGACCCTCCACGCCGCAATGTTGCCCTCGGTCATTGTGGGCGACAGCGCGGGCATGGTAAAATTCTGAGCGGCCAGAGCCGCGGCCGATGTCCGGAAGCCTGCGCCATGGAGTTGTCAGCTCGCAACATTTTTTAATTTGCTCATCATCCCTCGCCCTTCTTCCTCCTCTCTTTTCCGGTCTCCCATTTCCCTCTTTTCTTTTTCCCTCGCCGAGATCCGGCGTGCTACTGACCTCTGGCTGCTGCATCCTGCTGCACCTTTCGCGTCGCAAGCCGCGCCGACATGCGGCAAGCCGCTGCAAAGGATGCCATGATGGCGAGTGGGAAGTGGAGCCCAATTGGGTTGAGGTGCGATGGTGGACCGGTTTGCGTTTTATGAAGGTTGAATTGCGCTGCAGAGTCTCGAACTTGGCGGGAAGCGGACCGACTTAGGCGGTGGCCCAAGCTCTCTTGGCTTTCCCAACATTTGCATCCCAGCAGGGATTGGACCCGCTGATAAAACCCTGTCAATTGGAAGTCCTCCGAGCCTCCGACACGGACACAGCTCTGCCAAGACCCGACGCGACCTCGCACGAACCTTGCCCGGCGCCGACAAAATTTCGGCCCCGCCAACAGCCGGACCCAGCGTGCGGTGTGATCGGAGTTCTCCATCGCCAATTGGCCCGGTTTGGTTTCAGAGGTACGCATCCTTCCAAGCCCAAGATCTTCAGGCTGCCCAAGCTCAACACTGACGACCAGAGCTGCAGATGGCGTCCTTCTCCAGGGGCTTCGGCCCTCGACTCTTCCTGCTCGTCCGGCAGCAGGCCCCGTGCGAGTGCGCCGCGGCACAAGCACGCCAGCTCATCCGCGCCCGCTTTTCCACCGCCCGGGTCCTCCAGAAAGCCGCCCGAGCACCCCGGCCAGCACCAAAAGCCCCCCCGAAGCCTGCTCCCAAGGCCGCTCCCAACCCAGCCGCCAAAGCCTCCCCCATCCTCGGCGCCGCGACAACACAGGCGGCCGCCCGCCCCGCCACCTACGCCGAGCAGCTCGCCCTCAAGGGCCGCACGCTCCTCTACGAGTCGCCCTCGCACTTTTGGTTCCGCGCCGGCTGCTTCTCCTCGGCCACCTTTTGCGTCTCGTACACCGTCTACCAGTACTGGACCGTCATCCTGCACCCGCCCGAGGGGCTGATGTGGTGGATCCCGCACGCCTTCGGCGCCATCCTGGTCTTCATGGCCGGCATGGGCGCCTACTTCGTCATGGGCGCGGGGCGCATCGTGCGTTCCATCGAGGCCGTCCCCGCCGCCGCCGTCGCCAAGCAGATCGCCGCCAAGGCCACTGCCGGCACCACCGCTGCCACCGCTACGACGGCCAGCCCCGTCTACGTCGAGGTGACCACCCGCCGCATGGCGCCCTTCATGCCGCCCAAGAAGCACCTGCTCCTGCCGGAGGAGGTGCAGCTGCCGTTCCGCATGTACACGCTGTTTGCTGGTGGCAAGGGCCAAGAGGTACTGTCCGCGCAGAGGGCGGTGAGCCTGGCTGAGAGCGTGCGCGCGGAGCGGGCCGCGCGGGACGCCAAGATTGCCGCGCGCAAGTACACCATGGACCACATCATGACGGCGCCGTTCCGGGACGCGGGCAAGGCGTTTGGCGGTGCCTGGCGCGGCATCAAGCGCTCGTTCAATCGCGAGGGGTTCGCCAAGATCCAGCTGGGGAAGCAGGAGTATAAGCTGGATGTGACGGGCGGCTGGGCGTTGGAGGACGGGCGGGCTATGGACAGGCTGCTGCTTGTGCGGCCGAACGCGATGGGGGCCAGATAGATGGTTTGTACTGATACCGAGTGTGTGGTTGTAGTGTGTTACCGTGTAGATATGTGTATGTGGTTTGTAGATGTGCATGTACAATACCGTCAAAATATTCACATTCCATATTTACGTGACCGACTGCCATCCGGCTACTTTCATCATAGTTCAGGAGTAGCCTACAACCACGTCAACACAGCTACCATCTTGTTGGATACTCGACTTCGCTCGGTGGGATGCTTCCGGTGCGTGGATGCAATACTCGTACTTTGGTATATAAAGTTGCTATTTCGAGAGACTCAAAGGCGGAGATAGGACTTTGTTATGTTAGCCTGTGTCTTTGAGTTGTACTTAAACTCCGTCAAGTACTCATTTCACTGCGATGACTGTTAGGGCAAGAATGGCAAGTGCAGTGTCATATCCGGAGGAAATATTGGAATCATCGTCGAGAGGCACATTGTGGACTTCAAGGGGACAAAAACACATATAGCGAAACAGATGCCGGTCACTTATCCTTTTGGAATGGACGACTGTTGGACTAGTAAGTCAGACTTGTTTCCCCCTAGAACTCGCATACAGAGACAGAATGGACAGGCATGGATGAGAAGGCGGTCGTAGTATATCACAGATGAATGGTAATCATCACTACACCTCCAGCACATATCAAGGTTGTGTCGTCTCAGGTTTCCCCTTACAAGATCCGAGGGTAACACCTGTTTAAACAGTATCGGATAGTGGTAGTATAAAAGGATTCGGTTGATGTTGGTGTGTATTTCCCAGTTCCAACCCAACACGCTGGTAAGGAATTCGAGGCGGACTAGAAGGAGGTTTGGAGAGACCTAGTCGGGGGGACAGCCCGGGGAGTGGATGGGGACGGAGGCGACCTAGCTAGAATTCAGAAAGAAGTACCGATTGGTGTCCTGTTTACTTGCCCAGCTGGAGTCTGTGGGCCATTCCAGTAACCGGGGGGCCTTTGGGCAACGGACCGGCGCCCTTTCCATCTTTCTTCTGGACTCAACAGCGGCCACCTCCCTACCGCGGCTTTATATACAAATCCTGCTTCCCACACTGCCATTAATCCTCCCAATAAACGCTAACACCGGTTGTCTCAGCGGTATTGCGAGTGACTCGGGTGGAACGACAACCGAAAAGACACCGTGGGTTGACTCCCCGACCGCGAAGTAGAACTTCTCTGTGGTTTCCGTACCTGATAGACGGCATTCGACCGGCGGATGGGGCCTGTCGGTGAGCTTTTTGTAATTATACTTTGCCAGTAGCTCGTTATTCTTAGACGGTGTTTAGTATTTGCTCACCGTGAACAATCTCGATGGGTTTCCCTATCTCGTATACACTGGAATATATTTCAGTTTGCCAACCCATAGTTATAACACAGATCTTACCGATCTGCCCGCCAGCGATTCAAAGGTGGTAATTGAAAGTACTTCAGGTATCAGAACACGACAGATCCTTAAGGAGGTAAGCAGCCATCACCCCGCCAGGTAGGAACCTCACCGCCACCGTCTCCCCCCTTTGTACCGTGTTGACCCGGCACTCGGCTCCTCAATCTTCCCTAGGCTTCGAATGATAAACTCATCAAATCACTATGTGTACCCCGGAGCTGATGAAGCGTATATTAGCACCGTGCCCAAAGTACATCGCCCCTATTCCCCCTTTTTACCTAGCCGTTCCTTGGATTTCGCCAACTCTCCTCCCCTCCACTATTAATGCAGAGCATTTTATCACATAATCATTTACATGTGGGCAACATGACATTGTCGTCTGCACTGTCCTCAGCGCCGCGACTGGCACAATAACTTGCAGACCGGCACAAGGCAGAAGAAAACAGCCCCCAGGATCGAAAGACATGAAAATATGCGGGAGGCTGCTGGCAGGAGAAGGATCAATCCACTACCCCTTCTTGTCTCGCGGTCCCCCGTGCTAACTGAGGTAGGTGAGAGTTAGATAGAACCCGAGTACTCCCGGTATCAACAAATTCTCCTGTCAGTCCGCGCCCGGAGTTTTCCGCCCAGGGACCAGACCGCCGGCACTTTCACTTTCGATCCCCATAAAAGCCACCCAGGTGAGAAGAAGCTACTGAGCCAAGGCAGAGCCCCGACAACCAGTACCGTGCCCGAAGTCGGCATCCTAGCGGCTCCCTAAGACTGGCGCGGCGGCTAGTGTCCATCAGACTCCTGGTCAAGTAAACCGCCTCCACAATGCCGACGGCGCAAAACAAATACGGACGTACTCTCCCCAACCTTGGAACACTAGCAGTGCATTCTTACGTACCACAAAACCACCACCTCCACCCATCCCCAGACAACCAAACCTAACCCAGCACACCCCCAGCCACCCACCAAGACGGCGCCACCAAGGTTCTCCCTCACACGTGAAACTCGCCCGTGGGGGAAGGGAGGGAGGGGGGTTGGCAGAGGAGACGGAAGGAAGTCCCCTTCCCCAGACAGAACCGCAGGACCCTGAAATCTGAACTCGCCTCCCCCTCCCCCGCGGACCACCCCTACCTTGAAGATCTGCTACCACACGACGGTACGTGGCCTCCCACGAAGCCAACCCCAGGCAAACAAACCAGGGAAACCCTCTGTACACCCACTACAACCTGTGTATCAGGCTACTGTCGATCTTCTTTTCCCGGACTTTTCCCATCTCGCCAGACCAACTACGGGGACCACGACCACAGAGAGTTCACTTGAACTGCGCGGCCGGCTAAACCAAACCAACCCAAACCGCCTTGCCGTTCATCCATCCACTCAACCCGTTACCGCGCAGGAATGTAATAGCACATCAAACGTATACCTACCAGATATACCCACCACCAGGACCCAGTATGTATATGTATATATTATTTCGCCGTCATCCAGGGAAAACAACCGAGACCAAACCAAGCCAAACCAAACCAGTCCGGGACACGGCACATGTACGTACATTCAGGAATGTCGTGCATCACAACCCAATTACGGGATAGAGTAACGCACATGTACCCCACAGACAAGCGGTCAGCCCGTTCCGTCCGTCCTGTCTTTTAACTCTTCAGTGGTAGGTGTGTGTGCCACAAGGCCGCGAATCATCAATCCCACACGCCGCATGGCAGACAGTGTGTGTGTGTGTGTGTCCGACTTCGGCAATCTGGGGGCCGGCCACACCCATTTACCTCCAAGGTCGAGGAGGCACAGGGATGTTGGTTTAAGTTCGGAGGGGGGGCGGGGTTGATGTGAGGGTGAGGCGGCGAGACTCCGGGGCAGGCAAAGAACGGGGAATGGGGGAGGGTAAGGTGAGTGAAGTGGCAGGCAAGGCTCAAGGTGGCGGCGGGGTCAACCGTCGTTCACGCCTCAACAACAGCGCGATGAAGATACTGGCAGAGGATTGGAGAGCAACAGTGAGGGGAGGATGGCGATTGTGCTGCGCAGATCATCGCCAACCAACCCCCCCTCCCCCGCCCTCATCTGCCGGGCTCCGCTGAGGCATCTCCCGTTTCTGGCTTCCTGTTTGCTACCGCACGGATGGGTAGGGTAGGCTGCCCCGCGAGATCGCAGTAGAAAAAAAGGACCCTGAAGATGGAACCGACCCCTTCATCCATGGTCTGTGTGTCTCCCGAGCCGGTCCGAGAGGCCACAGGTCAAAAAAAAAGCGTGAAGAACAGGCCATGCAAGCCCGCGGCGCTGCTGCTTGCTCGAGGCTAATGCAATGCAGGCGCATGTAGATTGTCCACCAAGACATCCCTCCCTTCTGATCCTCCCTCGCTTCCCTGCTTCGCATCCAACCGCAAGACATGCATTGCTTGCTTGCATGCAGCAGAGACGGAAAGAGAAGATGAGCGGTGAGAGACCACTCGGAGGACAGCAGAGGAACAAAGTGGAATTGGCGTATCGCCGGAGAAAGCGAGTGCGGAGTCGGCTGTCGTCGGTCGCGACGAAGCGCGTCCCGTCGTCTTTTTGGTTCCAGGTTTGCCCCGCATCGACATTTTCCCGCTTGGGGATCATGGCCCGTGCCTTAGAAAACCCTGCGTCGAGAGAGTGGGGGTACAGCGAGCGAGCGGGCTAGGATGCCGGGGTGAAGGCAATCCCGGCAAGGTCAAGTCACCGAATGAGACGCCCCGGAAGCGCCAAACTGGGCAGGCCCGGGTAGGGCAAGGATGGCTGGCATGCAATCCTGGCACGACGTCGGGACAAATCAAGCGCTGCTGGCGCCATCTTGTGACTGCCCGTCGAGACCCCACGCGATATATCGCCCGGGCTTGTGTTCCAGGTTTTTGTTGTGCTTCGTGTGCGGTGTGTTGTTGGGACGACATTCCATTTGTGGAGGTCGAAGTTCAAAAGTTTTCAGCGGGGCCGTCGAGCGTTGGGTACGTCATCGGGGAGTCCCAGAACAGAAACGGTTCGGCGAGTTCAAGTGTTCGTTCGGAATCCCCACAAACCCCAAGCAAGCAGCGGTGGGGTCTCGCGGCAGCAGGTGTGTCCGCAGGGGGACCCCATTGGGCGCAACAACCCCGGACCCCGAATGAAACGGCAATGCTTCGAGTCGGCGCTGTTGATCTGCCTCAGGAACCTCCCTTGGGATATCGGGGGCGGTCGCAGCTGTGGGCCGTGGGAAAGCCACCGCAGAAGCCCGGATTGGATCTCCTCCATCGCCAAACGGGATTCGACCGCCGGTGCGGGACATGGACAGATCTTCGGCGCCGGACTGGACGACCTGACAGAAGGGGCGACGGCCGTGTCTCTCCTCGCGTCAACTGAGGTCTGAGACAGCGAAGGCCGCCGGTCGTAGCGAAGGATATTCTTGTCGCAAACCACATGCTGGCTTGCTGTTGACCCCGCTTCCCGCAGATTCGCGGGGCTTGTCGCCGTGGATCTGCGTTCGCGATCCCGTTGGCGTTTCTGCTGTGGTTGCTTGGAGGGGCTGGATCCAATCATCTGCTGCTCAGGCCGGCAAATGCGGAAGAGCGGCCAAGAATAGGTGTGGCAACCCGGACCGGTATGTACATTCCCAGCCTCTGCTTGTGAAGGTCGGCTCGAGGCGGTGAGGCTGCAGTCCACCGGTTCAAGGTCGGCCACTTATCGCCCCCGCCTTGCAAGAGCAGAGTGAGGTTGCACTTTGTGGGGTTGGCCGTGCCACAAGAACATGAGGCTTCCAGTGACTGTCTCTTGAGTGGGGGCTCGAAAATCTGCTCCAGGTGAAGACGGAGATGGTGCGGTGTGGTTGCAGGGTGGTGCCGGGCTTGGAGTCGAATGACATGCCCGCTCAAACACCCTTCCCAATCAGAAACCACCAGGGCGCGGGTTTCATACAGAATGACATAATTGCCAAGGTGAAAAGGCAACTGTTGCATGAGTTCATCTCAAGAGTTGGACAGGCGATGGCTGTATCCTTCGGGTTTCGGGAAAAGAGCACTGGGATACTTTGTACCACACGGCAGCCGCTCGTTGCCGCCCATCCATCCGGAGGGCGATCAAGGGACCAGAGCGACGCCGGGGGCGGTGATCCTTCGGTTCGGTGCGGTCTGGAAAGTGTCTGGCGCGGTTGATAAATGTGAAAGGCACCTCAACACGGCAACTGGAAGATGGTGTAGAAACTGGCCGTTGAAAGAAGAGCACAGCACAGCACAGCGGTCAGTGTTAAAGTGACGATTTCCTCAAGCCATTAGCTCAGTGATAGTTATTGCCACTCCTCTTTTACTAGCGGGTGTTAGAGAATGGGTTTCTTTCATGCTCAGGCAGCTATGTTGAAGATTGGCGGATAGGGTACCGTTGTCGGTGTCGAACCCCTGTCGGCTTGGCTTGCAGGGTCTCTTGACTCTCACCTCGCACGGGACAACGGCACCCGGGGATGCTGTGGCTGCCATGACCCCCATGCCTGCCAGTCGATCGCATGTCGACACCTCATGGCAAAGTCGTGACTGGCTCCTGTTAAATCGTCTTTGATGATCCCAGCGATGGGTGAAACAGACGATTGCGCTGCCTTGGTCGCAGCGACAGATGCAGCGGGCTGAGAGGGAACAGACCCTGCAATCTGGTGATTGCCGCCAGCCGTGTGCATAATCTGATAATCACCGGTTTCCGGGGTGTCCGGCGAGAACCGGCTGCTGGCGTAAACAAAGCGTCGGGAGACATGTGCGAAACAGCCCGTGACAGCATCATGCCTGTTGGGCAGCATCGCTGATGGAATTTGGGAGGAGGCCTTCGAAGAAAGACAATGGAAGCCATGCCTGAGGGATATCCTTGGGAATGATCTTCGGCGCCCAGTCGCTGCTCCCTCCTGAACGACATTGGCCACACAGAATCTGGGTGTTGATTTGTTGATCTGCCGCGCAGCCAAGAATCTCAGCTCGCCAGCTCCGTACAGTGCACTCACGGTACGGAACACCGACTTGAGGAATGTCCACCCGTGATCCGTTCAGTCGGAGCCGAGACTGCATCGTATCGCATCGTATCAGCTCGTCGCGCCGTCAGTATCTAACAGCCTTTTCGAGATCGTGATGGTGAATCGCACACCGGCAGCACCACTCGGACAAACACCTGAGACATGCAGCGCCCTCCAGGAGAGACCTGCGAGCCCTGAGCTCTCGCATGGCGTCTTCGTGCAGACGATTGGTTCGAGGCTGCAGCAAGGCGGCAGGCAGCCTGGGGTCCTGATGCGAGAGCCGACTGGTAGAAGGCTGCATTTCAGCGCCTCTGCTGCGTTCCTCCCTGTTGCCACCAGAGCGCAAGGGGCTTGGACGGCAGTGTGCATTCCTCCGTCGACTCGGACCGTTCAAGCTTTGTCGTCCTGGTCCGCCGGGTGTTGCTGTCGAGTGGCCGCGCCCCATTCATCGCTGGTAATCCAGCTGCTCATCAGCGGGCATCAGCGAGCATCAGCGACACAGAGATATCATCGCCACCTGAGGTGATTGATCTCCCGCAAAGGATTGGCCCAGCCGGTCACCTGGCCGAGAATGTGTTAAGACCCTGACCACCGAGACGGCCGTGACAGTGCGAAAACCAGCGCGGGACTTCATGGCCGGCGAGGCGCGGGTTGTGGGAAATTGCCCACACCTGCCCAGCACTCGCCCAATGCCCAGCTTTCCAGGATTTCTGCTGGTGACCCCGCCCACGCATGGCGCCCATGCCGCTCCAGGCAAGTGGCGCCGCCTAGCCTTGCAGTGCAGTCAGAGGGTCCTTGTTCGCTGCCGCCAATCTGGACCCCAACCCATATTTTAATTTGGGTGCTTGCTCGGCCCCCCTCACCACCAAAGGATCCTTTCATTTTTCTCTTTCCTTTCCTCTCGCGACGGAAAGACGCTGCACTCAGGGCTCGTCGAGAGTGCAAGCGAGAGAGAGCGAGCCCGGGTGGATTTTCCTCTCCTGCTATCACCAACTCCGCCGCCTCCGCTGCCCGGCTCCCGGTCCTCGTCCTCCCCCTCTCCCGCTCCGACTCGCCTCAATTTTGCTGCCCCGGCACGTTCTGCGGCCACCTCGACAAAAAAGTTCCGAGGATACCTCCGACGTTGGATCCGAGGACCTATCAAGGTCTCCGACTGGCGACCATATCTCCGGGTTTACACTGTAAGTGTCTTGTGTTTCTTTTCTTGTGGCCTCGTCGACCGCGTGCAATCGAGCGACCTCGACCTTCCAGGTCTCCACTGGATCGCTGCATTTCCAAGAAATGCGTGCCGCAGCGTTGGCGGCTGTCCGACAACATGACACCAAGGAACTCTTGATCGCTCCATCCGGTGACTAGCCGGCCAGCTCGGCGGGCCTTGGCCTTCGGCTTGCGCCCTCCTGTGCCCTCGCGCGTGACCACTTCGGTCCATTCCTTCCATCGCCTGCCCGTTGCTGGGCCGGCCTCGGCAGCGCCAACAGAGCTTGTCGTTGCTTCGACTTGGCCTTTGAGCAACAAAAGGTTCTGTGGAAGGATTGATGGGGATCTGCCCTGGCGACACCTTTGCAGTCCCAACCTGGGCCTTGAAACCGGCCTTCCGGCTCGAAACCATGGGGGGACCGCCGCCGACCACGCGAACGACCGCTCAAGTGACCGGACCGGCTTGCGTCCCCGAGCTTCTCTCCCGCCAAACCGCCCCGAAGCCTTATAGCCCTGCGCCGCACAGCCGCCGTCCCCGCAACCGACCGACTTCGAATGCAAGACCTTCTTTGACTCTGGCCGAGTCCCGCCGCGCCCGCCCGCCACACTACCGTTTCTAGCCCTCTTGCCTCGTCACCGCGGCGCCATCCACTGGCCGCGGGGAGCCCCTCTGGTCGCTTCTCTGCCTTTTTTGCTGGCCGGCCTCCTCTGCCTTCTCACCGGCCACCGGGCGCCTTGTGCAGAGTGACGAAATCGCCTAGCTGACATTTGACCCTGATCAGGCTGCTGTCCGACCCCTGCCACGACACGTCCGTCACCGCCGCTGGAGACGGGACACTCGATATCAAGCCCGCCGATAAGCGTTCAGCCGAAGACGACTTGGAGATCGCATTACTTCCCCGCCCCCCCCCCGGCTTGGGAATTGCAGCCATCCGCTCCTTTGAATATTGTTCTCCCATGTATTCCTACCCATAAGGAACCAAAATGGACTCAGAAGACGGCGAGATTTTCGTCAAAGTACGTTGCCCGTTGCGGTGCGGCCCGGCCCATGCTTTTCGCATGCAGATGCAGATGCAGCCGCGTACATGGATGGGATGGCAGAACTGACCGCTCTTGGTTTGAACAGCAACTGGCCGGCTTTGTGCGGACGCACGAAAAGGCACTGGCCAACGCTCTCCAGTTCCGGAGGCAGAACGCGCCTCGCCATGGAGCTTCGCAGAGTGTGTCATCCATCTCGACAGCAACCGTGCCGCCCTCCCCATCGGTACCCGAAAGACCCTCGACCTCGGCCTCGACATCGAGCACGCTCGCTGCGGCCCTCTCGCTCGGAACCCTGAGCTTTGCATCCCACGGCGTCAAGTCGGCCAAGCTGGCACTCACACCACACCACCTGTTCTACTTGCTTTCGCGCTTCGAGGAATTGGGTATCCCGGTCGGGCCGATGAAGGTCCGCCTCGAGAACCTGCACGACAGCACCACCTCGGCCAACTATGTGTCGTTTCTCGGCCAGTCGCAGCGTTCCAAGAGCCACGGCTCCGATGTCGGCTCGATCCGTTCCGTGTCGAGCATCCGGAGCGTCATGTCGAGCATGTCGGCGCTGTGGTCCAGCTTCGGGATCGGCTCGAGCATATCCGCTGCCCGGACAGAAAAGCAAAAGGCCGCGCTCCAGGCCGATCTGAAATACCTGTACTCCGCCTTCACCAAGATCCCGTGCCTCAGACTGGCGCCGGACTGGAGAGCCCGCCTTATCAAGGGCTACGAGGAGTTTCCCTTTGACTCTGCGGTGCCGCTGTATGTGTTCAAGAACGTGCAGGCGCTCGAGGTTAGCGACATCGATTTCCGGCAGTTCTTCGGGTGGGACAGACTTGCCGAGCAGCTCCGATCCCTTACGCTCAAGCGTGCCAGCGTCGACGACCCAGCAGATGTCCTGATTGACATCGTATTGGATGACATGGACAAGAGACGGCGTCGAACATCCAAGGGCCACGCATCTCCGACAAGACCATGGCCTGGGGCAGCGAGCCCTCGAAGAAGCCCGACAGTGTCCAACAGCGACCTTCACAAGTCGACACCGATCCCAGGCTCCCCTGAGCCGCGGAAGTCGACAGTGGACCTGCAGGTTGGATCACTGAACAGTGAAGTCGGCGGCGACCAAGGTGGATATAGTGGGCCTGATAGCCGGAGGCCATCTGTTGCCAGAATCGACGTCGATGAGCCGGGCTCGCCTTCCAAGGACGATACCCGGACGCGGAGCCATTCTCCCCGGCGCCCAGGGAGTTCCAGGAACCCATCGGCCAACGTGCGCGGATCCTACAAGGTCCGGCGGTCGGGGTCTGGGAGCTCACATTCAAGCCTCTCCGACTCGTGGCACAACTCCCGCGGAAGCTCTTCAAACCTCCTCGCCATGGGCATCCTCCCGGCTTCCAAGTGGCGCTTCCTCAAGCACCTGAGTTTGGCAGACAACTCGCTAACCGCCATCCCCGCAGGGAGTCTGAACCCCCTCGCAAACACTCTCAATTCCCTCGACCTCTCCTCAAACCTGTTCACACAGATCCCTGACAGCCTGGCAACCCTCACTGCACTCCGTGCTCTTAACTTGGCTCATTGCATGATCGACTCCCTGCACTCTCTTACCCGCAACCCGCTGCCAGCAATCAGTGCTCTGAACCTCCGATCGAACCGTCTGCAGTCTATCGCTGGGGTCGAGAAGCTCTTGCCGCTTGAGAGGCTGGATCTGCGAGACAACCGTCTGGCTGACCCCATGGAATTGGCCCGGTTGACTGGAATCCCGGAAATCCGCGAGATCTGGGTCGAGGGCAACCCCTTCACGCGCACCCATCGCGACTACCGTATCACCATCTTCAACCTGTTCCGCCAGACGCCCGGGTACACGGAGGATATCACCATTGACGCGTCGGGGCCAACATACGCGGAGAAGCGGTACTTGGTCGAGCGGGCCGAGATTCCGCCCGCTGTACCCGTAGTCAAGCCCGAGACCCCAGTGATGCCTGCTGTCGACGTGAGCAGGCCGGCCATCATCTACGACGCCCCACCCAGAGAGCCCGCGGTCCTCCGGAAAGAGAGACCTGTACCGAAGTCGGCGTCAAGCGAAGTCAACACCAGCTCCACACGACGTCGCAGGGCGCCCAAGCGCCGCATAGTCGATCTCGCCACCAACGATAGCCCTATGCCCTATGCGCGCCCTGTTGACCGCCACGCGGCCGTTGTCAACGCGACGGTGGACCCTGAAAGCTACTACCGCACTTCGCAGCCGCCCGAGACGCACGAGACACACCAAAATACTCTGGTGGAAAGCCCCATTCCAAACATGATGGAAGCATCCCGAGAGGTTCCCAGGATCGACACCAATGTCGTCCCTCAGCTGCCCGTTATATTCGGATCCCCGGGGAACAACATTGACTGGGACGTCGGCGGCGAGCTCTATCGCCAACGGATCGAGGATCTCCGCAACAAGGTCGGAAACAGCTACCTGAGCGTCCTCAGCGAGGAGGGCTGGGACTCTGCTTCCCACCCGCCCGACTACCACCAAGCAGCCGACTTTGGTGCTGCCTCTCCGTCGATGCACTCGGACCCAACCATGCCCCGGGCGAGCATGCAGGCCATCCCGAGCGGTGGCACGTTTGCTTGACGAGCGAGCTGGTCACTCGCTCCTTTATTCCTATGATACCCCTTCCTTCCCGTTGTGCAGCGCTTGGTTTGTTTCTTCAGCCGGGAACGCCGTCGATCTGTTCTCCGGCGCAGTTCGCAGCCCACGGTTCAGATTGGCCTGAATGAATGCCTGGTCGTTGGTTTGCTTTATGGCTGGCGGGAATCGGGAGCAGATAACGACGGCGGACAATGGATGGACGGATGGACGGATGGTTAACGGAGCGGGCTGCGCTGGATCGGAAATACCCCATGCTCTTCTCTTGTCTTTGCGCATTCTGTTTCTTTTACAGTGTTGGGCCTGGGTGCTGTGTGTTTTTCTGCTTTTTGTCTTGTCTTGTCTTTTCTCCTTTCTTTTTTTTTTTTTTTTCTGCATTTGAAGATATCATGGCACGGCACGGCACAGCACTGCACGGCACGGCACAGCACAGCACAGCGCATTTTTTGCACTTTGCGCACTGGAGCATATTTTTTGCATGCATGCATTCGCATACCTGGCGTTTTTGGGGGATGGTGGGGGGTTCTTTTATTGGAGAGGGAGGTAAAGACTGATGGATGGGTGGATGGATGGATGGATGGCGTTTTGTTTGGTCTTTTTGGGAGGGCTCGCTTGTTGTTTCATTGCCGAGTTCTGTTTGGTTGTTGTGTTGTTGTTGTTGTTGCGGGGATGGATTGCTCTTGTCCTCCTCTTGGCTGTTAATACCCCATCGTCGGTCTCAGTCGTCGGTCTGTCCAGAGAAGAGGTTTTAGATTTGGATGGAGGGATATCCCTGTTTGGTTTTTCGGTGGGTGGATGGTCTTCTTGTACAAAAAAGTTGTTTTGATCACTTGGTGTCTGGTGGTTTTTGGTGGAAGATATAAAGACAGGGAGAGAGAAGATGGTGGTGTGAGAAAGATGAGAGAGAGAGAGAGAGAGAGAGAGATGAAGACAGATGGCGGCGCATTGAGATGGGGAGGTGGGAGAGTGAATTGATTGAGAGCGGTTTGTTCTCCTTTGGTTGTGTGTGTTGTGTCTTGTCTTGGTCTTTGTGTGTTTGTATATAATGCCTGCCGTGGGGATGGTGTCGTGTGAATGTTGTGCGGTTGATGGTTGGTGAATTTGATTTGTATTGTGATGCCCATTTCTAAGTGTCTGCCTTGCCTACTTGGTTGCTACCTGGTACTTATCCGCCTGTTTATTTTCTATCTTCCTAGTAGCGGCTTGCTGTGACGGGAATGCATCCATGGCAGTATGCTTCCTTCTTTTTACCTGTGTCAACTGATGCTGGCGAATGCAAGGAGTCCTGTGCGTTCGGACACTTCCGAAAGGCCCAGGAGATACCCAAGTATCAATTGATGCCCGCGTCCAGTTCAGCGCACATAAGTGACTTGCAGGAATCTATACCGTGTCTTGCGTGTTTCCAAGCAGATGCTCTATCGGAATAAAAGGGAGTGTTTGTTCTCGGGTTCTGACCGTCCGATGGTTCACGGTTGTGGTTACGCAAAGGCGGTAGGTAAAATGAGCGTCTCGAAGCCATAGGCGCCGGGGGGCTGTGTTTAGACAGACTTGACATGATGATTTGAGACGTAACAAGGACGAGTGAATATCTACAATTGAAGGGGCTGTGGGAAAGACGGCATCTTTGATGCGGCCAGAAATCCGGGTATGATGCCGGGGAGAAACTGAACGGCCTTAAGTTGCTCTTTGACACCCTCTGGTTGGCTGGCACTAATCCCCCGTGAGAGTGCGTGGGCAGGCCGAAGCGCTGGAGGTGAAGCTTCCACGTTTCTTGTCAGAGTGTCGCTGTCGGTTGGAGTTTTGCGGAAAGGAATTTCGGTGGGTCAAAAAGGAATTGATTGATACCTGTATGGCTCCCATTGAACGGTGTGATATACAAAAGTACCACTCGTGGAAGCAGTTCCCTGAACTAAAGGTGCCGTCTCGTCTACCACCGTGGTGTTTGGTTGGTTGGGGTTGGTGGAACTTAGATAGGTAGGTAAGGTAGGGCCTGAGGCAGGGTGTTCCGCTATAGAATGGAGTTTTTAGGAAGTCTTTGGAGCGAGGCCCGTCTTCGGTTTTGAAGGGCGGGGCTCCAACAGAGGCCCATTTGGGGCCTCAAGCTGCGAACGCCGGCAGGGAATAACACCATGTTCAAAACTTCAAATCCGATAAAAGCCGATCGGTCATCAGAACCTGGAGATGCCCGCGCTACCCCTTCCAAGCAAGGGACTATAGATTATAGCAAGCAGACGTTCGCTGTGCGAGGCCGCTCAGCAATCCGAGCCATTGGCCGTTTGTTAAGACCGGGAGGCTGGTCTATCTTACGAAGTGGCGTGATTGTGTGTGAGGACCTTGAAGGCTCGCGATGGGATGGCGCCAGGGGGCGCAATTCGGACAAGCAGCGGTCGGTCTGCTGGGAATGCGCTCAGCGCCTGATTGGCCTGTCGCAAATGGAATCCTCATGGAATCAGTCGCAAAGGGAAAGTGGGAACCTGGAACATTTGGGGTGGTGTGCCAAGGCTCGCCAGCACGGCAACCACGTCATTCGGGTCACGGTCGGGTCGGCCATGGGACGAAACTCAGCCCTACGAGATGCCGTCGGCAGTGGAACAAACTGGGGGGGTGGCAGGGGATTGCCCCGAATTTTCATTACCAAGCTTATTCTACAAAGGTGCCAAAGCACGAGGAAACCACACACGTAGGGGTGGTATCCATTGATATTTATCACGCTTGTTTTGCAACTTGTTCCAGTGGAAAGCTGGTGAAGTTTTGGTAGAAATGGTGCTTGCGGAGCCATGCTGCGGACCTGAAGATCGAGCATTGCATGGTTTCAGAAGCGGGTCCCCACACGCCATCGGCTGTCGACAGTCGACAGGGCCGCATATTGCAGCAAAAAATAGAATCTGACTGCCAATTGCCATTTCAACTTTTCAATCACCTTTTAACAGCTCAGAAATTTTTAAAAAAATCTTCCCCAAACCACAGAAAACCTCGCGTTGCGACCGCCGGCGCTCCCACAACCTCTCACCTTCAGCACCTTGCATGTGACCGCATTCTGGTCAGACGCACGGACTGTATCGGCGCGGCTGCTTTTACGTAAGCTTCGAGGGAGGAGACGCCACTCCACCAGCTCGCTCGAGCACGCTGATTGGCCAGGGCCGCATCACGCCTCGCGTTTTCCAGAACGTCACGTCTTGTTCAGCCCAGCGCACCACCCGGCATTCCGCACCACCAGCCATCGAAGCGCCGCTTTCACCTGGCTAGCGGGTACACAATCGAGCCCGGCATCAAGGATTCATCAATCCTCGGCAAATGTGCCACAATACGCGCGGCCAGCCCTGAGAGACCCCGCATCGAGGACTCCCTTCGCCGACTACCCCTTTCCGCGCTCGACCGTCTGCAGCGGCCCCATATCGACACCGAGCCATCGATAACACCCACCATACCAGTCGCCGGCCATGGCTCCGGCTCCGTCAACCCCGCGGCGCACAGCACGGGGCCGTCCCAGGGGCCGCCCCAAGGGGCCCGACTCCGCGAGCGCGTCTCGCTCCAAACGGAACGTCCCTGACGGCCCAGCCACCGAACCCGCGCCAAAGAGGCGCCGCTACATCCCCGGCGGCCCGGGCGGCGGAGGGCGCTTTGTCGACGAGGACGGCACCGAAATCCCCGCCGAGTCCCTTGGCCCCTCAACAACCGCGACGCGTCCCAGGGCGCCCGCCACAACCCGGGCCCAACCTTCCCCGACCGTGTATCCGCGCCGAGAGCGAAGCACGCGGATCCGCACAGCCGTCAACCGAGATGAGCGAGACGATATGCAGTATAGCTCGGCGGCGGCTGTAGCGGCAGCCGTCGTGCAGAGCGAGGGGT
Organism: Parachaetomium inaequale; assembly: GCA_033296685.1. NCBI lineage: Eukaryota > Fungi > Ascomycota > Sordariomycetes > Sordariales > Chaetomiaceae > Parachaetomium > Parachaetomium inaequale. The sequence continues at coordinate 247,165 of MU854330.1, forward strand.
ACAAGCCGCGCGAGGAGCGTGGATGGGAGGAGTTCCACCCCAATCTCGACATCGAGGCCAATTTTATGATATACCAGGCGGACGAGGTGGACGGAGTCGTAAAATCCGTCCCGCCCACTCCGGCCGCCCAGGCCTCGGCCACGCTCCTGAACGGCGCGGGCACCCCAACAAAGGAGACAAACCCGGGTCTCGCAAACGAGGTGAACGGAACCCCAGGCAAACAGCCCCTCGGCCCGTCGCTAGCAGACACGCCGAGCAGGCGCCGGCTTGGCAGACCAGCGCGGGAGTCGTTCTCGCTGTACGCCACCCGGACCCTCGACTTTGGCGCAGGCCCCAAGGTCCCCAAGGTCCTTCCCATCTCGGGCCAAACCTCCAAGGAGCGTCTCGATTTGAAGCAGCCCCAGTACCGCAAGACCAACCGCATTGCCTTGTTCGAGAGCAAGACGTTTGGGCAAGCCAGGTATGTCGACAAGTCGATGATGAATGTCGGATATCAAGAGAGCGACAACTTCATTCGGCCGGACCGCAACCTGATCAAGGCGACCGACGCGAACATGGAAGAGGAGGCCGACCAGTCCGCAAAGGCCGACGGCGATGCTGTCCAGCATTCGGCAGGCGCCGTGGGCCGCGTCGAATACGACATGGACGAGCAGGACGACATGTGGCTCGAGAAGCTGAATGCGCAGCGCAAGATTTCCGAGTTGGACCCGATAACCCGCGAGATTTTTGAGATTGCGATAACCAAGATCGAGAAGGAGTGGCATGCGCTCGAGAAGAGGATACCGAAGCCCAACCCGAAGCCGCCGCAGACCCACAGGCCGCGGTCGAGCTCGGCGGCTGCAGTGAACGGCGAGCCGCAGGCCGGCGAGGAGCAGGACAGCAAATGCGCCATCTGCGACGACGGCGACTGCGAGAACACAAACGCCATTGTGTTCTGCGACGGCTGCGACCTTGCCGTCCACCAAGAGTGCTACGGCGTTCCTTTTATCCCCGAGGGACAGTGGTTGTGTCGCAAGTGCCAGCTTATTGGGCGCGGCATTCCGGTATGTTTTTGTTGTTGTGTAGTGCAGGGTGTGGTACTGACTCGATTGCAGACTTGCATTTTCTGTCCGAATACCGACGGCGCGTTCAAGCAGACGAACTCGTCAAAATGGGCCCATCTGTTGTGCGCCATGTGGATCCCCGAGGTGTCTCTCGGCAACCACACCTTCATGGAGCCCGTCATGGAGGTCGAAAAAGTGCCCAAGACGCGGTGGAGGCTGACCTGCTACATTTGCAGCCAGCGGATGGGAGCTTGCATCCAGTGTTCTAACAAAAACTGCTACCAGGCCTTCCATGTGACGTGCGCCCGCCGGTGCCGGCTCTTCCTTAAGATGAAGAACAGCCAGGGGGCCCTCGCCGTGCTGGACGGCACTCTCCCGCTGAAGGCCTTCTGCGACAAGCACTGCCCTCCGGACTACGCCGAGGAAAACGGCGTCGCCCAGGCGACCAAGGAAGCTAAGCGCTTCTACAAGCGCACCATGAAGGGCCGCCTCTGGGCCGACAGCCAAGCCTCCGCCCTGCAACTTGCCGCCACCCACCGCAACGCCGTAACAGAGCACCCCCCTGACGAGTCCCAAATCACCGGCGCAAAAGTCTCGGCCGTGCTCGCGGATAAGAAAAAGGGCCAACCAACCAAGAACGTCTGGAAATTACCATCCGGCGCACCCATCATCCCGCAGGCGGTTTTCGACCTGGTCGAGAGCGCACTTGCCAGGTTTCCGATCCGCAAGCGCAAGGACTTTGTGGGCGAGGCCTGCAAATACTGGACGCTCAAGCGCGAAGCACGCCGTGGCGCCGCCTTGCTCAAGCGACTGCAACTGCAGATGGAGACGTTCTCATCCATGGAACTGACGCGCCGCAACTTTGCCGCCATGGGTCCCTCCGGCAGGGCGCGACTCGACAGGAGAGTCGAGTTTTGCCGGAACCTCGTCGAGGAGCTCGACAAGCTCAAGGAGTTGTGCGGATTGATCGAGGAGCGCGAGCGGCTGAAGCTCGAGGCGGCCGAGCTCGAGGTGGAGATGGTCGACACGTGCTACTTCCCCATCTACAAGCAGCTGCAGCCGGTCCTCGACAAGGCATTCTTGTTAGTTGACACGGAGCTTCTCGATTGTCCTGATCTTACTGACATGTCTAGCCTCGACAAAAACGTCTTCAAGCAGGGCTTTCAGGAGCTCCAGGACAGGATGGACCGGCGCTACTACGTGACGACGCTGCCGTTCACGCACGACCTCTGCCAGGCCATCAATGTCGGTATCAACAACGCCCCGGCGCCGGGGGCCCAGGATTCGGAGGCTGTCGAGGCCTCGCCCAACAAATACAACAACTACGCAGAGGCCGGCGCCCGCAAGCGGCTGGGCAAGCGCATTCTCAAGCTGCTCCAGCCCTACCTCGAGGCGGCTCTGAAGGCCGAGGCCGAGATCCTCGACCAGCCGTACGATGCGCTCCAGAAAAAACTCGAGGGCATGCTCGAGGCGAGCGTCGAAATGCGGCAACTGCGGCAACTGCCCGCCACCAGCATCACAGTATCCGGAGACGAGGACTCGGCGCCGGGCCAGAGCCAAGACGTCGACATGGCCGACGCGCCAGCCGAGGGCCAGATCATCGTCGCCGACCACAGCGAAGGCGAGGAAGACGCCGAGGGCGAGCTCGACGACGACGCCATGGACGGCGCCAACCTCAACATCGAAGTCGGCGCCTACGACGAGCACGGCGAGCCCACGCTCAAGCCCAACGGTCTCCTCTCGGCCGCCCACTCCGTCTCGGGCGAGCCCCACAAGGAAACCACCCCCCACCATCTCACAAACGGCTTCCGCAAACCCTCCAACTCGCCCCCCTCTCTCCCGGGAGGCAGCTACTCCCAACAACCCTCCAATTCCCACCACCACACCACCGGCCCGCTCACCCCACCCCGCTCAAACACCGGCTCCGCCTCGGCCGCCTCGCAAAACCCCTCCATCACAACCACCACCACAACCGGCATCACTACCCTGACCGCCACCGGCCCTCCTACAAATACAAATTTCCTAACCGAGGGCGGCATACCGTGGTATCTCTCCGCGTTCGACCTGCAAGGCACAACTGCCGTACAGCCCGGCGGGCAGGGGCAGGAGGGGCAGGCCGGGGAGTGGACGGCGCCGTCCGGCACCGAGCCCGGGCGCGAGGCGCTGCTGCGCGGGCTGAGCGAGGAGCTGACGGATATGGATGAGGAGGCGCTGAGGGATCTGGAGTTTGATGTGGATGAGGAGATGACGATTACTTTTGGGGGGGAGGGGCCGACGTCGGTTGAGGATGGGGAGGGGGAGGGGGATGGTCGTTCTGATGGTGTTGATGGGGGGGAGAGTCAGGGGAGGGGGGAGGGGAAGGGGGTTGGGGTGGCGGCGGTCGTGAGTGTTGGTGGTGGGAGTGGGAGTGTGAAGAAGGCGGTGGGGATGGGGATGGCAGGTGCAGGTGGTGGGAGCCCGAGGAAGAGGACTAGGAGTCAGGTTGCTGCGGCTGCTGTGGCGGGGACGAGGCTGTTGAGGAAGGGGGTGAGGAGTTCGGCGAGGAAGAAGTAATTCCCCCCCACCCGACCCCCAGCACTCACTCAAGGAGAAAGGGGGCTGTATGAGTATTGTTTGGGTTTTTTTTCTTCTTTTTTCCTTCCTTTCTTCCTTCCCTCTTCTGAAAGGACTGCCGTTTGGGCTGAGATCGGGATTTGTTTTTCCCCCTTTTGCCGGCGTCGAGGAGGCACGTTTTCGGCTTGAGTTGGCCCCGGGGGGGCTTTGAGGTTGGATCACCTCACCTCACTTCCACGGTCACCTTGCTCACTCAACCGTCTGGGGAGTATTGATCGACACGCACCACAACCTGCGCGGCGTCTGAGGGGAGACAGGAGGGACGGAGGATGGGTTTTACGGCATGGACTTTTTTGCACCTTTTCTTTTCTCTTCACGCGCGTTACATTGCCTGCTTTGCGTTGATTCACCGATTCCCCGGTCCTTTTCTTTTTCTCTCGGACCGGACATCTTCTTTTTCCCGACTTGATTTTTCTTTTTTCCCATTCTTTCTTTTTTCGGCAAGACAGAGAGATGGATCCAGCAATACGGATTGATGGATTGATGGATGGATGGACATGGGACAGGTCTACTTACTATTGATTGACGGAGGAGACTGGACGACGGGGGAAAGCGCGTGTCTGTGTGTGGGATATTTTTCATTGTTGGGTTTATAAGTACTGCTTGCTTGCTGTATGGAGTTGGAAGGGGGGCGTTGGCGAGACGAGGCGAGGCGAGGTATCACATCCAAGCCTTGCGTCCTTTGCTTTGGAGGAGGGGCATACATTTATTTAGCTGGCTTCGGGGGGTGTGGGAGATACCTTTGTGGGAATATACTAGTACTGTATTGTGCCCTGTTTCGGGGTCTGCTGCTCTGTGTGATGGGTGTGATGGCCTGGTTTGAGAGTGGGTGAGTGATGGTTTGATTTTAAACTGGCTGGGTGAGCTGGTTTGTGAGCTGCGAGTCTGGTCAAGCTGGAAACTGGATCAGGGCCATTTTAGTTACGTCTTGGTCTCCACTGCGCATCCCGAGATTCACTCTCCCTTAGCGCGGTTGGTTCGAGTGGCGGCGTGGCTGGAGGCAAGATACTAGCAAACACCGAGGCCGAGAGTAGCCGTCACACAGGCCATCTCTATCAGTCCTTGACGTCCGCTTGCTGGTCCAAGATATCATCACACATTTACATCCCTCTATGATGCTGCTGCTACCGTTGATCAAACACCCGCACTCCGTCAGGGGTCCATCGAATGACATAGGGAAGCGGACGGTCTAGGCGCCGAGTGGAAACCGTGCAACGCCGGAGCCGGGACGGATCGGCGGGTGGGCAACTGTCAACACGCACACAGTACGGGATGCTAGTAGCGGCCACCTCGGGTTGATTGGTGCGATTCTCCCCACGATCGGGTCACATTTGTAAAGAATGAGCGTTTGGAACGGGCCGATCATGTGACCTAGGAGTGTATCTGGGTTGGTGTTGTGGTGTTGTGGTGTTCTGTGTTTCCCGACGCTGAGGTTGTTCCCCGGCCGGCATCCAATGAGTGACAACGGGGGACGGTTAGCTGCTGCTGCTGCTTGCGCATGATGACAGCATCGAGGAGGGGCAGAGCAAGCTGCCCCGCTTGGCGAGGCAGCCATTCCCTCGACATGTTTCAACGCGGGGCGGGGCGAGAAGACGCGACGGCGGCCATCCATGTTGAAGGGGAGGCGGCTTCTTTAAAGTGGTTCGAGGCACACAAGGTTGGATGCCGTCAGTCAGGGCTCCATTCTGACGCCGAGTCCAGACCCGACACCCGTTGCGAGTCTCGAGCGAGCCAAAGGCAGACAGACGTGAGTCAAGAACGAGCAACACCCAGTGCGCCCAATCGCGCCAAGAGGCTGGCACACCCGGATGCATCGAGAGTGCAGCATGCAGCTGTGGTGGTCTCGATCAACCGCTGGGTGAAACCTCGGTCAGGCCACGACGAAAACTCGGGAGAGCCAGCGTGAGGGCGAGCCTCCTCGGCGGGGATTGGACTCGAGGGATGGGATGACCAGCCGCCAGGCGAATCAGACGCCGTCCCACGGCGAAGGTGAGCGGCAAGATATGCCCAAGGCCTCCCAACTCGACACGCCGACCACACCATCCAGGATCGGCCCCTGGGGCGCAGCCCAGATCCGGCGCCAAGCAGGCGCGCGGGAGGTTTGGGTGGGAGTAAGGAGTCCTCCAACCCCAGCCCTGCCCTGTCCGTGAGTGTCCCCGCCAGGTAACTCGGATGCGGCATCGCCAACTCGTGCTTGTCCGCACATCGATACGAAGGGGACACGGTGCTGTCGGCAGCTGTTCGACTCGCAACGCCTGCGAATGGGTGGACCAGGGCACGAGCTCCATTTACCTGGCTGTGCTTGGGGGCGAGCCAGGAAACGGGAGAGTCCCACCCATGCCCGGCCGAGGCTGACGGCAAGCTGAATCAAATCATTCTGTTCCTGGCCAAGGTCAGAGCGCCATCTAGCGGCGCGACGGGCGTTGGGCAGCTGTGGCGGGCGATCGTAATTGCGGACGAACCCCAACAATGCCGTGGGTGCCTTCAGCACAATTCGAATCGCATATCGACACCATGACGAGTCGAAGAGTGCGACTCGAAGAAACGGAAGCTGTCGTTTTAAATGCAGCGCCAAGGACAGGGAGGGCGACGAGGGGTCAGGCCCCACTCTGACAGGCCAATCCGCGCCGCGAGACTTGGGTTGGAGGGGCTCACTAACAGGCGCCGGGCCAACTTGGGCGGCCCGCAGATAGCAGCTACGCGTTCCAGACCCCGGGCCCCGCGTGGGTTCGCATGCAATTTTTCGCAGAGGATGGAGGAGAGCGGGCCCGTCCCGGCCAGTGCCAGTGGTGCCTTCCGACACTGGCGTCCGTACCTAGCCCTGCGCAGCGCCCCTGCTCTCTTGACCTGACCTCCCGGTTGTGCCGTGGTCTCCTCCAAACCTGACCTTCTCAGCGACGCAACTGCAATTTTTCCCGGCGCTCGATCCTGACCAGAGCGATTTCGTCCATCGGCGACAGACAGACCCCAAAAGGCGACCAAAGTCCTCCCCAGGCACCGTGCAGTCGAGATCCCACCCTGCTGAAATTGAGACAACCCCGGCGAATTCCTGCCCACGGCGCGATTTGCATCCACTTTCCCACCTTGTGTCTTCCCGGCCCCGACCGTGGCAGCCTCCCCCAACAAACAACACCACCACCTCCTCCCTTCATCGACGACCGGCCTTGTGCCATCCCAGCGACGCGCATCCAAAGGGCGACTCCAGACAGTACTGCTTTGCTGACACCCAGCACCGCGTGATACCAACGAAATCCGTGCTCTTTCCCGCCGACGCAGCCATCGCCCGCCCGCCGCATCTTGCTTGCTGCACGCTGCCCGCAGCAATTTGCAAACCCCGGTGACGAGACCACAAATCGCCATCCCACGACCATCAAAAAAAAAAAGTATCGCAGAGAAACAAGCACTGTCATTTCTGCAAAACAGCTGAAGAAGACGACGAAGGGGCATTTTCCCCTCCCGTTCTCCCGACACAGCCCACTCGTTGCTGCGATCACTTGTGAGCACCCGACCAGGTAAGCCCACTCACTTCCACCTGTGCTGGCTGCACTTAGTGTTTTGCGATCGGTTTCGCGCCGGGACAGCCCTGGACTCGCCCGGCCGCTACCACAAGCACATTTCACCTGCAGTCGATTTTTTTTGAGCACCGCGCTGACTTTTACCCCTCCCTGTCGCCAGTGCCAGCAGTGTATCATCCCCCGATTATTCTTCGCGTCTGTCTTTTTCCCGAGTTTTATTTTGGTCGGCTGCTGGGGTTCCGCCCGTCACCACCAACACCCGTTACCCGCGCGCGCCATCGTTTCGGCTAGGAGGATTTGAGGGTACTTTGCAATGGCGGACCAACACGACGTCGATCTCGACTCTATAATCGACCGCCTCTTGGAGGTGCGGGGCAGCCGCCCAGGCAAGCAGGTCCAGCTGCTCGAGGCCGAGATCCGTTATCTCTGCACCAAGGCCCGCGAGATCTTCATCTCGCAGCCCATCCTGCTCGAGCTCGAAGCTCCCATCAAGGTGAGACAATTCCGTTGCCCCCGACTGCCGGACGCGCCCCGCGCGTGACCTCTGGGTTCTCTTAGCTAATACCTTATCTCGCAGATTTGCGGCGATATCCACGGGCAATATTATGACCTGCTCCGCCTCTTCGAGTACGGCGGCTTCCCGCCCGAGGCCAACTACCTCTTCCTCGGCGACTACGTAGATCGCGGCAAGCAGTCGCTCGAGACCATCTGCCTGCTCCTGGCCTACAAGATCAAGTATCCCGAGAACTTCTTCATCCTGCGCGGCAACCACGAGTGCGCGTCCATCAACCGCATCTACGGCTTCTACGACGAGTGCAAGCGTCGCTACAACATCAAGCTGTGGAAGACCTTCACCGACTGCTTCAACTGCCTGCCCATCGCCGCCATCATTGACGAGAAGATCTTCACCATGCACGGTGGCCTGAGCCCCGATCTGAACTCGATGGAGCAGATCCGCCGTGTCATGCGCCCGACTGATGTATGTGGAATCGGCTCTGCCTGCCCTCTTGTCCCGAGTTGCTGACGTGTCGACGCTAGATCCCCGACTGCGGCCTCCTCTGCGATCTCCTGTGGTCCGACCCCGACAAGGACATCACGGGCTGGTCCGAGAACGATCGCGGTGTCTCCTTCACATTCGGTCCAGATGTCGTCTCCCGCTTCCTGCAAAAACACGACATGGACCTCATCTGTCGTGCCCACCAGGTCGTCGAGGATGGCTACGAGTTCTTCTCCAAGCGCCAGCTCGTCACGCTGTTCAGCGCCCCCAACTACTGCGGCGAGTTCGACAATGCCGGTGCCATGATGAGCGTGGATGAGAGCTTGCTCTGCTCCTTCCAGGTATGTGGCCCTCGTTCTTGGTCGACATTCAGCCCAGCTAACAGTGCTGCTCCAGATCCTCAAGCCCGCAGAGAAGAAACAAAAGTATGTCCACGGCCTCGGGGGCAGTAGCCGGCCCACCACTCCCCGGAAGCAGTCAAAGTAAATAAGGGTTTATGCGAACTTTCTTCTTCCTTCTAGGTTCGGGCGCGGCCGATAAGCTTGCCAATCTGCGACACTCACCTATCGCGAACGGAACCGCCTTCCTCTCGTCAGTTCATCTACTGCCTCCACGTTTTTTGATCGCCAAGGGGCCACAACCCCGTCATCCTGTTTTTTTTCGGCCACTCCCGTCTTGCGTCGAGCCTCGGCCGCTATCCGGGGCGCCATCGTCATCGTCATCGCCGTCGAGCAACGCCATGTCTGTCTAGTACTGTCACGAACGGAAAAGCTGTCGGGGCAACGGAATCTTTTGGAAGGGAACGAATAACGACTCTCCTCGTCTTGTCACTCCTAACGAAGGCAACATCCGGGAATGTATAGATACGCGGTGGGGCGTTGCGGTAATTGAGGTGGGGGAGATGGGTCGGTTTTTGGGGATCGCGGAACCACAAGAGGAGGGAAACCGGTCATGTTTCTCTCTCCTCTTGACGGCGCTGCTGCCTGCTGCCAATCTATCTTAACTCTATACTGGGTCGTTGTTCGCTTCCCTTGCCCAGGCTTGTCCCTCAGTTTCGACTTGGCTCGGCTAGGCTAGGCTGGGCTCGAGAGATTTTGGGGGCGTGTTGGGACGGCCTGTACAATTCATCAGCAATCTTCTCGTCTACGTGGTTCGTGTTGTTTGTGCGCTTGCCTTGCCTTGCCTGCTGGGTGTGAGTGAGTGAGTGATGCGTGCTTGCTGCTGGTGGTGGTGGTGGTAGCACCGTTTACCTTTTTGATTGATTGTGCTGCCTGTCGTGTTGGGCGCTTGTAGGACCCCGAGCCTGTCTGCTTGATTGAGGGTAGAAGCCCGAAGTTGAGTTTGAGTCTTAACGACCCTCTGCTTTGCGGCTTGACTTGTCTTTGTTTGTTGGGTGGACCCAGCAGGCTAGGCGATGGCTGGGTAGAGAGATTACTGTGAGTATGTATGAACGGTGACCACTGGGTCGGGGTTGCTGGAGAATGCAGACCGGAGGGGGGGTGGGACAGGACTGTGTCGTTTCCATGTCTGGGTCTTCTTCGTGAGACGGGGGCTGGGCTTCATCTAGTGTGTGTGTATGTCTACGTCGCCGTTTGACTGTTAGCTCGGTTCAGTTAGGGGCTGGGAGGGGGGGGTTTTCCTGTTTATTGTTTATTGTTTCGGTTCCTGGTGGTTCGCTCTGAGTTTTTTTCCTGGAGTGGTGGTTGGACGGGGGAGGTAAAGGAGAGGGCGTTTAAGTCCGGGGGCCTTCTTCAAGTTGTAGGAGTTCAGCTTCTGGCGTCGTGTTGATCTTGGCCTGTTGTGATATGTTGTTGTTTCCTTTGGGGTCGTCTTCCTCTATACTTTTCCTTGTTTGACTTGATGTTTTGTCGGTTGTTCTGTTGTTATGGGGTGATATCCATCTAGCCTCGGCCTTCTCTTGGCTATGTTGAGGAGCTGTGCTGGTAAATCGGCGCTTGGACTTTCTTTGCTGTGTAGCCTGCCGAGAGAAGGCCTGGCGTTGGATGGTGTGAGCCGGGTTGTTGGCATGCTCTATCGTCCACTTGGCGTTGTTCACTGGCCATATTTGGCTCGATATTATGTGGGATTTGTAAGATGATGTTGACTGTTGGTGTGGACTGGCAAGGGGGCCTGGCAGTTGTCGCGAGGATCGACACCTCGTCGAGCACCTTGGCTTAGCTAGGCTCCCGTGCTAGGTATGCGTTTCCCCGTGACACTTGAGGTTACGTTGGGCTTTGGGCATGGTCTGAGTTAGGAGTATTTCTATCTACTCGACCTCGTCACCACCGGCCCATAGATTATACCAGTTATCTCAAGCATCATGTCGTCCCTGAAGAATGAAAGCTCCAAAGCCATAGCGTCCTCAACCCTTATCCGTCACCCCATCTCAACCTCCCATCCCCATCTACGTCATTCATTCACTCACCACCCACTCCCTCACTCACAATCCTCACATTTCTCCCCTCCCTCAATGTTACAGACCTCCCCCTCACCCTCCTTCTCTACCGCACCTTTCTTCACCTCCTTTACCTCCCCTTCCCCCGTCTTCCTCGCCTCCTCCCCACCCTTCCCCTTCCCCGCCGCACCACCGCGCCCATAATCCCGATCAACATGCCCCAAATCCCTCCCCGGCTGAATCACGTCCCGCACCCGCCTCTTCAGCTCCTTGGTCTCGGGGAACCCGCCATCAGTCTTGCGGTCCCAGAGCACAGTCCTTTTCTGGGTCTGCGTCTGGGGGGATAGAACTCCTGTTGCTGCTGCTGTACCCTCTCCGGTGGTGGCGACGGCGGCGGCGGTGGTGATCTCGACGAGGAAGACGCCGCCTGTGGCGGGTTGCATGGCGACTTCGCCGAGGGAGAGGGAGAAGGTTGAGAGGAGTTCTTGGGCGTACTGTGGATGGGGGGTTAGTTATCTTGGGGGATGGGGCAGGGAGATGGGAAAGGTGGTCTGGGGGAGACGGAGGTTGCTTGGTTTTGGAGCTATCGGGAAGGGGAGTGGCGAGGGTGTAAACCAAAGGCATACATATGCTGCTCGGAGCATCCATTTGCACTGGGTGCAGAACTGGATTGTGACACGGGGGAGCCGTGGCTCGGATGAGAGCTGTGGAGTAGTCTCGGCCATTGCGTTCACGTGTAAATAGGGCAATAAGCCGATATGTTTATGTGGTCTGTCTGACTCGGGTCTCGCAGCTTGTTTCAAGTGGCTTTTTGTGGTGCTCATATGACGTTGGTTTAGGCGTTGCGAGATAGCCGGCGCCGATGACGGCCAAACGGGTGGGAAATACGGTGCGTCATTTCCATATGACAGCCCGAACCCACTCAATGTGGTTGCTATCTTACCCAGACTGAGACCACTCGTTTGGGCTGTTTCACGCTCCCTTTGTCCGCTCACAGGTTGCTACAAAATCACGAGGCACAATGCACATCAATCAAGTCCTGTCTCATTCGCCAGTCCTCGTCTCATCAATCCATTGGGAAACCTTCAAGTTATATACAGTGAAAAGAGGAAAATCGCAGGGCAAGGAGGGGCCAAGCCAAATCGACCACGGCGTAAAGACAAGACAAATGAGAAGAAACAATGAAGGAATCAAGGTATTACACGCTGAAGAGCTGTAGCCAGCCTGCGATCCGCCCGGAATAGAAGGGGTATGAGTGGTAGCGTTATCGTAGGAGGCCGTGCCGTCGTCCCGTCCGTTCCCTGGCCTCTTCTCCCTGCCCTGGCGAATATGAGGTTTTGTTTTCGTACCGGCAATGGGGCGGTGCTGGATAGTCCGTGTTTTCCTTCCTCTGGTGTTCCATTTCCCCCGCTCGTGATCCATGGCCCAGTGCCAATTATTTTCCTCGAACCGTTGTCGACAGATCGGGCGACTCCTGCGCGGCTATACCGCGGCCACACTCCATTGAGACACAGTCGGCCCGGAGCGACGGTGTGGACCCAAGGCTAGGAGTCGGCCCTCCGCGTCCAAGTCGAGCTCATCCGTATCACCAGCCCTACATGACTATACAGCACCCACCGCTCTGTTGTGGCGCGTAGGGATCATCTCCTTTGGGTACTGGGCCCCAAACGTTGGGCACCATGTAGTCCCTAGTGCTGTTGCAGTAGGCGATAATGCTGCCGGCCCGAGTTAGCGGCCGCCGCAACAAACAGCTTCGGTCATGCATTCTCACCTCTTGGAGGCCTGGCTCACGGGGATGCGTTCCCGTTCGAGGTCTTCACGCAGCCGCGAGTTGAGCTCCGTCAGCCTGCGGAGCTTCAGGTCGGCCATGCTCTGCTTGTTCTTCTTGATTTGCGACGGGTCGCCCACATCGCGGGATGTGTACTGAGGCATCCTGGAGGACGAAATTGTGACGGCTGGGGAGGGTCTTGACGGGAAGTCGCGGTTCGGAACGCGAGTCGCTGGGGTGTCCTCGGGGTTCGACGGCGGCGGCGGCGCACGCGGCGAAGTTCCTTCTTCAGAGGCCCAGCGGGAAGGGTCGGTCGGCTGCTGCTGCAATCGGCTGGCGCCGCTGCTCTCGCCCGTGTGCGAATCGGCGGCCGAGAATCGTGACCAAGGGTCCGTTGACTCGTGATAATCGTGCTGCTCAGCCATCGGCGTGTCAGTCAATTGTCGCGCTGCCTTGTAGCTTTTTTCCCACGCTCGACGTGCCCGGCCCGTCTCCTCCTTTTTACACGGCCGATTTCATCCCTCGCTCCCTCGGCTCGTATGGGTGGCCAATTGGCTCGACGTGATTGCTCTCGCCGTCGGTCGCAGGGCACGCTGGTTGCACGGTTTGCTCCATGGCGCAACCGCGGGAACGGCGCAATCCAGGCAGCAGAAAACCAAAGGGGCGACTGGACTTACCAAGAGAGAATGCTCGAGGCCGCGTGAGACGTCTGGCGACGGATTCCGAAGACGCTGCGATGGACTGGTATGGAGGCGGACGCAAATGCCAGAGGCTTCAAGTCCTGGAATGGATGGGCCGACGGGATTGGCAGAGAGGCGTCAGGAAGCGAAGGGGTGAGCACCTGGGCACTTCAGGAGCGGGCGTTGCTGGTCTGTGCGCACTGACCCGCCCAAGCCGGGCGAAAAGAAAATGAGCTGTCCAGGGACGGTTAGGCTGGGCCCGCTAACAAGATACGATCGGTTACACTGCTCTGGGTCCTGTCTCAGTCCCGATTCGGCTGTTGTCCCGCGCCGAGGCAGCTTCGACGCAACATTCTAGGGCAGCGAACTAGCAGGCTTTGAGGACGCGATCCGGAAACCGTCAACTACTACGCAGCGGAGCTGCTCAGGAAATGCTGTGCATTCAGGTACTGCATTAGGACCTCGATACAGGGATCCATGCATGTTGGCTGGCTTCGAGTGCACGGTTGTCTAGGACGAGAACCCGAAGCCTTCGGACCGCGTAGGTAACCGCCGAAAGAAAGAGGAGGAATTAAGGGCTTGCATTTTGAGAGACGCACTTGGCTCTCCGTATCGCTGCGACAATAGGATTTGAGCTCGATGTGTTGCTATTGTTCTCTGCCTCCGAGTCGTCTTTCTTTCAGAAGGCAGAGGATGCCCCGCCATTTGCATCCGAGTCGGGAACGCAGCCCCACCTCTGTTTTTCAACTCCCTCCGCGTCCTCGTCGTGAACCCGGAGACGAGAGCACAACACCAAGATCGAAGCACTCAAGGCTCGATAATTAGCGAGGTTTCTTGCAGCTTCCAATAACCCTGTGATTTCGTTCCCCAATTGCCAGACATCCCGGACTGGGTATCTCGCTCCGACGGCTTCCATCCGCCCAATCACGTGATCTGCATTTTCCGCCCACACAATTTGCAAACCCGCACCTGCCTGGGCCAGGGCTCGTCCAACGCATTCTCCACGAGGCGAAAAAATCTCTGGACAGCGCCAGCCAAGTCGCCAGCAACCCCTCAACCCCCCATCAAATCTCCTCGAGACCTGCCGCCGCGCAGAGGAGGTTGCCCATCATGGTACGTCGCCCTTGCGATTGCACGATTGCACGATTGCACCTTGGATGTTGCGAATACAACCCCTCCCCGCTTTGCATCACCGTCGCCCACGCCGTCGCCCGCGGCTCGTCCGGCTTCTGTCCTTGAGCGCCGACTGACCGTCTCGCAGCCGCCCCCGCCGCATCAAAAACCCGAAAATGTCCTGAAGCGGGCCCACGAGCTCATCGGGGTCAACCAGGCCCCCGCGGCCCTGACCCTGCTGCACGAGCACATCACGTCGAAGCGGTCCCGCAATGTCCCCATCGCCTCGCTCGAGCCGGTTATGGTCCTGCTCGTCGAGCAGGCCGTGGAGCAGAAGAAGGGGAAGCTCGCCAAGGACGCCCTCTACCAGTACAAGAATATCGCCCAGAACACCAATGTGGGGACAATAGAGGTGCGTGGATGCGGATGACTGTCGGGTTGGCGGGGTTACTGACTGGGGATACAGCTCGTTCTGAAGAAGTTCATCGAGTTGGCGGCCGAGAAGGTCACGGCTGCCCAGCAAAAGGCGGATGAAGTCCAGTCGAGCATCGAAGCCACCTCCGGGACGGCCAACATCGACGACCTCGAGGCCAGCGAGACCCCGGAATCCATCCTCCTGGCCACCGTCTCCGGCGAGCAGTCCAAGGACCGTACCGACCGCGCCATCGTCACCCCGTGGCTGAAGTTCCTCTGGGAGGCTTACCGGACCGTTCTCGACATCCTGCGCAACAATGCCCGCCTGGAGCTCCTCTACCAAAGCACCGCGATGCAGGCCTTTGACTTCTGCCTCAAGTACACCCGCAAGACCGAGTTCCGCCGCCTCTGCGAGCTCCTCCGCAACCATGTCCAGACCGCTGCCAAGTACTCGGCTCAGATGCATGCTATTAACCTGAACGACCCGGACACCCTCCAGCGCCACCTGGAGACGCGCTTTCAGCAGCTGAACGTGGCCGTCGAGTTGGAGCTCTGGCAGGAGGCCTTCCGCAGCGTCGAGGATATCCACACCCTGCTGAGCCTGAGCAAGCGCCCGCCCAAGAACGTCATGATGGCCAACTACTACGAGAAGCTCACCCGCATCTTCCTGGTTGGCGAGAACTACCTCTTCCATGCTGCCGCTTGGTCGCGCTACTACAACCTGCTGCGCCAGTCCGCCGCCATGGTTGCTGCTGGCCACAGCAAGAAGTCCGACAGCCCGCCCGCGACCGAGGCCGATCTGCAGAAGGCGGCTACCTATGTCGTCCTCTCGGCTCTGTCCATCCCGGTCATCAGCACATCGCGTTCGCGTGGCGCCATGGTCGACTTTGACGAGGCGCGCAAGAACAAGAACTCGCGCCTGACTCACCTCCTCGGCCTGTCGCAAGCCCCCACCCGCGCTAGTCTGTTCCGCGATGCCCTCTCCAAGGCTCTCCTCCGCCGCGCCCGGCCCGAGATCCGGGAGCTGTACAACATCCTCGAGGTCGACTTCCACCCTCTCTCCATTTGCCAGAAGATTTCCCCCATTCTCGCCCAGATTGGCGCCGACGAGGAGATGCAAAAGTACATCCTTCCCCTGCAGCAGGTCATCCTCACTCGCCTGTTCCAGCAGCTGTCCCAGGTGTACGAGACGGTGGACCTCGAGTTTGTCCAGAGCCTGGCCCAGTTCCCCGAGCCGTTCCAAGTCACCCGCGGCACCATCGAGAAGTTCATCATGAACGGCAACAAGAAGGGCGACCTCGCCATCCGCATGGACCATGCCACCGGCGTCCTGAGCTTCGACGTCGATGTCTTCTCGTCGGCCAAAGCCGTTCACGCCGGCTCGGCTGCCGGGTCGGCCGAGGCCGAGACTGGCACCGTCCAGCGTCTCCAAAGCACGCCGTCGCAGATTGTCCGTTCTCAGCTCACCCGCCTGGCGGAGGTCCTGTACACCACCTGCCGGTACATTGATCCCTCGTTCAACGAGGCGCAGATCAAGGCTCGCGATGCTGCTCTCGCCCGCGCCAAGGCTGGTGCCGAGAAGGAGCACCTCGAGATCCTGGCGAGGAAGGAGGTCATCCAGAAGCGCAAGGACAAGGCTTCTGAGATCCAGGCCCAGAAGGAGAAGGAGAATGCTCGCAAGAAGATGCTCCAGGAGCAGGCTCTGCAGCAGGCTGAGGCTCAGCGGTTGGCCGAGGAGCAGAGAATCCGCGAGCAGAAGCGGATGGCTACCGAGCGCGAGCAGATCAAGAAGAAGGAGGTCGAGAGCATGCTCAAGGATATGAAGCTTGATGACGTCGAGCTCGAGGACCTCGACAACCTTGACAGCAACAAGATCCGCATGATCAAGCTGCAGCAGCTTGAGCGCGAGAAGAACAGCATCGCCGAGAAGATGCGCGTCACTGGCAAGCGCCTCGACCATCTGGAGCGCGCTCTCCGGAAGGAGGAAGCCAAGAAGCTCCCCGAGGACTACGCCAAGCAGCGCGAGCGTGACCTTGCCGCCTACGAGATCATCAAGGCGCAGACGCTCAAGGAAGCCGAGCAAAAGCACAAGGAGGACGTGGAGCTGAAGCACCGCCTGACCCGCCTGATGCCCTTCTACGAGTCGTTCCGTGCCGACCTGCACGAGCGCCGCCGTGACATGTTTGAGAAGCGCCGTCGCGATGCCGAGCGCGAGCTCGAGAAGCAGGTCACCCTCCGGCGCAAGGAGTACCGCGAGCGCAAGTTGCGCGAGAAGCGGGAGCGCGAGGAGAAGGAGCGTGCCCTCCGGGAAGCAGAGGAGCGCGCCGAACGGGAGAAGGAGGAGGAGAAGCAGCGGCAGGAGGCGCGCAAGGAGGAGCTGGCCAGAATCAGGGAGGATCGCGAGAAGGAGCGCGAGCGGGCCAAGGAAGCCCAGGCTCGCCAGCAACAGCGGGAGGAGGAGGCCATGGCCCGCCGCAGGGCCGAGAAGGCTGCCGCCGCGACAGTGCCCATCCGGGAGCGCGAGCCGGTCGCTGCCGCTGCTCCGGCTGCTGGCGCCCCGCCCCGCCTGGCACTTGCCGGCAACAAGCCCAGCTGGAGAGAGCGCGAGGCGGCCAAGGCTGCTACTGGCGGCGCCCCATCAGACTCGGCTCCGGCCCCGCCCCCGGCACGGGCTGCTGCCCCCGCTCCCATGGAGCGCACCGACTCCAACGACAGAGCCGCGGCGGCCGGTGGTCCTCCCCGTCTGGCGCTCGCTGGCAACAAGCCCAGCTGGCGCGAGAGAGAAGCCGCCAGGGCTGCAGGCGGCAGTGCGCCGCCTCCCGAGCGCGGTGCTCCGCCGCCCAGAGTCGCGTCCGGCCGTGGCGTGCCCATGGACCGGGCAGACTCGGGCCGCGGCGGCGAGAGGGACGCCAAGGACAGCAACGGCCCCACGCCGGAGCCTCTCAAGGCCACTGGCGGCCCGGGCAAGTATGTGCCCAAGTTCCGCCGCGAAGGTTAAGGTAGATAGAGGGAAATGGGGGTGAAAAGATGGGAGGGTGGGGGATACGGTCATGCCCATTTCCTTTTCCACTCGCTGATGGACAATGCACGCGCACACAAACCGGAGTTTGTTTCCTTGGGGTCTTGTTGTTAACAGTCCCTCGCTGTTGTTACCGGGGCGTCGCGAGCATGTGTAGAGTAGCATCACGTCGTCACGTCACGTCTCGTCGAGTCAAACCAAGTCTTCGTTTTGCTGCGGAGGTTCGCGTAATGGGGGACATGGGCAGCAGGCAGGCAGGTATGCAGGTATGCAGGCAAGCAGGCAGGCAGGCAGGCAGGCAGGCAGG
>MU854331.1:0-71624 GCA_033296685.1 Parachaetomium inaequale
ATAGCAAGCCCCTCCCCGTTCACAGCCACAGCCACAGCCACAACCCCCTCCCCCGTCGGCCCATCCCCCTCTTCCTCCCTTAGCGCGTCCGTAGCGGAGGCAGCAGCACCCCCTTTTGCAACAACCCCATCACCACCACCGCCACTATCACCCACCCTCCTACCATACCCCCGCACCCGCAAACGCGAATGAGAATGATGCTGATGCTGATGCTGATGATGCCGATGATGCAGATGCGTCTCCTCCCTCCGATGCCGCCCGGCATCCGCCTCGTCCTCGCCAATCAGTCTCAGATACCAGGCCCACTCGTGAAAGGTGTACTTCCGCGGCGGGTGGTGCTTGAGGTGCTGCGTCACGCGGCGGATCTCGTCGACCAGCGTGATGTGGTATTCCGGTCGGGAGGCGGGGATGGACAGCGGGAGGTGCTGGCGCGGGATGGACTGGGTGCGGTTCAGATGGTTGGGGCGCTGTTGTTGCTGCTGCTGCTGCTGTTGGGGGCGGTGGTTTGCTCTTGCGGGGTGGGATGGGGGGGTTGAGAAGGTGATTTTGGGGGTGGATTTGGAACTGGAGGTCGGGTTGAGGTTGGATGGTTCTTCGTTTTCCTCTTCGGCGGCGTTGGCTTCGGCTTGGGACGAGTGGCCTTGTTCAAACTCGGCGCGGGCGGCGCGTTTTTGTTTGGTCTCGGCCGTGTTGGCGGCTTCGGATTCGAGGTCGGCTTCGTCTTGTTGCATTGTTTCTTCGGCGTCGTCGTCGTCGCGGTTGTTGTCGGCCATGTGTTTGAGGCGCTGGGACAGGCCGAGGAAGCCGGCGGGCTCTTGCTCAATGTCTTCTACAAAAAGGACGCCGCAGGAGAGGGTCCGCAGCAGCCGCTTGAGGTCCTTCTTGAACCCCTGCTCGCTGGGCAGGATGGTGACGGTGGCGATCTGGTCCGTCGCGTCCCGGATGCCCTTGACGATGGTGTCGCCCGCGTTAGAGATCAGGACAGTCATGGTGGGCAGGGCCAGCAGGGCCCAAAACACCCAAAAGGACTTGCCGGCGTTGGAGACGGGCGTGATATCCCCGTACCCGATGGTGGTCAGGCTGACAAAGGCAAAGTAGAAGCCGTCGAAGTAGCTCCACCCCTGGTATCGCTCCTCGCACTCCTGAAACACCTTTGCGCCGGCCAGCCACAGGACCAGCCACGTGCTCGTCGATACGCCCATGGCAACCCAGCGGCGGCGGTGGGCAGACACCTCCTGGATCTTGCGCATGATGTTGAACTCGCGCTCTCTCCGCTCAAACTCGGTCAGGCCCGAGGAGTCGGTCCGGGCGGACGACATGGTCGGCGGGTCGTCCCTGATGGGGATGAGAACCTCGTCCTTCCCCGTCCGCGTCATGCGCCTCAGCGTCCTGCGGCGCTTCTTCTCCACCATGCGGGCGCCGAGCCGTCGTTTGCCGCGGTCGAGCACTAGGCTGCGGATGGAGCCGATAACCAGACCGAGGCTGATGATGCCAATCAGGGCGTACGGCATGAGCAGCGCCCTGCCAAGGGTTGTGGTGGCGTAAAAGTCACCGAAGCCGACGGTGAAGAGGGTCACGGCGGCCCAGTAGACTGCGTCGAGGTACGACCAGCCCTCGATCTTGCAGAATATCAGGGCGCCGAGCAGCAGATACAGCTGGAACATGATGGTCTGCAGCATCAGTGTCCGCTGGCTCGGGGTAAGCATAAAGTCTTTAGGGTAGTGGCCGGCCAGGGCACCCAGGTAGGTGACGACCATGAGAGAGGCGACAAGAAAATACAGGACGGCGGAATAGATGGCGTAGTAGAAGGCCTGCGACCAGATGAAGTCGTCGGCGGGCTCGAGCACGAGGGGGCCCGAGGCGGTGGCGGTGAGGGCGACCAGGGTAAAGGACGAGATGTACCAGCCGACAATGGTGAGCGGCTGGGCGACGGTGAAGCTGAGGCGGCGCGTCATGTTCAGGAGCAGGGCCATGTTGGCGACGATGGCGATGAGGAGCTGGACGGCGTTGATGGCCGTCAGCCAGCGCGGGTCGCTGATGTAAGGGGCCTGGTCGACGTCGGTGCCGGGCGGGAAGCTCTGGCGCCACGGCTTGACGAGGGCGCAGATGCTGAAGCTGGACGCGACGGGGCCCAGCGTGGCGGCGATCATGGGGAAGGCCGAGGACGCAAACCACCAGCGGCTGGGAGGCATCAGCGGATGTCTACTCTCTTGACCAAGAGTCGCTCACCTCGGGTCCAGATAGCCCCATTCGTGCGCCGGCGGCTGCTTGGGCACATGCTGCGAGATCTCGTCGCTGGCCTCGTTCATGGTGGCCGGCTGTGGATTACTTTTTGGATTTCATGGCGGGAGCAGATGCATAGGCGTGGTTTGTCTCATGGCGGTAGGAATGGCCATCGAAAAGGTAGAAGGGGAGAGAGAGAGTCGAGATGGGACGAGGTGAGGTGTGGAGGGGGATGAAGAGGAATGGAAGAAAGGCCCCGGCCCCCCATGACGTCCGGCTGCAGGCCTGAAAGGCGCTGGACAAAGCAGGGTCTGCGGGAGTGGCGGCCTGTGATTGGCTGAAACGGCAGCAGGGTCCTGTGCGGTCCCTGGATCCTCGAGTGTCGTTCCAAAACTCCAAGCCCAGAAAACGCGATTGTTGATTCTGCATCTCACTCAGCTTGAACTCGGACAAAATGAGGGGCCACTCTCCATATTTCAGTCAACACCTGGATTGAAATGACACGGCATCCCACTCTTGCCTTTTGACATGAGCCAACGCGCACCGAAGCACGCAAGCAAACATGTCGCCATGGCTCCGCTTCACACGAGCGCCATCGCTGCGCTGTGTCGTCGTCCAGCCCCGGAAATTCCACCCGCGATTACTCAGCACCCATTCCTCGGCCGAGCATGTCCGGGTGCCCTGTGCATCCGCCGGCGCCATTACCGTGAGGTGAGCTCCAAACGGCACTCATGCCAAGCCTTCCCATCAGAGCCCTGAGTCCGGACTGACACCAACAGCCTCCACAACATCGCCCATCATGACACGGGCAGCCCCCTGGTGATTCTCATACCACCCTTTTCCCAACCGGGTCCTAACCCCATCACCCCGGTCCCATCATGCTTCCACGACTACCCAACCGCCGTCATCAACTACAGATGGCAGCCCCAAGATGGAGATGAACGGCCAGAATACCCCCTGCACTGGCCCACTCCCCTACACGACGTCAACTTTGGCTACTCCTGGATCATGGACAACCTCGGGTCCGGCATCGACCCCTCTACAGAGCCCCGGCCCGCCTACGTCTACGGCTCCTACCTCGGCGCCAGTCTCGCCGCCGGCCTGGCCCTGACCGAGTCGCACGTCCCCGCCCGCTCCCAGCCCATGACCATCCGCGGCCTGATGGCCCACAACGGCATCTACAACTGGACCATGTTCCTCCCGGACCACCCCATCCACAAGCTCAAGGCCAAGCCGAACTCAAACCGCAAGAAGCGCGGCCTGCAGCTCCCCTTCGCCGCCACCACCCTCAACGACGACAACCCCATCGAAGAAGAAGGCATCTTCACCGACCTCAAGCACCTCACCCCGGACCTCTTTGCGGACCCCTCCAACCTCTTTGATCCTTTCGCGTCGGCCTGCCTCTTTTTCCACTCGGCCAACCTGCACGTCCCCGACGACTTCACCACGCCTCTCTCCGCCACCTCCCCTTCTTCCGCCCTCACCGCAGATTTCACAGCCGCCATCGACGCCCTGGCCAACCACTCCTCCCCATCATCCCCCGAAGGAGGAGAGGAAGAAGACACAGAAACAGCCGCAACCCTCCTAACCAGAGCCGCCCACCTCGCAAAGCAGCAAAAGCCCCCCCGCAAGGGCTACCTCGTCTTCCCGCCGCGCAACAATTCCACCCTCCGCCTGCCGGCAACCCTGCTGATCCATTCCCAACCTCAACCCGCCACCCCACAATCTCGGACGGGAAGAAGCAGCAAAAGCAGAAACAGCTTCGCCGTGCAGGCGTCCGAGCTGGCGGGGCTGATGCTGCGCAGCCTGGACATGCACGAGTTTCGGTCGCCCCGGAGAGGAAGTGGGCCCGCGCCATGGGAGTGGGAGGCCGAGGAGACGGTTGTTGACGGGGGGGACTCGGCGGCGCAGGAGGAGTGGGAGCGGTGGAGGGGGATTGAGAGAAGGGTGCAGAGCCTGGAGGTGGAGGCGCCTTCTGGGGGGCAGGGGGGAGAGAGGGGTTTGGGATTGGGGTTGGATGAGAAGGCGGGGGAGGTGGTCGGGGAGTGGTTGAGGGAGAGGATTGATGGGGATTTTGGGGATTTTGGGGGGGAGGGGGAGGCGGAAGGGAGGTGATGGGGTTGTAAGAGGGGCGCGGTGTAGGAGTAGTGTGATGTAGGAGTAGTGTTGATGTGAGATACCCGATGTTGCTGTGTCACTTTACATTGTTCATATGTACCGCTCAGGGATATACCAGGTCGTCGGAACGAGTAATTCGTAGTGTGATAACTAGGTATATACTCTAAGAATGACAAGAGGTCATAATCTCAAATATACCAGTTTATTCAACGTGTACTCCAAACAAGAAAGGGGCAAGTGCCAGGGAAACAGAATACACTCGTCGAGCAAGCAACCTGGAAGTTGTCTCAAATATGGGCCCGCCTGCCTAGTCCAAATCAAAGCCAAAGACACTTCTCTTCTTCCCTTTCTAGGGCGTAGAGCAAAGCCGTTGTTCGTTATTTTCCTACCAGGTATTCAAGTCAAGGGTATCATTCTGGATTCTCCATCAACCCCTCTCCTCGCCCTTCTTACCCGGCATTGATCTCTTTTACTTGGTAGACGTGCTAGAAATAGCGTGGACGGTTGGCAGACAGACTAGATCTGATGCCTGGAAAAAGTAAAGTTACAAAACCCCCAGAAGCTTCCCTCGGGTTTACCCATCCCCCAGAAAGAGTCTCGAAGTAAAAGCACTTTCAACTACTTAACCTTCTGCATGCCCAACCAAGAAGAACGGCTAAACAGGCCGCCCCCGACCCGACCCAATGGGCCGGGATCTTCAGCGGGCGTTTTGCATGCTCCCGCTGCACCATACAAGCCACAGCATGCCATGGCAGACTGGCCGTCCTCGATTTAACCAATCCACAGCATTGCTGACGCGTGAGAGCACAACAAGTTGCCAATGATGTCACCACAAGGACGTTCATGACCGTCGTCATGATTAATTACCGCGCCCCCTCTAGCACAAAAAGAGTATCTATAACCAAAAAACAGAACGCTGCTTCCCGGCAGCCGTTCAAAGAGGAATATCCAAGGAGGGCTCGGCGCCGTCTCGGGTGGGATGGCGGCAGCGCGCAGTAAAGGCAATGGCCATGCAACTCCCAACTCCCGACGCCTCTGGTAACATGTATGGGGTATCTCAACGCCCAGTCCGTAGAGTAGATGGCTGCGTGGTGGCGAGCCGTTGCCGCCCTAGGCCAGGCTTGCTGGTCCGGTCCCTGCGCGGCTTTCTCCCTATGCGCATCCAGTTGCCCTTCGCCAGTTCTAGATTATTATGTCCGTTTGTCTCAGCCGTGCAGTTCACTCAGCCCTTTGTAGACTTGGTGTTTGAAGGCCCAGGGACGACATCTGGCGTCCGGCTCCTCGACTTGTTTGGGTTGGGTTCCGAAAACAGTTGGTGCTCGTCGATGTACTGTCATGTGTGAGTGATGCTCAAAATTTGACGTTAAAAGCATGACAAACCTCGACAACAGGGTCCGGAATCAGGTATCTGACGCTGAGGTCCTTCTTCAAAAACAGGCGGACCTTGGTGGAGCTGATGTCGTTCTGGATGACCTGGCTGATCACCCAGATGTTGTTCTCGTACTGCCGGAGTGAGGCAAGGGCTTCGTCGATGTCGGTTCCGGAACGCTCGATGATGAAAGCGCCGTACGAGCTGAGAATGGTATCAAGATCCCTTGGTGCCCAGAGCCCGGGCTCTCCTGGTGCTGGTTAGTATGTGTCATATGACTGCGATCCCAGTAAACCTACCCATAGACATGACCAAGTCGGCGCCTAAGTATCTGATGTTAGCATATTGTTGTTGTATTTCGGGATGAGGGCGTACCAGCCAGAAGGGCAATCCGGGCCTTCCTCATCTTGCCATCCGTGCCCTCAATCCCCCCAAGCACCGTGTTGATTTCGTGGTCGAAGTGGCGCAGGACCTTGGCCGTTGGGACGTATTGCGGCTCGCCCTTCTCGTTGCAGTTCACCGTCTCGAACGGGTCGACCATGAGCCAGGAGGATTGCGCGACGGCCCGCGCGCACATGTTGACCCGGTGGGAGCCCGGGGCCAACCCCACCTTCTTGTAAGCGTCGCTGACCTGTGATAGCTCGTCAGCCCTGTTCTGGTGTTCCTTCAGGATTTCTGCGTCATACCGGCGACAAGTATCCGGCGCACACCTCGAAGTCGGTGTTGAACCGGACGAAATCGCCCGCCATTTCGAACATGCGGAGGTGCAGAAAGGTGATGGCTTGCATATTAGTGTCCGTCAGCAGTTGCCGGGGCCAGACACCGGCACTCAATACGTACGAGAGAAGGAGCCGCAAGCAACCAGCACCAGGGGCGTCTTCCCCGGCTGTGTCGTCCGGCGCTTCAGCTTCTGGGTCGGGAAAGTGTAGGGCGCCTGGGCGCCATCGAGGGTCGGCTGCTCCATGAGCGCGGAGGGCGTTTGCGTGCCCGAATCGATGGTCTCGGCGGTCATGTTGGAATTGTTTGATGGCCGCGATATCGAAACGAGGGGGGTCGCGGATGGCAGGTGACGCAGCGAGGGCAGATCGCAAGTGTTTCTGCCGAGGATGCGGGGCACGGCAGTCAGGTCGCGGGGGGATGCCGAACAGGACGGAAGTGATCGGAATTTGAGTCGCGTTGTTGCCGAAACCCGGCGCAGCGAGGGTGCCAATTGAGAGAACGGCGGCGATGGTGCAATTGCTAGCGATGTCGTCGGTCGGTCGGCAGAGGCCACTGGCAGTGTTTGTCGAGAGAAAGGCGTTGTGGATGTTGAAGGTGACAAGGAGCAGGCAGGAAGTGGGATGGATGGTCCCTCCCACCTATTATTAAGCCACTGACGCAGGGGCCTAAAAGACTCAATCAACCCCTCTAACAATTTGCCTGCAGCGGCCACCAGGGTTCATTCAAGCAATGTCCGTTGCCGGAGTTAAGCCTGGCGGGCTAAAAGACGCAACCCACTCTTGAGCTCACGCAATGGGAGTTTGTTCCAGCCCGGGAGCCAGGCTTCCGTTTCGTCGGCCTGGTCAGCGTTAGTGTTGGTTTTGATTTTAGTTTCACGTTCCCTGTGCCACGGGTGCCTGTGCGGGGTGGCAACCTGGAAAGGCCTCACACCATTTGACGCATTTGTCCTCGCCAGGATGGAGTCTTTACGCTTCCTTTGGCCTCGAGGCCTCCGATACGTCACCGCGTAACTAGCACGGGTCTGGTCTGTCACACGGACTTATTCTATACCTCGTATGTCGTTGGTCCCGATTGACTCCCTCGCTGTGCATGGCTTCAATTCTCGACGCACTGCAGCAGAGGGTGGGGCTTCGGCCTGCCCCGCCATCACTACCGCCATCGACTCCGAGTCGCCCGCTTGTACAAATACGGGACATGTGCACTAATGGTGCGCATGCGTCGCCGAGTTGGCGCGTGGTTCCCTGCATGGCAGATGGAGGCCGTGGATTCCAGGTTGCAGCTCGAAATACCTCGAATGCAGTGTCCGACTTCGGAAGCCATTTACTCCAAAACACCACCATCTTCACCAAAGTGAAATCTAACCGAGAGCAGGAGCACGCCAATTTCACAACATCATTCTACAGAAAAGAAATCAAGGTTTTATCCTGGCTTCGCATCTGTCGAGTCGTCATTCCACAGTGTAACGCACAGTGTCAATAGGTCATTACTCAACCCAAGCCCGAGCTGTTGCTGGGCCACAATAACTAAACCCTTCAAAACACCCCTGAACCCCTGAACCGCCAAACACCAACTCAATCAATACTCGAAACTCTCAAACACAACCTCCTCGTCCCCAAGCCAGTCCACAACCGACCTAAGCATCCCAGGGCTCGCACAAGCAAAATACTTGGTCCCCTTGACAGCATCCCTCGCCCCAAGCAAATCCTCCCTCCCCATCCTCCTCACCTCAACCTTCGCTCCCAACTCCCTCACCCTCTCAACCACCCCCTCCCCAACCCCATCCGCAGCACCCGTCACAAACACCCTCGTCACACCCCCCAGCCCCTCAATCCCCTCAAAAACATCCACCGCCAGCGGCAAGTCCTCCCCCCTCAAACTCCACAGCACTTCAACCCCGCCACCACTCCCACTCTTCGCAGCCAACAACACCCCGGGCGCCTGCGCCAGAAGCGGCGTGATCCCAATCCCGCCCGCCACAAACACCGCCTTCTTCTTCTTCTCCTTCTTGTCACTGCCGTCACCCACGACGGGAATGCGGAACCCCGCCTCCCCACCAACCCCCAAAACAGGCACCTCCAACGGCGCAATCGTCGCATCATCCCCCGCCACACGCTGCGCGAACAAAAGGCTGGTGGCGGGGCCGTGCCGGCGCAGGGTGAGCTGCACTTCCACTTCCACTTCCACCCCCTCCTCTCCCTTCCCCGCTACCAAGGAAAGGGGGGGAGGGGGCGGAGGATTGGAAATGGTAAACGTGCGGACAAAGTCGTCGTTCAGGCTCTGCGGGTCCGCGTCGCGCATGTGGCTGTACCCCGCGTCGAGCTCGGCCGCGAAGGTGAGGGTGACGTGCTGGCCGGGTTGCCACAGCCCTTTTAGGCCGCCGCCGCCTTCGGCTCTGAGGAGGAAGGTGAAGCGCGCGATGGTCGGGGTCAGGAGGTCGCGGCGGGTGAGGGTTAGGGTGGCGATGGGGGGGGAGGCTTGATTTGGGACTGGTACTGAGGATTCGGTTGCGAGGCGGCGGACCGGGGGGTTGTACGGGCTGGGCTCGCCTGGGTCTCCGCGGAAGGGGAGGCCGTTTTTCACGAAGCGGGCCGCGTCGACGGTGATTTTGACGGCGAGGTTGGCGTGCGGCATGAGGGAGGCTGCGGCGGGGCCGACGAGGAGTTGGGTCGAGCCCGTGAGGTAGAGGATGTCGGAGGTGGTGTAGTTGGGGATGGCGATGCCGATGAGGGGGTTGGTGTGCAGGTTGCCGAGGGTTTGGTAGAGGCGGTTGCCCGAGTACTCGGGGTAGACCAGCACGACGCTATCCGGGGAGTTGCTGACGACGCGGACGAAGCCGGCTGGGCCGCCGCGGTGGTTGGTGTCCATGGTTTGGCCGTTGGTCGACGAGAGGAAGAACATGTCGGCCTGTTCGATCAAGGCCAGTGCTTCTGAGGGGAGGGGCAAGGAGGGCGAGACCAGTTGCGGCGCGGGGACATGGGCGCGGATGTCCTTCTTGTTGAGGTACTTTGGGCAGTTGCCCAGGCTCTCCTGGACGACCATGGCGAGCTGTGCTTCGTTGATGGTGTTGTTGTCTGGGCGCCCCGCAACAGTCCCGACGATCATCTTCCCAGCCAGCTTGACGCGGTCTCGCGTCTCAAGGTCAATGCTGAGGGCACTCATTACTTTGCCATCCTCCGGCTTGACTACTTCTCCCTCGGCCGCCTTGCCCAGGAGGGCCTCTACCACCGGGTCGTGGGCCTTGTCGACGACGCTCTGCACGCCCAGGATGCCCTGGGCTACCGGCTGTGCGAAGCCACGTTCGCCGCCCCAGACCGAAGTCCACGGCCGGCCTTGGTCGTCCAGTGTCCCGATGGCCAGGAGCGGGGAGACAGTAACGCGGTGGGCGTACGACGGCGGCAGCCCGGCAGCTGTTGGGTTCTGGCGGCCTGACGTGGGGACCTTGAGAAGAGAGTGGACGGCGCGCTCCCCGGCATGCCAGCCGTTGGTGTTTTCGAGCAGTGTTGCCATGACTGGGGGGCTGCTGTAGCCGAGGGCGTTGAATTGTGACAGAAAGGTGAAGTCTCGGGGTTGGAGTTGACTGGCGTTGGCAGCGCTCTGAGCTGTAAGGCTAAGGAGCAAAATGTTGGGCAGAAGTTTCATGGGATGGTTGGGGAGATGTCATCATTCTCATATACTGTCTGCCGTCAAGCAGTTAAGTATAAGTAATCAATGCAGATGCTGTGTTGAGGTTGTTCGAGGTCGCGCAGTCTGACAAATCATGCTGCATGAAGGGCGAGGCGAAGGGCGCATCTGGGCCGTTTGACCTTAACGAATCGGGGTGTCATTCATCCCATCCTGCGTCTTTCTTCCCCTCGTGGCCCTTACTCATCCACACCGAGAACACCAGACAAAGCAATCTGTCTTGAGCTGAGAGAGTAACTCAACCCCGCATCACTCATGCAATCGCGGGAAGGAATTCGACTTCAACTTCCAATTCGTTCGTCGCCTCGCTTGCGTACAAGAGCGAAGCATCTACGGAATCTATATACAAAAATAGCCCAGTACATGTTAAACCCCACCCAAGTCGTCCTGATATCTCACAGAATCCTCATCACTTCATCCTGTCTTCGCAGAAAGTGCCCCCGCTGAACCGCTCGTAAGTGTATGAGCCCAGAACGCCGTGTACCCAAAAGTGCATCCCGCCGTGATATGCAATGCCGATAAAACAACGACAATCGCCCGCCCATGTGTCGTCATTAGATACCATCACCGTCTCTCATGTCCGCCAGCTTGAAACCCCATCCCATCTCAGCGTAAGGGGCGCCAGACGTCGACAACCCGTTTTCGGGGTCTCAGTGTCGAGAGGGCTAGCAGCAGTCGAAAGCGCAGGTTGAAGCCCCCGTCGTCGTCGGCTCCAAGCGCAAGCGACAAACAGGCACCCCCCCCCGGCCGACGACGAGGACACCGGCTGCCGTTACCGTCTCGCTCGACAACCAACCCCTCGACCCAAACTCAAACCCGTTCCCAACGCCTTAATCCCCCAACTCCTCGCTACTCCCACTCGACGACGACTCCACCGTCCCGGTCACATTGTCCCGCGCGACGCTGACGAGGTGGTAGATGCCGAAGGCGATCAGCGCGAGCACGATGAACAGCACGATGATGATGACGGCGATGACGTCGTTTTGCTTCATCTTTGCGCCTTCTTCTGCTTCTCTCTCCTCTCCGTCGTGGTACTAACTACGCTCTTCGGGTCGGCCCCGCTCTGTCTGTCGTGTAGTGTTGTGTTGTGTTGCGATGCGGGTGTTTGCGTTGCGTTTGGTATAGCCGGCAGGGCGGCTTGTGGCACGACCGTGTCAGGTAAATCGGACCGGGTCCGGCAGGGTGGCTGGCGACGGCGACGATGATGTGCGTGCCCGTCCGTCTGGTTTGGGAGGTGGTGTAAGTGGACGCTAGCGTGGGTATTGAGCCTCGAGTTTGACGACGGCGTGGGTCTGGCGGGTTGTGGCAGTTCGATATGGAATCTGCCAAACGTTAGCTGCAAGAAGCTTGGGTGACGGACGCAGAGAGGAGAAGCTCACAGCAGCAAGCAGCAAGCAGCTCGCCGTCGGTTGCGGGGTTCGACGTTGCGCAAACTGACGGACGTATAACCTTTCAAGTTGGGCAGACAGACGCCGTGCTCCGTCAAACAGGTCGTCGTCGCAAAAGCTCAACACCAAAAAACGTAACAAATTGCCAACACAAAATCCGTAACGTCGTCAAAAACCCGTGGATCGCAATACTTGGTGAGAGACACAGGGCAAGTTGGGCAGCCCGGCGCAGCGCGGGACCAGCAGGCGCCCGCCGTCAAATAGGGTCGTTGCCCCGCCACCTGATTGTTGCAAAAAGTCAATAAAAGAGAAGGCTGGCAGCTGAGGGCCAGCGAGCTTGCTTGGCGCATCCGTTTCCCGGCGCCAGCCCCTGCCTGACAGGGGGTACACGGACCATTTTGGTGGGGACCCTCGCCCAGCCTCTTGTCAATCGGCGACTCTGATACGTCGGTCCCTGCGTGTTCTGGGCCAGGGATCTCGCAGAGCTGCCAGGAGGGTTCTTGCGTGCGTAATGGCTGCTGGGCATGGGACGGAGTGTTTGATAAAAGGAGGCGACAATGCCATTGTCCCGAGGTATTCGTTTGCTCCCGTTTTGCGCGATGGCATGCAACTACGAATTCAAAATCAATTATCGCTACTTCGTACACAAGGCCGATGCGGCCATAACAGGACCAGCATCAGCTCGATGGGAACCTGGAACTCACTCGCATTCACGAAGCTGAAATGCAACCCACTGGTACCAACACAGGATTCGAAGAGAATAACAAGACCTTCCATTTAATAGCGGAATCTGAAACTCAACGCCGGGTCCGTCTAAAAGGTATGCCGCTGAACCAGATGCGCCATGACGAGACGCCTGCTGTGCGGAAATGGTGTGGAAGATTGGGTCGGGATCGAGCCTGAGGGTAGACTCGAGGAGCCAGAAAATCGGCGCTCATTGGGAAGCCTCGTTCACCGAGTCCGCGTCTGGGTCTCTCTTTATGATCCTGACGTGTCGTTCATAGAACTGAAGCATCTGAGGCCAGTTAGTTTCCTGAACTCGCAGTCCTGCTGTGGTGTAACATACTCGTTGCGGGCACCTCTGGTATATCACGTTCGTCGTGTGTTGCGTCTTATGCCCATTTTTCCACGTCAGGTAAACCATGAGTTTGCCCGACTCCTCGTCCTCGCACGCGTCAAGATGCGCAACATGGTTCTCCCAGCTCCCCGGTGGCGGCTTCCATGTAACGGCCTTGGCGCTGAGTGGAGGCTCAGAATCCCCTGGATGTTCGCCGTTCGGCCGTGACCTCTTCCCACTCGCCTGGGGTGTGGACGACGACGGCCGGCTCCGCTTCTTATTCTTCAATGCCTTTGCACTGTCTTCGTACAGCTTCTCCCGCCCTCCGATACTCTCGAGGTACTCGTTCAACGCATCCGAGGCATTGTCCCTAGACAAAACGGTCAGCACAAATCCACGATACCAGCCAACAGCCCGTCTCTTACACCAAGTTCTCCTCCGGCTCCCAAGTCCGATCCGACTTCTTGTCGTACCCCTCCCATTTCACCTCGAAGAGCGGCTTGCCCTGTCGGCTTGCGTTAGCTCCTGGTAGCCCATACCCCAATCGCCACGGAATCAGCGGCTGCTCACCTTGTCAACCATGTGCGACATGATCTTTTCGACCACGTACCTAGACCCCGCGGGCGTGTCAGCGAACCTCTGCACAGCTGCCAAAGCGCGCTGAACATCCGTACACTTCCTCGTCGAGGTCCTCGTCGTCGTCGTCCCCCCCCTCCTCGTCGTTATCCGCCCCCGCATCGCCGTTCTTATCGTCTGCGGAAAGGGCATCGTCGTCCTCGGGGAGTTCCTCCTTGTAGGAAGTGGCCGGCGGCTTGCTCGCCCGCGCGGGCTTCTTGGCAGACGACGATTGCATGTCGACGTCGGACGTCTCTTCGTCGCTGAAAGCTGCAAGTCGATTGATTGTTAGATCCGGCGAGAAGGAAGAAAAATTGGTAGGGGTGGTTTCGAAGTCGGGGAAAAATCGCAGCACACTCGGCCAATTGGCGACGCGACGCGCTCAGCCCGGCCCGGGCGCGATTGGATCTGCAGCTAAATTTGGGCGGAAAATTCGTGGCTTACCTGGAGGCATCGTAGCAGGAGAATATGAAGTCCGGAGCTGTGATGTGTGGAAAGTAAGAGCTCGTTCGTGCTGGGTTTGAATGTGGTTGCGCTGCCGGTTTGGCGGGGACTCGTGTGTTGCGATTCGGCAGAAAGATCAAAGTGGTGATGGCTTCGCGCGAACGCGGAAAAAAATGGGGACTGGGGCGTAGCCGCGTGGCGCCTTGCTTTTTCACGTGATCATGTGGCGTTTGATGTGGGTCCCAGAACTGAAGTGAACGAACTAAGGGTTAGGGTTATCCTTAGCCCCTTTTCAACCTGGTTGCGGCCCAACTGAAATCCTGTATGTGAATGGTCAAGACAGAACCGTCCGCTTATAGAACAACTGAACTCGTAGATTACACAGTATATCAAGCATATTTCCCTCCTCCCTCCCCGTCCCCGACCGATGCTTCGGGGGCTAAGATGATATCAATTCCGTACCGCCACCTCCCTTCCCTTTTCCCTCCCTCTTCCTGTCCCTCCCCTTCCCCATCTCCGTATCCCCCCTCTCTCCCCATTCCCTCACCCGGTCTCTCCCACCACCCCAGCCCAACCCTCATCCCCTCCACCGCCCCCACCCCGTCCCGCCTCACCCTCTCCACCAGCTCGCTCCCCGCCAACAACCCCATCCGCGCGGCCACCGACCCGGGATCCGCCGGCAAGAGCTCCTCCGTCCCGCGCAGCACCCAGAACGACACGCCGCCGCACACGGCTAGACACAGCAGCAGCGCCTCCAGCACGCGCGTCGACACGGCCGTCTGCGCGAGCCGCCCCTTGCCCGGCGGCGGCGCCACGAACAGCACGCCCTCGGCCTTCCCAGTGCCGTTGCCCGGCGGCGGCCGTCCGTCAGGGTCCGCGGCGGTGGCCGTGATGTTGGCCATGGGCCGGCGGAAGTTGAAGTGCAGCGCCTGGGCGCCGAGCTGGGCGTACACCTGGTCGATACGGGCGGTCATGGCGGCGATCCTGTCGCGGCCGGTGAGGGCGTCCAGCGGGGTGGCGGCGCGGCCGCCGAGGGTGAGGATCGTGAAGAAGGCGTCGACGGCCTCGCTTTCGTCGGCCATGATCTCGGGGAGGGGGATGGAGTTATGTGAGCGGTTTGTTGAGTGCCAGGGTGTCGGGGTGCCGATGGCGACGGGTGGGGAGATGGTGTCGTCGACGGTGAGGGATGGGACGGCAAAGGTTGCATCGACCTCGACGGCTTGGACGAAGGGGAGGCAGTGCAGGAGGGTCACGTTGTGCATGGTGAGATCGATGCGGCGGCCGTAGATGACGAAGAGGTGTTGCGTGTCGTCGCTGCAGACCGTGTACGGCGTCCGGCTGTCTGGGGTGAATCCGCCGCCCGGGAGGGTCGCGTTGGGGAGGCGCTTCCACCACAGATTCGAGACGAAGCCAAAGTAGCCCGGCGGGGGGGTTTTGCCGGCGCCCTGACCGAGGTCGAGGTAACGATCGTCGGACGGCGCGTTCGAATCCCCTCTTGTACATCCTGGAGGTGGTGGGACCACCAGGCTGAAGCCGTAGCTTGAACTATCAGGGTCCAACTCGATGGAATCCCAGAAGCGGTACAGAGAGCAGTTGGCCCGAGTCTGTGCTGCCGGAATCCTCGCCCTGAGCGTGGTCGGCGGATTGGAGGCGTGATCATGTCCTCCGAGGCCACTTGTCTCGAGCATAGCGAAAGCGAACTCGCCGTAAGCTCCCGCTGGTGATGAGAGATTGCTGAAGTGAATCGCTTGGCTTGTCAAAGCATCAGGGCTACTAACACCCAGGCCGTACATGCCCTGTTTTTGAGGCGCAGATCGAATATCGAACCACGACTCAAGATCCAGGCTAACACTCTCGGGTCTCGAGACCGATTCTGTCGTCGAATACAAGCCACTAGCGGCGATGATCAAGAGGCCGGCGAGCATCGACGTCGAGATTATGGCGGATAGACCGAAGAAGCCTCGACAGAGGGTCTTGGCCACTGCAACCAAGGCCGTACTAGAACGGGGGTCAGACTGCATGGCGTCCCTGTTGCCGTGTGTAGCCCTGGAAAGTTCCAGGTAGGGGTGGAGCGTCCGCGTGGCGGTATCCAAGGCCCCGTACGCTAGACCCAAGCAAGCCATGGAGAAAGACGGCAGGTACAGCCATAGATACTGACTATTCCCTTCTGTGAAGACATCGGCGAATCCGCCGTTTTTGTTGGAAACCTGATAAACAACTTCAAGCGTGACAAAGAGAAGAAGTGTCGTGACTATCAGCGCGACCCTAAATGTCTTGGTCGCGGCCGTGGGCCTCCACCACTTTAAGACGGGGTGCCCTGCGTCGTGCAAAGGCACCTTGGCGTGAGCCATCTGACGGTCGTCGAACTGCGGATCGACCTGTAGCTGGACTGATCGGAGATCTGCAGACGAGGAAAATAAGTGGCCGCTCAGGCCTGCGGTGAATGTTTCCAAACTGGGAACTCGGTCTGCAGCCATGGTTTGGGCCAGCCGGCTGCTCCCGGCCAAGACCATAACTGTGGTCATGAGAGATGGGAGATTCTTGGAGAGGGGCTTGAAGTTATACAGGCACAGTAGCAGAGCCACGAGGGCCAGCACAGCTAGGAGCGCCTCCATCGCCCTCAACGACAGCATGGTTACCACCAGACGCGGCGTTTTGTATGTGATGCGGCCCGGCACTCTTTCGTTGTCCGTTGCCGGTATGGTCTTGGTGTACTTGACTGTCAGAGCCGCAAGGGTCCTGAAGGTCTGCTGGAACGCGCTCGAGAATAAGGTGTTATCGGCAAAGGCCTTCCAGTCCGACTGGGGTGTCGTCAGGTTCATCAAATCCACGAAGTCTGGAAGGTCCAGGTCGAAGAACTCAGTGAGCGTTCCAAAGCCCCCCATGGATTTGAGAATGTCGTCTGTCAAGACTGACGGCGCGACTCCAAGGTCCATATCCTCAGCAACATCGCCAGCGATGTTCAGAACGGCACCACCGCTTGAGTTTCCCCGAGAAGTTGTGACCTGCCGCAGCGTCAAAGAGTACGTCGGGTGGCAGAGAAGGGCCGATACTGTCGAAACGTTCCCCGGCAGGTCCAAGCCAATGCTTGTGAAGATTCGAGCCGTGTCGGTAGGGGGAGGACTCGGGCCAGCCTTCGGACAATACAAGTCGACCAGAATCGTGCTATTGATATAATGGGAAGACACGTTGTTGGTCAGGGCAGGGTTCGGGTCACGGCTAAAGTCCCCCCCAAACCAGACACAAAACGGGGACAGCTGGTCGAAGTCGCTCTGAGGCATGATGTCGGCGAGTGAGAACCAGTCGCCGGAAGCTTTATCGGTGGGATAGGTCCAGGAAAAAGCTGCACACTCTTGGTCGACACTGAAAACGAGAACGTTTGCCGAAACGGTAACGTCTGGGTCCAGATCTTCATGTCCGTCAGCAATCGCGCATGGCAGGCAGCATGAATAGGTCGGGCAAGATCTTACCCATTTCGGTGGGTATGAAAGACAGCGCAGCACGATCGGGTGTTGTACCCGGCCGATAGGGGACATTTCCGTGGGCGTTTGCCCATAACGCTACTCCGGTGTCGGCTAAGGAGTTCAAGTAGTAGTGCCCTGCGTTTAAGCTGAGGTTGAAGTGGTCCACCATCCGGAACTCGGTATCGAAGCCGAGCTGTTTGGTTTCGGCGGCCAAGAGACCGGTCGACACGACAATCAAGACCCTCGAGATGATGCCCCCAGAGATGCCAAGGGCAACGGCAAAATGGCGGGTCGACAGGGACCGGATGAGAGATATGATGCTCCAGGGGGTGACGTAGTTCAAGAGAAGGTTGCCGGTAGCCGGGAGGGGCCCTCGTGTCAGCTGTATCCAGGGCACAAATACCTGAATGCGGTATTCGAGCTGGCCCCAAACGGCGGCGATGATGGTCAAGACTGGTCGTCTCGGTCAGTACCTGGTACATGTCTTCTCCCCGCCTAGAGAGTCGATCTTGGTTCGCACTCACCGAATGCCGGGCCGTATCTCCACAGATAGTAATGCATTCCCCCAGGCGCAGATGCAAAGCCTTGCTCTCGGTTTGAGAAGTAGTTCAGGATCTCCAACGCGGCCACGAGGAGGGCGCAAAGCAGCGCCATCCCCGCCAGGAAATATCGACGGAGATAGAGGGATTGAGGGCTCGAGATCCCGCATGTCCTGGCTCCCCTCGGCGGGCGGTGCGGGCTCGAGTCTCGGCTCTTCCCTGGGCCAGTAAGCGGCTGGTGGTCGAGAAGACTGCTTGCGGCGTCCTCGAGCGAGGACGCGTTCTGAGGACCCGCCGCCCCCATTGCCAGCGCGTCCGGGTCGCTCGCTGGAGGCATTCTGGCCGTGGAAGAGAAGCTGGGCAGAGCCGCCGGGAGGCAGGCCGACGCTGGGAAGTCCATGTTTCATCGCTCACCGCGCGGGCATTAAGGGGAATGGTGGTGCCTGGCGCAGCGACAGGGATTCCGATCCCATCGAAGCTCGCAGCCGCATTGAGGTGCTGTTCCCCATCTTTTGAATTCCCGACCCTTTGCTGCCAATGAGTTGAGGAAGTCTGGGGCCCGGGGATCTGTGCCACAACTTGGAAATCCTGGGGGTGAGAACCTTGCAGGACGATGCGGGAGGGAAGGTGGGGAGATATGAACTTCCAGGCTCGGTTCCTGCCTTCTCGCGACTTCCTTCCGTATCCCGTGCCTTCCCTCCACAACTCCAAGCAATTGATTCTGGGTTTCCATTTTATTTTATTTTATTTTATTTTATATTATATTATTTTATTTTGGGGTTTGCTTGCTTGCGCCCTCCGTCAATATTTTGTTCCGACCAACAGAATCCCCAATGAGCTCTCAAGGCACGGGTCTGAGAAGCCGTGGTGTGGTAAGTATTTGCTCGTCCAGCAGCAAGTCGGGGTTGGTTTCCAAGCAGCATTCCCTCCCCGTTCCAGTTGCTGTGGTCGGCCACCCCGTCCTGACCGTCGAGATGAAGCCTCCCAGCCATGCAACGAGAAGCAGTGGCTTCCCCAGACCGAAGACAAGGATGGTGAAGGACACTCTGGCTGTTTCGAGTTAATCGCTGCAGCTGCCGCCCTCGGGTTCATCCGCAACGCCGCCAGGGCCCCGGCATCACCACAACGCCTCCGGCTTCCTCGCTGCGCGGTCCGTGGCCGATTCTCACGGTCCTTGCCTTCTGTGGAAAGGCACAGGTGATGCGAATGACATGCACGCCCAATCCGGCGACAATCCACTCCAGCGGGACAGCCCACCCCAGAGGTTCGGCGAAGCTAACGGCGAGGCTAACGGGCCCTTGGGTCTGCCAAGAAACCGGCCAATTGGCCCGGCACGACCACCGAACAGCCCGGTCCCAGGCTCCCAGGTGCCTCTGCAGGGGCCTCATTTGCCCGGCCGGGGGGGCTGCAACTGGGAAAGGGGCGCCGTCGCCGCTTGCGCGAGAACATGGAAAAAGAAACAAACGGGTCTCGCACCGGCTTACTCCCCACGAATGTGACAGTTGGGATGGGCTAGAAAAGTAACAGCCACATGCAGGAACCTCGCAGCGCGGCTTCAACCGCGGGATGCCAGCGGGGATCCGCCCGTTTCTGGCAAAATTGACCAGATCAACAAACCAAACACCAGACGGCGCCAGCACGGGGCGACGAACGCTAAATATAGCTGCATACGGAGTAGTCTCTGAGCTGGCATCCCACAGTCTGTGGGGGCAGTTCACACGACTTCGTTCACGTCCTGCAAAAAGGTGTCAAAACCCCTCCGCCTCCAGGGCTGTCACTAGATTCTTGGGCCCTGGCGCACTAACGAAAGAAGCCGCAACAAGCCTGCGGTCCAGGCCGTGATCAGCGCCAAGCCGTGGACGGCACCAACAGCGAAGCAGCCGGGAGCCGGGCTTTTCCTTGCTGGGTAACACATCAGATTCCACTCCAATCTCAACGGCGATGTGACAGGGTCGTTTCGAGACGTTGGAGTCCACCTGCGTCCTGCACCACACCGAGAGGAGTCGAGCACTCTGAAATTGGATGAATAAGCGGCATGGAAACGACGGGACACGGTCGCCCTGCACTGTCCCAAACGCAAACCAGGGGACGGGTGTGACGCTGCAGAGCTCTGTCTCTGCCCGAAGGAAGCCTCGGAGGACCCAAGTTGCCTCCCAGACGGCACCTCGCTCTCAACGCCGCCTCCACAGCCCGTTCGGCTGCATCCTGTCTGCCAACAACGGTCGCCTTCAACACACAACGCAACCCGGTTCAGCACTCACCGGGGCCCCGGTTGGGCTAACACCTGCCCTGTCGGCAATGTTACCCAGACAGGAAAAGGGGCTCCAAATAACGTTATAATCAACCTGTCTGGATTCTGATGGTACTGTGAGAAGCAAAAATGGTCCACTCATTCATCACATCGCCAACACTTATTAAACCGCCGGTTCCCCCAGGGCTCCGCCCCCAACTTTCAGCCAGTCTCCTCCCGGAACTGTCTCATATGGTCTTGACGGCAACCGCTCCTTCGAAGGAGCAATTTCTGGCCAATAACGCTCCCGTGTTCGATTCGACCTCCAGGATATCTTCCTCCCGCATCATTCCCGGCCTGGGATTCAGCACACCATCGCGTTTGGCCGTGACAAGCGCGAGCAGACGATGGACGAGACGCCGACCGGCCCTCCAGAGGCAAACACCACCAAGGCCGTGAAGGACAAAAGCTGCCCGTACTGCCACCAGGCTTTTACGTCGTCGTCTCTAGGCCGCCATCTCGACCTCTACATCCGGGAGAAGAACCCAAAGGCGCCAGATGGACTGCACGACGTAGATGCCATACGGAAAATCAGGCAAAACATCACCCGTCGGCAACCCAAGGGTGCTGTGGCTCGGCGGGGCACATCGGCTTCGGTGGGGACACCGACTGCGGCATCAAGGAGTCGTCCCGCTTCTGGGGATGCCGACTCATCCGCGGCAAGGTCTCCACCATCCCCAAAGGACGGCCCGCAAGAAGCTGGGGCCGCCTCCGGGAGCACCTACCTGTACAAACCCCGCTGGGAAGATACTGGGGTCATCAATGACCTTGCTGTGCGGCCGGCAGGAGCAAGCGGGGACGCCGAGAGAGATGGGACAGGCCGAGGAGGAGCCAAGTCCGGGCCGTCTCAGCGCTCGGTCAGCCGGCAGACACTCAAGCAGCAGCTGGACATGAGACAGCAGATCCAGGATGCCGAAGATAGGTCGAGAGCTGCAGAGCTGGCATTGAGGGAGCTGCTCGGTTCTCTAAGGGCCGCCAAGTCCGTTCCCCTTTCTCGCTCGGACTTTGACCCGATGATTTTTCCCCTAAACTGACTCGAGCCGGCAGACATCAAATCGATATTGACTCGACCCCCTTCGACTTTGACACCTTTTCGTTGGACTTCCCAGCCCTGACACTGCAATGCCTCGACCCTCCACCGACACTCTTCGCCTCCACGCAGCATCCAACACCCACCTCGTGGTCAATCTTGCCGCCGGGGCAGATTCAGTTTGAAGCGCTACACGCTTATTTTCAGGGGGAGTTCAGGCGGTGGAAAACCGCCTGCGCAGCGGCCACAACTGCCCTCAACGAGGAGCTGACCTACCCGCCCCCGTCGGACCCGGTGAGAACAGACTCCAAGGCCGAGGTCCTCAAAGCGGAGAAGGCAGCTGCACAAATGGAAAAGCACGTCTACGACCACCTGGCGGCCACCTACTCGATCTGGAACGGCCTCGCACAGGAGCAGCGCGAGCAGCTTTGGAGGCTGGAGCTGGCACGTGGGGTAGGCAGGAAGCGGAAAGAGGTGGACAAACTAAAGGAAGGGCAGCACCTGCTCCGACAAGAGAATGCGCATCTCAAAGCCCAAGTTGAGCAACTGACACGCCTGCAACAGCCGCGGGAATTCAAGGTCACGCCCCCATCAACTGTCTACGTCGACGAGAAACTAGTGGCACATATGCTAGAGAACGCGATGTTGAACGGGAGGCCCTTTGTCGGTCTCAACATGGCCGACCGCAACTCGGACCTGGGCACCGTCGTATCGTCCGTCATTGACCGGTGGAAGAAGGTGATTGTGTCGACCCGCTCGGCCGGCGGCGGCCTCCAGGCGCAGCGGACTCTCAGCACGGGAACCACGGGGCTGAGTCCGCGGGCGTCAATCGGGGAGGTGTCGCCGACAAATCAGCAGCAGAGTTTACAACTACCACAACAGTCCTTCTTGAACGGCCAAAATCGCCCCCAGCCGCGGCAACTCTCCATCGCTAGCGCCCACGGGACGAGTTCCCCAGCCTCGATCGCCTCGCCCACTACCTCGCTCACACCGAGGATCCCAACAACACCGGCCGTCCCCAGCGCCGCTCCTTCGATAAGCATCCATGCAGACGACGACGGAGACGAAGAGATGAGCGACCAGGACGCCGAGTCGGACGACGAGGCAGAAGTCGGCCCGAACCCAGAGGGCGACGCAGAGGGGGATACCGATGCCGACGCCGATGCCGACGCCGATATGATGGACGACAACCCTGGCGGCTACACCGGCGTCCAGCTTCAACCACTTCAGCAACTCCAGCAACGGCAACAACAACCACACTCGACCGTGCCCATGCCGCTACCACCGCAACAAATGGGGCAGCTGGAAGCGGCACGGACACGCCAACAGATGGGAGGGGGGAGGAGGAGCACTACCAACGACGGCAGGGCTGGCTATGGAGGGCTTGGCCAGGAACCGGTGCATGGACGGGGCCGGATGCCGAGCTGGGCTTGATTGAATTCTTCGAGCTGTCGGGGCGAGAGAGAGTGAGTGTGTGTAGTACTAATGTGGACGAAGGGGAGGCGGCCCCCTCGTCAAGCGGTGATTCTGGACTGACTCAAGGCCAGCAACGCCAACTCTGGGAGGATGGGTTTAGATATTGGGACTTTGATAGCATTGAGTAGAAACCGAGATTAATAAACTCATGCTTGGAAGCGATAGGTTTGCCATATCCGTCCTTAATGGCACCGTGACTATTCATCCCAGGGGTTGCTCAGGGGCAATGTTGGTGATGGAAAGGGAGTGGGGGGTTAGGGTTAGCTTGCTTGACTCACCCCACCAACCAGAGCTACCTTATGACTCAATGTGGTGGTCTCGAAAAAATACCCCGCTGTGGGGTTATTTAACAATTGGGTTCGGAGGGGTTTCTGCAACAAAAACCTAACCTCTCTGCACACGATCAAGCAAGCAGACGGCTGCATTGGCTCCCGTCGTCTGACCCCCCCCCCCGAGTTCCCCAGCAGAACCACGCCAAACCACCACCATGGCTGACTCGACCGCCCCCGCGCCTCCGACCGAGGAGATTGCCAACCTGCACCTGGACGAGGTCACGGGCGAGCGCGTGTCCAAGACGGAGC
Organism: Parachaetomium inaequale; assembly: GCA_033296685.1. Classification (NCBI taxonomy): domain Eukaryota; kingdom Fungi; phylum Ascomycota; class Sordariomycetes; order Sordariales; family Chaetomiaceae; genus Parachaetomium; species Parachaetomium inaequale. Next base: position 22,996 of record MU854331.1, read on the forward strand.
TGAAGAAGCGCCAGAAGCAGCGCCAGAAGGAGGCCGACAAGGCGGCCAAGGCCGCTGCCGCCCCGCCCAAGGCCTCGAGCAAGCCCAAGAACGCGGCGGGCGAGGAGGAGAAGGACCTCAACCCGAACCAGTACCACGAGATCCGCACCCGGCACATCAACGAGCGTACGTTGCGACTAGTGAGCAGGCAAAATAGAGTGCTCTGCTAACCTTGTCCACACAGTGCTCAAGAACCCCGAGACCAACCCGTACCCGCACAAGTTCCAGGTCACGTACGACGACTCCAAGTTCGCCGAGGAGTTTGGCCACCTCAAGTCGGGCGAGACGGCCGAGGGAAAGGAGATCCGGCTCGCGGGGCGCATCTACAGCATACGCACGAGCGGCTCCAAGCTGATCTTTTACGGTAACCACCCCTTTGCCTTCTTCCAACCACCCACCCATACTCTGCTCAGGTCTCCATGCTAACAAGCCCCCCCCCAGACATCCGCACCTCGGCCGACACCATCAGCATCGGCACGCACATGCAGGTGGTCTGCCAGGCGCAGCGGGTCAAGGAGGGCGGCCCGGCGTTTGAGAAGCAGCACGAGAACATCCGGCGCGGCGACGTCATCGGCATCGTCGGCTACGCGGGGCGCACCAACCCCAAGAACAAGCTCGCCGAGGGCAAGGAGGGCGAGCTGTCGGTGTTTGCGACCGAGATTGTGCTGCTCAGCCCGTGCCTGCACATGCTGCCGGGCATGAAGTTTCCGTTTTCGGATAGTGAGCAGAGGTGTGTTTTTTTTTCTTTCTTTTTTTGCTTTTTTGGGTCGTTGTTTGACTCTGAGGGTTGGGGGTGCTGACGACCGTGGTGATAGGGCCCGTATGAGGTATCTGGATCTGCTGTGGAACGACAAGAGCCGGCAGGTGCTGTGGCAGCGTAGCCGGATGGTGCGCTACATTCGTGACTGTATGTCTATCCGTATTAGTGTGAGGGGTCGTGGCTGACGGAAACTAGTCTTCCATGAGCGGCGCTTTGTCGAGGTTGAGACGCCGATGATGCACGCCATTGCCGGTGGCGCCACTGCTGTAAGTCCGCATCTGAGTCCACCAGCAGCCGCAGTGGAGAGCGGATACTGACCGTTGAAAGCTCCCGTTCATCACCCACCACAACGACCTCGACATCGACATGTACATGAGAATCGCGCCCGAGCTGTTCCTCAAGAAGATGATCGTGGGCCAGTTCGGCAAGGTCTTCGAGATCGGCAAGAACTTCCGCAACGAGGGCGTAGACCTCACGCACAACCCCGAGTTCACGACGTGCGAGTTCTACTGGGCATACGCCGATGTGTATGACCTGATGAAGCTGACCGAGGAGCTCGTTTCGTCGCTGGTCAAGGAGCTCACCGGCTCGTACAAGACCACCTTTACGAACCAGCACGGCGAGACGTACGACGTGAACTGGGAGGCGCCGTGGCGCAAGGTCGAGATGATCCCCGAGCTCGAGAAGGCCACGGGCGAGAAGTTCCCGCCGTATGACGAGCTCCACACGGACGAGACGAACCAGTTCCTGCAGAGGGTCTGCAAGAAGATGGGCGTCGAGTGCGCGCCGCCGCTCACCAACGCCCGCATGATTGACAAGCTCACGGGCGAGTTTATCGAGGAGACCTGCGTCAACCCGACCTTCATCCGTGAGTGCCGGTGACAGAGAGAGAATGATTCAGGGGTGGGCGCTAACGTGAGGCGCAGTCGAGCACCCGCAGATGATGAGTCCGCTGGCCAAGTATCACCGGTCCAAGAAGGGTATGTGATGACGATGCTTTTCGCTTAAAAACGAGTGATTGCTCACAATTTGTGTTCAACAGGTCTCTGCGAAAGATTTGAGTGCGTCACCGTGCCGCTGCGCTGCATGCTGTTCCTGCAGCTAGGATACTGACGGTTTGATAGGGCGTTTGTCTGCAAGAAGGAAATTGCCAACGCGTACACGGAGTTGAACAACCCCTTCGACCAGCGGCTGCGGTTCGAGGAGCAGGCGCGCCAGAAGGACCAGGGCGATGAGGAGGCGTACGTTCTGGTTCGTGCCCAGCGGGAATTGAAGACGACTAATATTTTGGTTGCAGTCAACTCGTGGATGAGAGCTTCCTGAACGCGCTCGAGTATGGCCGTACGTATTGCATCCTCGTGGGAGCTGTATTGTTTACGTTGCTGACTTTGCGTGATCAGTCCCGCCCACTGGTGGTTGGGGCCTCGGCATCGACCGTCTTGCTATGGTAAGGCGCGGCAGGTGATAACAAAAGTGCTTTAATATCGGACTAACGGTGGCTGCAGTTCATCACCAACAACTACGGGATCCGCGAGGTTCTGGCGTTCCCGTTCCTGCGAGAGGAGAAGCAGGGCACCAAGGAGAAGTTTGCGGCCGAGCTGGTTGACGTCCAGCCCCTTCCCGTGGAGGGCATTCGTAAGCTGCTGGGCTAGAGAATCTGTCGGGCGTTGTTTGCTGACTTGTTGTAGCGCACAAATAGATGAGGATACCCGAGGTAAGGGGGGGATAACGGGGAAAGCGTACCTGGTGGATGGTTCGCTAGGTAGAGTCCAGATAGATCTTGGCTCTGTTTACGTGTGGGATTCAGATGATGCATTTCTGATGCTCAAAAGCCAAAACACTCGGTTCCGGAGAAGTCTGATTTGACCGTTCTTGTCACTTGTGTCTTGGTGGTGGCTATGCATGTCTCGGTGACGCGGCTCCTCGAGAGTCGGGCGGAATTGGGCCAGTGGGGGTTGCCCCTGGCGAGATGATTGTGCACAGGCGGCTTGGCGCCCCGTGGCATCCCGTCCATGTGGGGCACGGCGGGGACGGAGCGAAAGCGAGCCGGAGACCAAATTTCAACTCTGAAATTTTGAACTCATCTTCCAAGAGATGGTCCAGGTTCAGTTTGCAGACGGGCAAGCGAGCGCGTCTCGGCTGATGCAGGGCACAGTGCATGCCAGATATTTACGTAGGTACGATATGTATCAAGGGTTCAAAGCCTGATGAACGGCGCTGGAGCCAAGACGGAGCCACGGCGACAGCAACCTGAAAGTTCCCGTCTCCCGATCGGTCGGACAAAGGCAGCCAAGCGCCGAGCGATGCGATGAGCCTCGCTTGCTGTCAGATCAATCACTTGGTATTCCGTAACCGCGTTAATAATTCCCAGTCCCTCTTCGGTTGATCACCCATTTTGATTCCTGCATCAACCTGGAACTGAGATCTGTCGGCAGCTCACCAAAATGCCGTAGGTAACTCGGGCCGCCTGTCATCTTCAACCTCGAAGCTGCAAAAAGCCAAGACACTCGTTTATTCGTAATTTAATTTCTGGCGCCGGCACGACCCGAGACACCTCTGAAGCCAGACAGCCCCGGCAGCGCAGACGCCACGCCGATCCGACCGCGAACGGGAAAGGCCCTGCCTGCACTTGCAGCGCCCGGGCCGGCGCCGGCTAGCTCGCGATGGCGCTCCTCCGCCAGGCATGGACGCTGACGCTCAAGAACTGGCTCATCGTTCTTGGCCGCCACAGCTTCGCGACCGTCGTCCGCGCCTTTGTCCTGCCTATCATCCTGACGGCCTTCCTCAGCTTCGCCCGCAACCTGTTTGTGCCCTCGGCGCGCTTCGGCATCAGCCCCGCGCACCCGGTGCGCTCGCTCGCGAACGGGTTAGGTGTGGCCGCGGGCAGTGGCAGGGACAATGTGGTGTTTGTGCACAATGGCTTTACGGGGGGCGAGATTGAGCGCGTGATTGGGGACTTGGCGACGGTGGTCAGGGACGCCGGCATGAACGCGACGGTTCTGGAGAGCGAGGACGACGTGCCGTTTATCTGCCGCGCCTCGCTCCGCGGCGTCACGCCGTGCTACGGCGCCGTCATCTTCCGCGGCTCGCCGACCGAGGGCAACGGCGGCGGCCTGTGGAACTACACGCTCCGCGCCGACGCCTCGCTCGGAGCCGGCCGCATCGACGCCGAGATCGACACCAACGATGCCCAGGTCTATCTGCTGCCCATGCAGCACGCCGTCGACTCGGCCATCTCCCGCTCCCGCCAGGACGTCGGCGGCGCCGGCGGCAACGGCCCGACCCCGCTGCCCGCTGCCATGGACGAGTACCCCTTCACCTCGCTCACCACCGAGGAGCGCGCCAACCGCGTGCGTGTCATCTACCAGGACATGATCATGAACTTCCTTGGTGTCACCTTCATCGTGGCTATTATTGGCGTCGCCTACCACATGGCTGGATTCATCGCTACCGAACGCGAGTCGGGCATGTCGACCCTGATCGAGGCCATGATGGCCACCAAGAGCCGCTGGCAGCCCCAGGCCGCCCGTATCTTGTCGTACCACCTCTCCTTCTCGGTGCTGTACCTCCCGGGATGGGTCATCTCGGCCCTGATTCTGTGGTCCGGTGTGTTTGCCAAGACGAGCGGCGCCGTCGTGCTCTTCCACTTTATCCTTTCCGGTCTGGCCCTGACCTCCATGGCCATCCTCGGCGCGGCCTTCTTCAAGAAGTCCCAGCTGAGCGGTGTGTTGATTACCATTCTCTTCATGCTTTTGGCCATCATCGCCCAGACCATCAGCTGGCCCAGGACGGGGGCCGTCGTCGCGCTGAGTCTGCTCTTCACGCCCTGCAACTTCACCTACTTCATCTCGCTGCTTGCTCGCTGGGAGAAGGAGCAGTGGCCGACCGACCTGACCAAGTCGCCGCCCAACAGCCCCTGGGAGCTGCCCGGCATTGTGTTTTTTATCTTTTTGGCCGTGCAGATCATCGTCTACCCGATCCTCGGCGCCCTCGTCGAGCGGTGGCTGCACGGCACCACCTCCAGCGGGCGCAACATCGTCGTGGGCGAGAACCGCGGCGACCTCGGCCCGGACTGCGCCGTGCAGCTCGACGAGTTCACCAAGGTCTACCGCCCCGGCATCCTCCGCCGCATGTTCTCCTTCATCGCGGCCCCCAAGGAACCCGTCGTCGCCGTCAACAAGCTCACCCTGAGCGCCAGCCGCGGCCAGATCCTCGCCCTGCTCGGCGCCAACGGCAGCGGCAAGAGCACCACGCTCGACACCATAGCCGGCATCAACCGGGCTACCAGCGGCCGCATCACCATCGACGGCACCGGCGGCCTGGGCATCGCCCCGCAAAAGAACGTCCTCTGGGACGAGCTGACCGTGTTCGAGCACATCCGCATCTTCAACAAGCTCAAGTCGCCCGGCAAGCACGCCACCAAGGACGAGATCCGCGACCTCGTGCTGGCCGTCGACCTCGAGAAGAAGATCAAGGCCCAGTCGCGCACCCTGTCGGGCGGCCAGAAGCGCAAGCTGCAGCTCGGCATGATGCTGACGGGCGGCAGCGCCGTCTGCTGCGTCGACGAGGTCTCGAGCGGCCTGGACCCGCTGAGCCGCCGCAAGATCTGGGACATTTTGCTCGCCGAGCGCGGCCGCCGCACCATGATCCTGACGACGCACTTCCTCGATGAGGCCGACCTGCTGGCCGACTACATTGCCGTCATGTCCAAGGGCAACTTGCGCGCCCAGGGCACGTCGGTTGAGCTGAAGGACCGCCTGGGCGGCGGGTACAGGATCCATGTCAACAGCGTCAAGCTGATTCCGTACCTGCCGGATATTGTTGGGGTCAAGAAGAAGGCGACGCACGAGGAGGCGGCGTATATTGCGTCGTCGTCGGCCATGGCCGCTACGGTTATCCGTGAGCTGGAGGCGGCGGGCATTACGGATTATCGGTTTTCGGGGCCCACGATTGAGGATGTCTTCTTGCAGCTTGCCGAGGAGGTCCATGGTGAAGGTGGAAGCCTCGACTCGCGTGGGCTCCTCAGCTCGGCCGACGAGAAGTCGGAGAAGGCCGCCGGGATCAACGAGACGGAGAAGGGCCTCGAGCTCATGTCTGGCCAGCCCATCGGTTTCCTGCGGCAGACGTGGGTGCTCTTCCTCAAGCGCTGCGTCATCTTCAAGGGCAACTGGTTCCCGTCGTTGGCCGCGTTTGTGATCCCCGTCGTTGCCGCCGGCTTGGTCATGCTATTCGTCAGGGACCAACAAGCCCTCGGGTGCTCTCCCGTCGAGCAGTCGTCGAGGCGCACGGCCGTCAACATCTTCGACAGCGACTTTGAGCTGTTCCTGGTCGGCGGACCGGCGGACAAGTTCTCGCAGGAGAACCTGCTGCGCCTGTTTGCGCCCATCTATCTCAACACGCAGGGCAGCACCGGCAGCGGTAACGTCAGCCAGGGAGACGGCCTGTCCGCCAGGGCTGCCACGAGCCCCGCCGACTTTCTGAAGGACTTGGTTATTGTCAACTCGATCGACGAGTTCAACCAGGCCGTCGTCCGGGATCGCAAGAACATCACGCCTGCTGGCATCTGGCTTGGCGACGACCACTCTCGCCCGACGCTCGCTTACAAGGCCAACGGACCCGAGATGATCAACGCCTGGTTCGGCAAGTGGGCCATGGACATGCTCTTGACCAACAGCACCATCGCGTCGACCTATGTTTTCTTTGACACGCCGTTTGCTCCTGACGCTGGAGACTCGCTGCAGCTGCTGGTGTACATTGGTCTCGCCCTGTGCGCCTACCCGGCCTTCTTCTCGCTGTATCCCAACCTGGAGCGCCGCCGCCAAGTCCGGGGCTTGCAGTACTCGAACGGCGTCAAGCCGCTGCCGCTGTGGATTGCCTACACGGGCTTCGACTTTGCCATTGTGCTGGCCGGGGCGGTTCTCAGCATCGTGCTGTTTGTTGGTCTCGCGCCCAACCTGTGGTACCACGTGGGCTACGTCTTCTTGATCTTCATCTTGTACGGCCTGGCCTCGATCCTTTTGGCGTACAACGTCTCGCTGGTTGCGGCCAACCAGCTGTCGGCCTACGCCTTCACGGCCGCCGGGCAGGTCGTCATGCTTCTCATCTACCTGATCGGCTACATGTGTGTCATCATGTACGCGCCGGTGCACCGGATTGACAGCTTACTGCTGGTCGTGCACTTTTCCATCTCGGTGCTGGCGCCCATCACCTCGGTCGTCCGCGCCCTGTTCGTGACGCTCAACCTGTTTTCCACCGCCTGCGACGGCCACCAGCTGTCTTCGAACCCAGGCAGCATGGTCCAGTACGGCGGCCCGATTCTGTACCTTATCGTCCAGACCATCCTCCTCTTCCTCGTCCTCGTCTGGGCCGACGGCGGCAACGCGGGCTTCAGCCTCTGGCGCATATTCAAGCGCACCGGCCCTCCCTCCCCATCCTCCACCGCCGACGAGCGCGCCGCCATCTCAGACGAAGAAGTCGCCAACGAGCTCGTCCGCGTCAAATCTTCTACTACCAACCCTGGAACCACCGGCCCAACCGACGGCCTGCGCGTCATCAACCTCACCAAAACCTTTGGCTCCACCACAGCCGTCGACAACGTAACCTTCGGCGTGCCCCACGGCGAAGTCTTCGCCCTGCTCGGCCCCAACGGCGCCGGCAAGTCCACGACCATCAGCGTCATCCGCGGTGACATCAAGCCTTCGAGATCAGGCGACGTGCTCGTCGAAGACGCGAGCGTCACCCGCCACCTGGCCGCGGCGCGCTCCCACCTCGGCGTCTGCCCGCAATTCGACGCCGTCGACTCCATGACGGTCGAGGAACACCTCCTCTTCTACGCGCGCGTGCGCGGCATCCCAGACGCGCACCACAATGTTTCAGCGGTCATCCGCGCCGTCGGGCTGGGCGCGTTCCGCGACCGGCAGGCGCACGCGCTGTCCGGGGGGAATAAAAGGAAGTTGTCGCTGGGCATCGCGCTCATGGGCAACCCGACCGTGCTCCTGCTCGACGAGCCGTCGTCCGGGTTGGATGCGGCGGCGAAGCGGGTCATGTGGCGCACGCTGGCCGCCACTGTGCCGGGGAGGAGTATCCTCCTCACGACGCACAGCATGGAGGAGGCGGATGCGCTTGCGGGGCGGGCGGGGATTCTGGCGAAAAGGATGCTGGCTATGGGCGGGATTGAGCAGCTCAGGCAGAGGTTTGGGGATCAGTTGTATGTGCACCTTGTGTGTAGGGGCGCGCCGCGCACGAGCGAGGGGGATGTGGAGAGGGTTAGGCGGTGGGTGGTGGAGAGTTTCCCCGGGGCCGAGGTGGAGAGCAAGACGTATCATGGGCAGATGCGGTTTAGGGTGCCCGCGGGGGCGCTTGCTGCTGGTGCTGCTGCTGGTGGAGGGAGGTTGGATGGTGGGCGGGATGAGATTCGCTCTGCCGGGTCGGGGGCGGCTTCGTCGTCGTCTGGGTCGGCGATTGGCAAGTTGGTCGTGCTGCTGGAGGAGAATAGGGAGTTTCTTGGGGTCGAGCACTACAGTGTCAGCCCGACGACGCTGGATCAGGTGTTTTTGACGGTGGTGGGGGCGCATAATGTCAAGGAGGAGGGGTATCAGGAGGAGGACAAGAAGAAGAAGTGGTGGCGGTTTGGGAAATAGACGGGCGGGGTCTAGCCGCGTGGGTTTTTGGGGGGGTTGCTTGTTGTTGTTGCTTGCATGCATGGCGTCGAGCGCGCGTCTGGTGAACTGGTGATGGCAGGCTGAGCACTACCCGGACGGGTGTCTTTTTCTATTTCTCTTGGATATTCATATTTTTCTTGGATATATTGTATATACTCATTTTTGGCTTGTGTATCTGCTGTCGTATATAGACACGAAGAGCGGATGGGGTGGTTGTCGACTGGGATCTGTGCCCTTAATCCCATGTTTCTTAGAGTACGATAGACATTATAGATGCACTTGTTGTTGGTCTCCTGGTTTTACAAGGGGCTTGTTAGGACTTGAGCATTGGGCATCTGGAATCCCAGAAGCATCATTTATGCCATAATAATACCGGAAGCTATGTCCAGTTCTCTACGACACCACGGTCACTCACCCATCGGTGGTTTTGAGTAACCCCTTTGTCATATGCCACCCTTTCCCATTCCATTTCTCGTTGTTCTCCCGGATATTACAATGGATATTTTATTAGCATGACCAAGACTGAAGACTCGGGTTTGGGATAATACGAGGAACACAGAGATTCCTCCCTGCGCACCGCCGCCGGTAGAATCGTCAGGGCGGCCCAAGCCGAGCTGCACAAGGCTACGATGCCCAAGATACCTATAGAGCGCAACGTCAACGACTACGACATCGACTGGGACGCTTTTGAGCGCCCATATGTTTGCAGTTTGTTTGCGCGGATGTCGGCGCTATGAATCCCTCTCCCTCCCTAATTTCAGTGTCAGTGAAATGGCCGGGAGATGGGGAGCCTCTTGGGCTGAAACCCAAAGTCTGCCCGAACCGAAAGGGACCTGCCCTGCTCCGTCACCGGCCCGTCCCGTTTCCCCCCCTCCTCCTAGCTTGTACCTCGCATCAGCTAAGAGAACGGGTTTGTTAGTTTCACAACTGTATAGAGGAGACGAGGTGTAGTGGATCACTTACGCTCATGTCGCGGAGAGGGAGGTACTCTGGGGAAGGGCCGGTGCTGGAGGAGTCGGGCTCGGACGATGGGGCTGGCTGGCTTCCGGCCGGTGGGGGTGCTGCCTCCGGGAGGGTCAGTTGTATGTACCTAGACTTGTTTCTGAGCCCTTGTCCCGTCGACGAGATGGATGGAGCACGAGAAGGCAGCGCCGGCTCCAGCCCCTGGGCCAAGGGTTTCTCGGCCTTGCTCTTGAACGAACATGGCCGACGTAAACGAATCCGGTGCCCTCACCCTTTATGTCACCATTGGCTACGCCGCCCTGGCCCTGAGATCCTTCCTCGTCCGTCCTCGCCCTCTCCGGCCCCCCTCGGCCGCACCGTACCGTCTTCGCCCGTCCACGCCGCCCCCGGCGGTCGTCTGCATGCGCCATGGCAGCAGAATCAACCTTCTCCATCACAGACCTCCTCCTCCCCCCGCCGCGGCGAGGATGACAGCCCAACAGGGCTCGGGAGTAAGCGCTATCAGTGGTATTCTCGTCGTCCGTCCGGCATGTAGTCTGAGTTTTGTGTGTCTTCGTCCATCTCGTGATCCATAACATAACCAGAGCTCTGCCTTTAAGTCCTCCTCAATACACTCCCTGTCTGGATTAAATGTACCCATCCACCTCCTCGAATTCACCAGCATATCTGCGGCATCTACCAGCTCTTGACCTCCCCTCTACATGCCGCCAGCTCCCACGCACGCGTTCCACCAACCCTAGAGTCCGTGACTACCCCTTGCCTTGGCTAATGGAGCACTGGCAGTCACCCACCTACTCCATGTTATCTGTCACCTCCTCCCCGGCCATCAACCTCCTGCCCAGCCATCAAGCTGCTCCCGGGTCGTCACTGATGCGTCGGTCATGTTTGTGCCGAGGTTAGTGAGAGCGGCCACACCCACCAACTTTCTGGTTTTCCCGCCTCCCTCAGGCAGTGGGAATCCATCCCCCTTCGAGATGGCGGTATATCTCCCCGCCCCCAAATATAGACATGGACATACCCGACTCCCCAGGCGAGACGCCCAAATATACAATGAGGAATAGTTGTCTCGTGTTAGCGGCAGTACCAAATAGAAGGAACCAGGTCAACGACATATCCCAGCCTTAGCTCAACAAGACACCACGCCCCTGTTTATCAAACCACGCCCTCACTGTTTTATTCACATCACCACGATTGCAACCTCCCATCCTCACCCCAGCCAACCACGGCAGAATCATGAACAAAAAGTATATATTTCATCACCACCAAGAACCGGCCTATCAAAGCCCCATCATCAAATCCGTCCGTCCGTCTGTAATGAATATGTACATGGATAAAAACACAGCCAGACGCCGGCCGCCCCGGGCCTAGGTACTGTGCTGTATACATCCCGGCTTCATCCAAGCTCCGGGACTTTTTATGCAGGGGAATCACCAACACCCCGAGAAGGAGAAATGGCAGACTACCATTAACTCAGGCAGGCAGGTAGATGTCTTGTTTATACCACTATCCCCATCATCACACTCAATATCTCGACCCACCCCTCTCCAAATCCTGGTTCCACCCGTTGCCACTACCACTGCTGTTGTCATTCCCATACCCCCCGCGGGGAGGCCCCCTTTGGGTGTTATTGTTGTCCGTCACGGCGGGGTTCGGCCGCCCCGAAAACCCGCCGTACTCGCTGCCGTTGTCCGCTTCGTCGTACGGCACGGCGTTGACCATGTTCCTCAGCGAGCTGTTGCTAGCGCTCGGCTGGTGATACGGCCGGTACGCCTGGAACGGCTGGCCCGCGCTCTGCATGCTCCGCAGCGAGCCGTTGCTATCGGTGGGCTGGTGGAAAGGCTGCATCGGCTGGGTCATGGCTCTCGGAGGAGGAAACTGGGGTTGTGGGCCTCGCGGGGGCATCGGATTTGTGGCGCTGCGGAGGGGGTATCCGTCCGGTCCCAGCCCGCGCGGCGACATCGGGTTGCTGCGGAATGTAGTCGTCGACGGCGCGGGACTAGCACGTCCGCTCGACTGATCGTCGAAGGGCGATCTGATATCTCCGGGATAGGGCAGGCTGCTGTCTTCGGCAAAGGGCGATCTCGTGTCACCGGGATGGGGGGATCTGGTGTCACCGCGCAGGGGTAGTCTGCTGTCAGGATACGGCAGCTTGTTATCCCGGGGATACGGCGATCTGTTGTCCACAGGATAGGGTGACCTGGTGTCACCCCGCTGGGGCAGTCTGTTCTCCCCGGGATAGGGCGATCTTGTATCACCGCGCTGGGGCTGTCGGTTGTCCCCAGGATACGGCAGTGCGTTGTCCTCAGGATAGGGCGACCTAGTGTCACCACGCTGGGGCAGTCGGTCGTCGCCGGGATAGGGTAACCTGGGCTGGTTCGGGCCAGGCCCTCGGTAGTTGTTGAAAGACCCGACTGGCGACAAGACTGGTGGCGGAAGAGATGGCATGGGGTCCGACGCAAAAGTTGCCGGACTGGCCGTGTAGCCGCGCAGTGACGAGCCGTTCGAGGCCATCCGTTGGAGATGTGGGGGGGCAGGCCCGTAGCTCCTGTTGGTCGATGAGGTCGCGGTGCGCACCGGTGGGTAGCCGTCGAGCTCGACCGGCGGCAGAGTCGGGGTGGGCGATTCTGAGCGGGTCGTACCCATCTCGGCAGCGCCGCCAAGAAGTGAGGTCTGGGCCGAGTACTGGCTTGCCATGGTCCCTTTGGTTCCTGACCGCAATGGCATGGGCGGCTTTCGGCCAAGAGCGTTCATCTCGAAGCTCCCAGGCGTGCTCGGGCGAGAAGGCTTCTCGGTGAAGGAGGCAAAGGTATCCGCCCGGCTGAGGGATGGCATAGATGGCATCTCGGCAAAATTGTCGTCCCCGAGGACGGGGAGAGATGGTTTCATGGTCATTGGCCTGTCCCCACCATTCTTCTTGGCCGCCTTGAGCTCCGCCTTCTTCCGTTTCCGCTCCTCCTCGGCCATGGCCTTGTTGATCTTGATGGAGACGATCTGCTTGAGGCGCTTGTTGACTTTGCGCTCGCAGAAGCCGGACAACCCGCCGTCTTCGCGTGGGATGTAGCTCCACAGGAAGAAGACGAAGAACAAAGCAGCCAGGAGCAGTGACAGAAAGGAAAAGATCCAGACGACGAGCGTGAACAGCATACCGGATAGGATGACGGCTTGGCGAGGTTCCTCGGTCGCAAGGGCCCTAATCTTATCGAAGAAGTCGGCTAGAGACGATTCGAAGCTCGCTTGGTCGATCTGGAGTCTCGCTTGGTAGACGGAGTAGAGGGTGAGTGCGTTGATGGCCTGGCGAGGCCCTGAACAAAGGATAGTGCGAATCCAAGCTATCGTTGGTTAGCGAGTGGTGCCAAGGTTTGTACCCAAGGGAACGCCTTACATTGAAAGCTGAAGAAGGTAAACAGGGCAATGTATTCGGCGCCCTTTTTACTCTTGGTGAGCTCCGCAAAGACCAAGAATCGCTTCCACCCCCGGCCATTTCCCATCCGGATACTCTCCAGGCGGGCGGCCAAGCTGTCCAGGAAGCATTCGGCGACGCTTCCTCGGCGCATGATGGTCACGGCGCGGAAGTACTCGTAGGCCAGATTGGCGAAGGAGAGGAGGATGCAGACGGTGAAGATCCATTTCGAGATGTCGAAGGGGATAAACTGGGCGGGCTCGATCTGCGAGGACCATTTGTTGAAAGCGAGAAGCTGGTATGCGGTGAACACGTCGACGGCGTACACGGCCAGTGAGATGATCAGCGAGAACCAGAGGGAGCCGTAGGCGAGCGGCGTGAAGCATGAGGTTGACTTGAAGTCGTTGAGACTCTGCACAGAAGGGTTAGTTCTCGGTTCGAGATCCCAGTGTATCTCCCCGGCCACTCACAATAAAATCCCATCTCTGCTCTGGCTTGACCTCGATATCGCGTCTGCGATGACCGAGGAAACCCATTGTGTAGACGGCGCGAGCCAGGCGCAAGAAATCGGGCTAGCCGGGGCAAGAAGGAGGAGGTGTCGACACTGTCGAGGAATTGAAAGAAGTCGTTGACACAGTCGATGTGCCGTCGGGGGTATCGTAAAAGAGTGAACCAAGTGAGGGCTCTGTGGCCAGCGCGCGCACAAGTCGTTCCTCGCCCGCGAAGAGATCGACTGTGCCTAGGTCGTCGAGAGCGTCACACTTCCGGTCTTGGGCGACGATGAGGTCACGTCGCTGGTTGAAGGGTAGAGACAAAAGAAGGAAACGTCAGAAAGTGGGTCGGATTGGTCGGTTCAGAAGGCCAGGAGCGGCCTCAACAGCGCAGTCTCGGCGCTAGCATCGCGATGATGGTGGTGGTCGGGGATGTGTCGAGTTGAGGAGCAATGCGGCAGCCAGCGAGACAGGGAGCGCGCTGCGAGGGTGGCCTCGGCGCTGTGGGGATGCCGGATCACGATGGACTAGCGTTCGCTGTGTCGGGTTGGAGGAGAGGGCCCGGAGGAGGGTAGGCGCGCGGCCGGGTGACGTTGGGGGAGCACCGCTGGGTTGGGTGGACGAGGGTCGACAGCGGCTGCGAGTCCGGGTTTGATCGGCTGGGCAAGTTCCAAGGCCTGGTGTCAGATCGACCGAAGCGGAAAGGATGCGACAAGCGTCGATGCAGCGAGTTGTGCGGGCGATGCCCTAGTTACTGTGTATTGTTCGATTGTCGGGGAACAATAGCCCGGTGTGGTGCGTGAATGGCGCCGTGTGTTGGCCAATTCACAGAAACGATTGAATGCGGCAAGGAATGGCTGGACAGTCGGCCGTGTTTCCAACTGATCCCGGAGAGGCCGCCCTGGCGACGTGTGAAGGGTCCAAGGAACGAAGGGAGGGACGAGGGAGGGCGCATCTGCGACGGGTGGAGAGGATAAGGGGCATGAATTCCGAAGGACAGGGGCCCCAAAAGCGGCCGCGGGTGGCTTGCGGGATTGGTCGGACGGCGGGTCGATGCGGGGGAGGAGCCGGTGCAACAGAAAATGCATTGGGGAACTGCAAATCCAATCGAAAAAGCGGTCAATTTCTGGAATGAATTCGAGTCTGACTGCAGGGATCACATCCCTGCCCCCGCTGGCCCCTGCCGCCCTGCCGCGGAAGGCGCTCTTCCACCCGCTGATTGGCCCGGCCGGGAGCCCCTTGCATGATTCCATCTGAATTCGGGCCCTATGAAACACCTGCCCAACCAGGGATGGAAAAGGCGGCCCCGAAGGCTTTGCGAAACACGGAAACTCGATGCCGACGAAGCAGGACGCGGGCGGCGGCTGCACGGCATCGACGGCCTGCTGGCCCGCGGAGAGGCAGCCAGCAACTTGGCGCATCCTGCATCCTTCGCCAGCACGCCGAGGTTGAGCGTGGAATGCAAATGGTTCAACCAGACGGCACAGTTCGTCCGAGCAACACCTCAAGGTGTCACCGTCAGCCTTATTGGGTGTCATTTCCAATGCCGATTGCGCATCTCTGCAGCCAGTCCGAAGTACTTCGTACTCCAATCAATTCAATACCAAACGTGTCGGTGTTACATCCGTCAACAACACATGCGAGACGGGCCAACCAACCTTGCCGCGCGCTTCTTTCGGGTGCATATAACCGGACAGACGCCGCGATCTGCATCTTGTAACTCGGCCCTCCAGTTTGCCAGTGATATCCAAAATTCGTTGGTTGTCAGGCTCTATGTACGCAGTATGGCAGATGCAGTCTATCCTGTGTTTAGCAGCTGTTCTCTATCCATCTTCAGCACATCAGCTGCGAGTGTTCTAGGTCGGAAACGAGTACCAAAAAAGAGAAGACCGAGGGAACATCAGGCCCTCAACCAAGTGACCAGACGAAAGCCCCCGCGGCCAAACAAAAATCACCACGACGACCCCAGGCCCAGCCATACCCAACCCGTCCCGGCCGCCTCCATCACTAAAATACCCATCCCCCTTTCACCATCTACTCCCTCTTCCCCCCATCAACCCCCCACTCCTCCACCAACTGCCCCTCCACCGCAACCCTCAACTCCATCTGCTCCGTCTCCGTCAACCCGGTCGCACTCCCCCTCCTCCTCCTCCAACTGCCCCCCGTCTCCCTCAGCCTCGCCTCCCCATCCGTATCCCCCTCCAGTCCATCAACAAACTCATAACTCCGCCACTCAGTATTCGCCCACCCCGTCCCGGCCTCGGGATTCATTCCATCCCAATCCTGCGTCAAAAAGTGCAGAATCCCCCCATGCGTCACCACAGCAACGTGCGCGTCCACCCCAGGATTCACCCTCTCAAACTCTCTCCCCACCTCCCTCAACCACACCCTCGCCTTCCGCGCCCTTGCCTCGAGCCGCGCCATCACCGGCGCGAAGGGGCTATCCCCCGTCTTGACGTTCCACCCGGGCGCGACCAGCCCCAGATCAACCTGTCCGCCGGGACCGAACTCGGAGGCGAGAGCCTCCGGGGCGGCGCCGGTGTCGCACGGCAGCGGGGAGACTTCCTGCAGTTCCGGGAGGGCGACTACCACCTTCTTAGTAGAACCCTGTTGCTGCTGCTGCAAGGCCGGCTCGAAGGAGAGGAGGCACGTGTAAATGGTGCGGCGGAGCGGCGAGGCGACGAGGTGGGTGAGCTGGGACTGGAAGGGGAAGGTCCTGGCCAGGTGGGCGCACTGGTCCTTTCCGAGGGGGGTCAGGTCCGGGTCGGGGAGGGCGTGGTTTGCGTGGGAGAGGTTGTGGAAGCCCTGGGCGTGGCGGACGAGGTGGATGTAGGTTGGCATTTTTGCTTGGGGTTTTGTTGGGTGCAGGGGGTGAAAGGGGTGAGCGAGTGGTTGAGAGGGGGCTATGACGAAAGGCCAAAGCAAGGTAAGGTGGTAGGTAGGCAGGTGTTGTGTGTTGTCAAAGTGAATTTGATGTTTCCGTGATAATGAGAGACGGACAGATATAAGCTCTGTCTCTGGTCAAACAGAAGAAGCTAGACGACGGATCAACCTGATACCCGACACTGCCTTGATATGACTGACAACTGAAGTGAGTCATTCGCTGCCAACTCCAAACTCCCCTCCGCCGCGTGTTGGCCCGACGTCTGTCTCCACAGCCTGCTCCAGTCCGGTGCCGGAGGCCCCGCGTCGGCGCCCAGGCCCGTATCGACGGATCTGCCACCCAAAGAGGGGCCCGCCCGCCCACGGTGGTGACCACGGGCAGCCCCGGGAGGCCGCCATTGGCCCGGGGCAGCCATTACGTCAGCGTCGTCGGGTCCTAGTGCAGGCCTTCTTGGTGAGAGTCACGGTTCGCGGTAGAGATGGGGATAATACCCATCGTCGGGTTACGACCAGGAAATCAGGCGAGAGAGTCTGGCCGTCCATGGCTAACATAAGCCAACTTGTTGTCACAATGCCGTCCTAATGTGTCCCAGCAACTTCCTTCACATACAAATGTCGTCTAGCCCCTGGCAAAAAATGCCGGGGTTGTTTTCTCCTTGAACGCCTTACACAAACCAAGAATCCTACATCGCCCATGCCATAACCCTCCCGCCCTGACGAATCCACCACTTGCCATCCATCGTCGCCACCGAGGCTAACGCGCAGCGTCTACAGGTCAATCAAGCTCTCCTCCACGACTGGCTGCTTCGGAGCATGGTGTGGCGCCGAGGGGAAGGCCTCCTGTGTATACCCAGCATACGCGGCGCTAGGAGGAGCCTGCCACACCGGCGGAAGCTGCGTCTGTTGCGCAGCCGAGTGCTGCCAGTACGGCTGCTGGGCCTGCGGCGGCGCCTGGTGCGGCTGCTGTGGCTGCTGCGGCTGCGAAGGTTGAGCCGGAATCGATGCCGGTGTCTGCGGCAGCGATGGCTGGTACGAGTGCATTGGTTGCGCCAGGTTGGGGTAAGGCGACATTGTAGGGTCGGGCGGGGAACTAGGAGCCTGCTGCGGCTGTTGCTGAGATTGCGAGTTGAAGTAAAAGGATGCGCTGGGATCGGCCGTCGGGGTGGTGCCGACAGAGTCGATCGGCGTGGGCGCGGAAAGATGCGCAGGGGTTGGTGTTTGCTGCAGCTGGCCTGCTTGAGGAGGCTCAGTCGGAGGGTAACTGGGTTGTTGGCCGTACTGCTGGGTGGGCGGCGCAGGCCCCCAGCTTCCGGCGTGTTGGGGAATTTGTTGTGGGGGATACTGGTTGCTCGGAGGCCCGGCAACCGAACTCGGCTTGTCGTGGGCCCCGTATTGCGGCTGCGCCGGCTGTGGATAGGACGGGTGTGCCGTCGGGCGGTTGTAATCCTGCTGCTGCTCACCCGTGTAGAAGTTCTCTGCTGGTCCGGCAGCGCCGGGTGCACTGGGTTGCAACGAAGGATACGGCCCGGAAGCCTGCCTCGGCGGCGGAAGATTGTAGCCCCCTATGCTGTGCTGACTGTAGGCCTTGCTTAGCCGCTCTTCAAGCATGCGGTCGTAGTAACGGACAACCGTTGACAGCTTCGCATGCAGGTCAAGAAGGGTGTCTAGACAGAGTTAGTCATCGCTTTCTGGCCGTGTTCGAAACCGGCTTACCGTGCTTGCTCATCGTCTCCCCATAAGTCCGGGCAAGCTTGGGCCGCAGCGCACCAATGCTGTCGTAGAGCTCCTGAATTTGTGGCTCGCGCAGGATTGTTCCAGGCGGCTGCGTTTGCAGGCGGTCGACAAGAGTGGAAAAGAGGTTGATGTTCTCCGCCTCTAGCGGCGTGAGTTCGTAGTCGTTCTTGGGAAGCGCAAAAGGCGCGGTTGATGACGAGGCTGCCACGCCCGAGGCCTGCTGCTTCAGCGCCGCGGCGTGTTGCTTCTTCTGCTCCTCCATATCCGCCAGGGACGCTGCAATGGCGGCCTTCAAATCCTCATCTTCCTCCTCGGCGGCTTTGGGCGGGGCATGTCCGTTTGTCTTTGGCTGGCTGGAAGTCGTCCCGTTGGCCGTAGGAGCGACATAGTTGCGAGAGTGGCTCTTGACTTCCTCAAGGCTCATGGCCAGAGCCTTCTTCAGGTCCTCATCAAACCCGTCATCTACCCGAGCGTTTCGCGGCTGCATCGAAGACCCGCGAGGTTTGGCAGGGAACGAAGGCTGAGTGGGAGAGCGTTCGTGGCCGATTCCGCCACCTCTAGACGACTTGTCGGTGAGTTTCGCATAACACCCATCGTCCACGCGGACCGCCTGGAGGATGCCGAGATGGGGAAGCGGGAGGGATTTGCTCGAGCACTGCTGGTCGAAGCAGTTGCCACAGTTGCGGCAGTGGTGCTTTCTGTTGGTGAATGTGAATGCAGTTCGGCATCGCATACAGACGTCTGAGTCAACCCATTCGGGCGGCTAAGTCGGGTCAGCGTTTGCGTCTCCTTGTCTGGCTTGGGCACAAGAAACATACCGCGCTGCTGTCCAGCATGCTGCTGGCAACGGTGACGCGGGGCGGGAACTGGAAGCCCTCCATCTTCAGGGTCTTGTACACCTCCCCAATATAGCCGAGCTCGTAGCGGCCCTGGGCAGCCGTGGCCCAGGACTGGATGAGCTCGAGAATCTTGGCGCGCACTTCGGCGTTCACGGTGCCGGGGCCAACCGCCTTGAGCAGCGATACCAGGCTCTCCATAAACTCTCTGGATGCAATCTCGGCGAGGAAGTGGGCACCGCCATTCTTAACGCAGGTGTCGGTGAGCTGGTTGGGTTAGCAGCCGTGTCCGCGTGGGCCAGGGTACGGCGCGGGGCTGAGGCTTACGTTGAGGGCGCTGAGCTGAGTATTCGGGTTCTTGTTGTTGATGCGCTTCTTGAGCGAGCGCATGGCCTCTTTGGGCTGCACCGTCTTCGATCTGATGACGTCGGAGATCTCGAGGTTGAGGGCGATGTCTTCACTGCGGAGGGCTGCAAGTTAGTCTCGGTCGCACACCCGCGGGGGGGGGCTTGGTGGGCGCGTACAGGCTGCTGCTCGTGGCCTTGTCGATCTGCTCATCCAGGGCATTGTTGGCCCCAGACGACCACCACCCCATCATCGTGAAAGAGGGGACGGAGGACTGCGAGTGTTGCGGTTGAAGGTGGGAGGACGCGATGCGGCTCGTGGGGTCGCCCGACAAGGCTGGAGTCGTCGAGGTCTTGGTTCGTTGCGTTGATTGTCGGTTGCGGAAGCAATGATATCCGAGCGATGCAAACAATTGCTGCGTAAAAAGCAGCGCGTGGAGGCGTGGGGGACGTCGGTAGGTTACGTGGCGGGTGTTTGCGATGGAGGAAGGTTGGAGTTCTGATGCCGCTGCCTGCCGTTGGTTACGTATGGGCCTGCTTGGGGGGCCGCAGCTTGCCTCCCAACCGAAGAAGCTTGCCAAGCAATGGCCCACTTGAGCCACTGCCAAGAACAAAGTAACCGCGGGGCGAGGGCGCATTCGTCACTGGAATTTGAACCCCGGGCAGTCCCCAGTCCCCCAAGGTACCGACCTGGTACTTCCCCAGACACCTCACATGACATGACAACTCGACAGCAAACTGACCGCGACGCCCGCTTTGGAATTCCAGTAAGCTGGCAACAAAGGATGCTTCGCACCCCAGCCAAGCAACAAGTATCCTAACCGGCGCCGTCCGTTCTTTTACCGCTGCCCATCCGATCTCCTCCTCTCGTCCCCGACAAGGTGCTCGTTTCCAGTTGCGCAGTCCCCCCGTTCGACTCTCTCCAGCTGCTGACGACCACGACACCACAACACCGGTCCCGCGCCAACCCCGAGCCATGATCACCTTATAGGCGGCTTAGTCGGTCCTACGGTTTACCCCACGACCTCGCGCTCCGACTGACTACCTTCTCCCCACGCTGCGTCGCCACAACCCCGCGAGGGACATCGAGAGTTGAGGCCCCTGCGATGCCGGGCTCGACGGCCATGCTGGACCACGCGGGGTCTACGCTTTCAGGGGGCCTGGATCGGCGTCCCGATGGCGCAAAGGGGGAGAAGCGGCCACTCCCGCACATCGACGACGTCACGTCCGTCGGCGTCGACGTCGATACCAACGCGTCCATCGAAAAGGTTCTCCAAGCGGCCGAGGGTTCCCTACGACAGGCCGAATCGTCCAAGACCTTTGGCAGACCCGACCTTGCGCTCAGAGACTATATACGAACCAACGTTATTCTCCTCGACGTCATCAAGAAGAACAAGGGATGGGTGTCGCTGCAGCGCGATAACAAGGCGCAGTTCGAGCGCTACCAGCGGCTGCTGCGCCAGGTACATGCCGCGCACAGCGACTTCGAGGCCATCAAGGCGCAAATAAAGGCCGACAATGCCAGAACGGGTGTCCAGCCGACTGTCCGCCGGCTGGGTTCGGCCGAGAAGGGGACTGCGAACGGGCAAGAGAAGGGGAACGCTGCAAATGGGACCCTGAAGGAGAATGGTGTTTCGACATCGCCTACACCCAAGAACAGGCCCGCCGTCCACCCGAAACCCCAAAACCTTCACGGAAATGCGCTGCGCCCCGGCCCAGCGACGGCCCCGATCAAAGGCCAAGATCTCGTCCAGCGCTTTGCGAACCTCCGGGCGGGTGCAGCCAACTCCACCCAGGGCGCACATACCCGAACACAATCGACCATATCGCCAAAGCTGCCGCCCCCCAATGCGCCATCGAACGGGGTGAGCGCCGAGTTGCCCAGGATACCTGCCGCTATCTACAACCCGCCCAGGGGAACCATCTCGAGCGAGACGGCTGCCCTGCCCTCGAGTGCTCCACGTGCCATGTTCACCAGGACGAACTCGGCAGCGTCGTTGAACACGGTCAAGAATAACAAGCCACATACTCCCCCTGACGCCCCCGTGCCCGGAAGCGCTCCAGCGAAACGGACTAAGCCTTCTGTTCCGGACGGCGACACCATCTCTGTTGAAGACCTGCTCCGGTTTATGAGGGCTGGTGCCAAGGATCTCTCGATTCTGCTCATTGACATCAGAAGCCGCGAAGAGTTCGACGAGGGCCACATTCTGTCACAGGCTACAATTTGTCTGGAGCCCGAAGTGCTCTCGAGGGACCATATCTCGGCGAACCAGGTCGCAGATAGCATGGTTCTGGCACCCGCGGCAGAGCAGCTGCTTTTCGAGAAGCGCCACGAGTTTGACTTGGTGGTATTCTACGACCAAGATTCCGAGCGCATTCTCGACAGGCCACAAACCCCTGAAGCGAGCGCCGTATCTGGCCTGTACAATGCCCTCAGCCAGTACGATTTCCCGGGCGCGCTGGGGTTGAAGGTTTCGCCCAAACTGTTGCGCGGGGGCCTAGATGCGTGGACGAGTCTGGTGGGCAACGCGAGCCTCCAGTCGTCGTTAACGACCACGTCAAAAAAGTACACAAGTCCCATGGCACGCTCGTTCCTGAACCCCCGCCAAAAGTATGTTACTCGGCCGATCCAGGACCCGGCAGAGGCCAAGCGGTGGGAGGACACCATTGCAGACGCCGGCGGAATATCTCCGATCAGGACCACCGAGGATTTCCTCCGCCGCTTCCCTTCAATATCTGAGCACCAGGAGTCAATGGTCTCCCCGGTTAGTCCTCCAACAAGTCGGCCGCAAAGCCCCTTCCAGTACCGCCTATCACACGAAGAGAATCTCTACACCTCGCTCCCTTCGCCACCCACGCGCCCGCCTCCAGCACTCCCGCGGAGGAGCTACAGCGGGCTTGCTGAAGCCGAGGACACCTCTGTCGCGTTGGCTAAGAAGTCCGCCGCTCAGGTTGTCGACAATGTGCGAAAGTTCCGAACAGGCCTACAGAACCCAGGCGTCTTCTGCTTCGCGAACAGCTCCCTGCAAGCCATGTTTGCCACGCCGGGTTTTGCGCGCGAGGTGTGGACCGGATCTTGGAAGGATGCATACAAGGTGCCCATGAAGCCAGACGAGAACTTTGAGAATCCCCAGCTTCTCATCAAGTGCCTGGCCAACCTGTTCCACTGGCTCAACCAAGGGTCGTTCAGATCTCTTGCAGCCAAGACGTTCATGGTCAGTTTCCGTATCGAAGCCTGAGGTGTTCATTGCTGACATAACATAGGAGTACATCCACTTCATCCATTCCAAGGGTTCTGACGGGAGGAAGAAGCCCGACTGCGACGTGTTCGGCGGCTGCTCGCAGCAAGACGCCCAGGAATTCTACTCGTTCATCATGGACAACATCCACGACGAAACAAACGTCCGCCGCAACAGGAAGCCCCCCAAGGAGGAAAAGCCGTACACGCCAAAGAACGGCACCATCATCCAAAACGCCGTCGACTACTGGCGCGACTACTCCAAAGCCAGCGCCTCCATCATCGACAAGTACTTCCGCGGGCTCGAGGTGTTCATCTCGCGCTGCCACAACGGCGCCTGCCGCCAGGAAATCCGCCTCTTCCAGCCCTGCGACGTCTGGATTCTCAACCTCGCCGGCATGGGCGACCCAACCGACCTCGACAGCCTCCTCGCCAACCACCAAACCTCTGAACACTTCCCCGACCTAGTCTGCGAAACCTGCAACAAGCCCGGGCGCACACGAAAGGCCAAGTTCGCGCGCCTCCCGGACCGCCTCGCCTTCTGCCTCAACCGCTTCGGCGGCAGCGGCGGCGGCGGGTTCAGCAACCGGCTCATGTCGTCCGGAAAAATCCACAGCAAGGTCCGCTTCCCGATCCGCGACCTCGACCTGACGCGCTACTGCGCCGAGCCGGACCCGGACATGGCCACGACCGACGACCGGCACTTCGCGGGCCGCATGCGCTACGACTGCTACGCCGTGACGGTGCACGTCGGCCAGGGCATCAACGGCGGGCACTACTACAGCTACGTGCAGGACGAGACGTCCAAGGACCCGACCGACTGGTTCCGCTGCAACGATGATGTGGTGGATCGCGTCAAGATTGGGAGCGCGATGCCGGGGGATTTGACCGAGGCCATGTATCAGAGTGGGAATACGTCGGCGTATATGGTTTATTATCGGCGGCGGGGGACGTGAGGTTGCGGGGGTGGTGTTTTGGACAGACGGGTGGGTGGAATCGGATGGTAGCGATATAGATGGGGGAGGGATTTTCAATGGCGGTTGAGGTTCAGGCATCATAGCAAGGGCAGCAGGCGGGTTGATGATCTGCTTTACATTGCAAGAGAATTCGGGGAGGCAAGGCGCCGGGGCATGTTAAAACTCTATACTGTTATTTGAGATACCAATTGCATTAGTTCCGTCATCTCATGATTATCATCAGATCGTGGCCACGGTCCTAACCAGCGCAAGATGGTACATTATCCGGAGCAGTTTCCTACTTGTAAAGGCAACGCCACTCAACGCCAGGTGCTAACCCTGAACCCAGCTCGAAAACTGGATATATGCAACCAAATCACCAAAGTTTCCCACGGCCCATTTTGCAACGAAATCATGTCCCAAGCACAAACTCACTTGCCCTCCAAACAGGCCTTGATCTCCTTGGCGTACTTCTCCCTGATCGCCTTGCGATTCAGCTTTTGCGTCGCCGTCACCAGGCCCTGTCATCAACGGGTTAGCAACCGACCACCTCAGGGTATGAAATATGAAAAGGGGGAGTTGAGAGTTGACACTCACATTCGCCGGCGACCACTCCTCCTCAACAAGCACCACCCCCGCGACCGTCTCCATCCCACTCAACCCCTCCCGCCTCGCCACATCCTGCAGCGCCTTGAGCACCGCCCCCCTCACCCTCTTATCCCCATACATCTCCCCCCCACCCTCGGCAACGCCCACCTCCCTCGCTTTCTGGGAAACCGCCTTCTCATTCCCCACCACCACCGCCACCGGCCGCGGGAACCCGCTATCCCCATGCACCATGATATTCTGCACGTACCCGACGCCGCGGTATATCGCCTCGAGCTTCTCCAGCGCGATATACTCCCCGCCCTGCAGCTTGACCAAATTCTTGACGCGGTCAATAACGCTGACGTGCCCGTCCGCCCCAAACTCGCCAATATCCCCCGTCCGGAACCACCCATCAGCGGTAATCGCCTTGGCCGTCTCCTCCGGGTTCTCGTAATACTCCTTGAGCACGGGC
This sequence comes from Parachaetomium inaequale, assembly GCA_033296685.1. Classification (NCBI taxonomy): domain Eukaryota; kingdom Fungi; phylum Ascomycota; class Sordariomycetes; order Sordariales; family Chaetomiaceae; genus Parachaetomium; species Parachaetomium inaequale. The sequence goes on from MU854331.1 coordinate 47,361, forward strand.
GCGCCGCGGATGAGGATCTCGCCCTGCGGCGGGGTGGCCGCGGTGGAGTAATTCAGTTCCGGGAGCGACACGAGCTTGAGCTCGACGGCGGCGGGGATGGGCCCGATAGCGGACGAGGTCCATTGCAGCGGGCAGCCCAGCGCGCCGTTGCCGCACGTCTCGGTCAAGCCGTAGCCGTTGAGCATGGGGGCTACCACCATGGACATGAAGTGTAAGGTGGGCGCGGCGATGCCGCTGGCGCCGTTGACGATGAAGCGCAGGCGGCCGCCGGTGGAGGCGCGGACTTGGGCGAAGATTGTGCGGTCGAGGAGGGAGGTGCCGGGCAGGGAGTGGTTGACCAAAAAGGTTTTGAGGGCGAGGGCCGCGTGGAAGATGGTGGATGTTAGGGGGCCTGAGGCGGCGACTTTGCTTTCGATGCCCTTTTTGACGGTTTCCCAGATTTGGGGGACGCCCACCATGATGGTGGGTGCGAAGGTGCGCATGTCGCCGTGGCAGTTGCGCATGCTGGTGTCGGCCAGGGTGCGCGGCGAGCCGTAGCCGAGGGTGGCGCCGACGAAGATGACGAGGTTCTCGAGCACGAGCTCGAAGATGTGCGCCAGCGGGAGGTACGCGAGGATGTACTCGCGGTGGGTGACGGATTCCTCCATGACCGTGTAGAGGCCGGCCACGGCCGCCACGAAGCCCGCGTGGGACACGGGGACGCCCTTGGGCGGGCCGGTGCTGCCCGAGGTGTACATGATGCAGTACGTCTCCTCCGGGCTCGGCTGGACGGGGTCTACCGGGTTGTCCTCGCCCAGCGCACGCAGTTCTCCAAAGGACAGGACGGTGAGCCCGGGGTGGGCGGCCTTGAACTGCTCGATCTCGGCGTCGGACACGGGCAGGTGGGTTTGCTCGTTGTAGATGAGGACTTTGACGGACTCGGCCTTTTTGAGCGGGTTCTTGACCGTCTTGAACAGGTGGGGGTCAACAAACATGGCGTTTGCCCTGCTCTGGACGAGCGAGTGCTCAACGCCGCTCTCGCCCAGGGTGTCGTATGCGGTGACGATGGTCATGGACTGCGAGGAGCATGCGTGGGCCATGGCCAGCCATTGGGGACTATTTTGCCCAGTTAGCAGATGCTCAGACACGAAGGGGATTTAGGGGGCGAGCGCACCTCGTCGTCGCAAAGATGTGCAGCCTGTCCTTGGGCGACAACCCCAGCTTCCGCAGACCCGCGCCGACTTGCAGGACTTGGGTAAAGTATTCCTGGTACGTCATGTACGTATAGTCGGACAACTCGTAGTACGTCCATTCTTTTTCAACCTCGGTGGTCTGGCCGTCGACCACCTTGGGGACCTTCTTTTTCTCCTTGTGCGTGTGGAGCAGCTTGCGGCTGCCGACGGCGGGCTCATTGCCGTAGTGGTCGGCGCTCCGTTTCAGCAGGTCGAAGGTGGTGTTGACATCCGGGGCCGGGCGCTCGACCAGGCCGTCCTTGGCCTTGGGGTGGCGGCGCGGGATGGTTTGGCCCTCGACGGGCTCGAAGCCGGACGCCTCGACCGTGTAGGGGGGCTTTTGCACCTTGTGCAGGGGCGTTGGCGCCGCGCTGTACGTGTACGGCATCTTGGACTCGGAGGCTGAGAGCAATTATAGCGCATGGGTTGCGGAGTTCTAGACAATGCCTGGAAGACTTTTTTGATGGACGAGCTTCAGAGCGTCAAATCGACCAACTTATTGAACTCTGGTGGTGGGGATGAGCTGTCGCGTGCCGAGGCTAGCGACTACGGCCGGGGATTGCGGCCTCGGTTGGCGTTTTCGCGCTGTCGCTCAGCTGCAGTGTGTTGTTGGCAGGTGAGAGTGGAGGGCTGTGGTTCTGTTGACTCGAGTTGAGAGCGGGAGGTTGTTGGTCTTAAACACGGCACGGGGACACGATTGGGGACCAAATTGGGGGCCAGTCGACCTGGAGGGATCCCAGCTTTTAGCAGTACCCTCCCTGGTTTCCATTGGATTGCAAAACCCAAGCTGGAACAGATGACCTCAACAGCGCTCTCCCACAGCTTTCAGCGGCACGATGACGCAGCAGGCGCTGAACAGTGGGCCCGGCGGCCCCGGCGGCCCCGATCGATCACGGCCTCGGAGCTTGCCATGCCAAGGTCGATCTTGTGGGTCCCCCAAGCCTGGCGCCTCGGCTGCCCCACAATTTAACGTTGACAGGGGATACCGTAAGTACAATACAGTTCAAATGTCGGGGGCAAGGAAAAGGGAAAAGAAGGAAGAGAAGAGACATAGAAAAAAAGAAGAGAATGAGACAAATCACATTGTTCTCTTCAAGAAATACAACGTTCCAACGAGTCTTTAACTATCCCCCTCTCCCAAGACCATCCGCTAGCGAGCAATCAAAGGGGAGATCGTCACAAGATCGTACCTCGGCTCAACCCCGGGCTTCGCTCCGGCAACCCAAACACGGAAATGAAATGCCCGTCCAATACCTTCCTCCAGCACCCAGCCACTCACTCCCGACCCAAGACGGGCTGGAACAGCGTGGCCTTGACGGTATCCAGCTCCAACACATCCTGGACCTCATCATCCAAGCCCTCCAAAAACCGCTTCTCATCCCACTTGGGCTGCCATCCCAGCTGGCGGAACGCGTTGACCGCGACAAGCTGCCCGCTGTTTTCTCTTTGTCAGCCAGGGTCCTATTCACTTTACTCGAAGCAGGAAGAAAGAGAAACGACTAGGTAAGGGCCCTCACGTCGACGTCCCCATGGCGCGCACATACTGGCGCGGCCACTCGAGGGAGTCAGCGGCCGCGTCGTAGCTGGGCCAGGTCTGCGGGTGGGGGTCCGCCACCAACCCGCGCGCGTGCATGTGCCCCGCGATGCGGTCCATGGTCACCCACCAGGGGATGCGGTGCGCCATGGCGAAGTAGTAGCCCTGTTCGTTGCTGGGGGGGAGGGGCTCCTGCTGCTGCTGCAGGAGGATCTTTTCGACGAGGAGTGTGTAGAGTTCGGTTATGTCGGAGATGTGCGCCCCGGGGGGGCTCTGTCGGGGGCCTGTCAGTTCAAGGTGACAAGGGTGGGTAAGAGGATTTGGAGGGGGTCCTCACGCCGTTGTGTTCGAATTTGTAGACTGTCTTGTGCTTGATGGCCGTCCGGATGTACGCCGGGATACTGCCAGACAGCCGCCTCACCTCGCCGCTACCTCGCCCGTCTGAGGATGGTGAGCACAAGGATCCTACCGACACCAAGACCACCGGGCGGGACACTTACACACGTTGGGCACCACGACGTTGAAAGCCGTGACGCCATGCTCCTTGGCCTTCTCCATGACCAGCACATCCGTCTTGCGAGGGAGGGTTCAGGTTAGCAGCCCGGTTCCAAGTACGACAAGGGGGCGACAAGCGGCCTACCACACGAACGGGGTTCGGTCCCCCGATTTCCTTCTCCTTCTCAAAGATATCGGCATCGGTATCCGCGACCTCGCCGTACGTCCAGCCGTTTTCCTCGGCAAAGAGCGCCGTGACGCCCGTCTACCGCCAGGGGTCAGCGCATGTACATACGTCGGGGCCCAGCGGACAGAGCAGCGCTCGAACTCACATGGACGAAATACGTCTCCCGTCCGGTGGCCTGGCGGCGCCGGCCCAGGGCCCGGATGAGGTTCTCGGCGAGGCTCGACACGATGGAGCTTGCCGTGTGGACGACGATGTCGACTGGGAATTAATCATGAGCTGGACGGACGGACGGGTGAGCGGCATCCAGTCAAGCACGCACTCTCATTGCCGAGCACGGCATTCTCGACGGCCGTCTCGTCGTGGAGATCGAGCTGGATCACGTTGATGCCCAGCTTGGACAGGCGCTGGGCCTGCTCCTCGGTCCGGACGGCCGTGCTGAGGACCGTGTTGGTGAGAGGGCCGGTTGTGCGGGAGAGGAACGCGGCTACGATGGAGCCTCCGCTTTGTTTTGCGTGTGTTAGTCAAGGCGTGGGAGATGTGGACGTGTGAGCAGCATGCAGGGCCACTTACATGTAGCCAGCGCCGCCGGTGATGAGAATGTTGCGAGCCATGGTGTGGAACTGAGAGAATCGAGGTTGGTACTGGTCTCATGCGTTTCCATCGAGAGTGTGGGAGTGGCCTACTTATACGAGAGCATGCTGCGTTCACCCTGAGAGGGACACGGCCATGAACCATAGGCCGGGCCGCCGAATACAAGTGGATACCACCCGGGACCCCCGGCCGGAATCCCGCGGGGATCCGTTGAACCGGTCCGGATCCGGATTTGTCATCGCGGACTGATACGTCTGCTCCCATAGTCAGCCGCCCCACGATATTGAAGGGGATATTGTCCCGGGGAGATTCACAACATTTGTCCATTGGTAAACATGGAATCCCGCGGACCAAGCAGCCGCCTGCCGTCGCACGTCGCTCGGTGGGTTCCTGCCGTTCCCGGAGAGTCTAGAGACCCGGACAGAGTAAGCAGGCGTAGGCTAACAGGAGCAGTGCGACCAGTGCCGCGCTCGCAAGGTGGGTTCTGCCGCCTCGGATAGAGACTATGTAGCCACCTGGTTGACCACGGCACTAGATTGGCGGCGAACGAGCATCTCCCTGCGCCAACTGTGTCTCGGGCAAGGTCCGTTGCACATACAGCGCCGTAGTATCCAGCACGGCAACGTCCAAGCAGAGGGTGTTGATATCAGCGCCTGGCAGTAGTGAGTCTCTCACCACCGCCCTGACGTCTTCCATGCCCTCCCGTACAACCTATGCTTACATGCTTCGTACCGTCAGCGAGCAGAAAATTGACAGCACCGCCAAGGACATTGACCGCATCAAGCAGCTCCTCGACGGCCTCAGCTTCTCCTCCCCGGGCACCGGTGTGCCAGCCGCAAGCCCCGCGTCACGAACAAGTCAAGCTACCCCCGTCCGGTCCCCCGTTGAGCACCAGTCCGGCTAGGTAGTGGCACCTGGAGAGCCTAGGTGGGACCATTCGTCTCACATCATCGACTTTGTCAAGACCGTTATCCAGAACAGAGGCACGCGAGAGGTCGGGGCTGGAGAGGCCGAGGTCCTCTCCTCGCTGCGAGGCCTTGTCAAGACACTGGACAGCCCGGCTGCGGGATACAAGGCTACGAGATGCCGCGAGGATAACTATTCGATGTCCCCGTTAGAGGCGGCCGTGGCCGTGCTGAGGTGGGCCAAGGGTTCGTCCCCCCGAATGGGAGTTGGAGGTAATACTGGACTCGTTAACGCGGATGCAGCGCACAAGGGATACACTCGAATCAAGTGCATTTCTCAGAGCGTCCCCCTGGAGAGGTTTACCGACATCTGCCAGAAGGTCTACTTCGCGGTTGAGGACTACAGAGAGGTAGATGTCATCGTCGCGAACCGGTACCTGTCGTACCTGTTTTTCGAGCACGACGTGGCAACGGGACTGAAGGGCTTCCGGGACTACCATCGGGTGTGTAGGCAGAACTTGTCCAACACCGTCCTCCAGCTGCCCCTTTTCCTGCCGCCATCCGTGGAGGCCATTGCCGCACTCACGCTCGGGGTAAGTACCTCCTACCTCTACCGTCGGATTGTATCAAGCTACAAACTCCCGTTAACAACCTGCCAGGCCCTCCACGCAATCGAGGACTCCAAAGGCGGGCTAGCCTGGCCTCTGATATCCACCGCCTCGGAGCTCTGCCAAACCCTAGGCTACCACCGCCTACCTTCTTCCAATGACGAGAACCAGCCGCCGTCTCGAACTGCGGCGCAGGAGCTGTATAGCCCGGCGGGTCTCCTGTCCCGGCCAGACGGCGAACGGCGGGTCTTGGCTGGTGGCCTCGCTCGGGAGATGCGGAAGTTGCTTGACAAGAGACGGGCTGAGGTGCTGGTGAGTTCAATCTGGAGATCTCTTGGTATGCGTACCTAGGTAGGTATGAACGTAGTCGCTGACAAAGTCCACGCAAAAATCTAGCGACGACGACGACGACGGCGACAACGCGGACCCGCTGAGAGTGCTGTATCTGAACTTCGACCTCGTCTGCCAGTCGTCGATGCTCGCCCTCATTCTCAACACCCCCTTTGTCCCGTTCAGCATCCTGTTTACGCGCGCCATCCAGCGCCTGGACGCCGCCGAACTGGCCCCCCTGGACCGGTTTACGGCTTCGCTGCGCCCGGCAGTGGGTGCACCGGAATCGACTACTACGAGTACGCATCCGTACCGCCTATACAAGCTACTCTTCCAGGCGGCGCGGCTGTATTTTGATGTGAATGGCCCTGGACCAGCTGGCGACAACCCGACGCTGATGCTGACGCGGGATCCGGACTTCTTGGGTGTGGGCGCGTGGGACTTTGGGCACGGTGGCGTGGAGGCGGTTGTTGGGGCGCATGAGACGGCGGGACAGTATGGTGGTCAGACGCAGCAGCTGAGCGACTGGTTCTATGGCAACCAGCAGCTCATGGCCAGCAGCTCATGGCGCTGTTGAATGGGAATGGCATGTTCTAATGCAGCTGGGACGGTTGGTTGATATGCAAGGCCCTGTCCGGTCCCTGGTAGGGGAAGTAGGAGTAATGAGCAAGGCAGCCCCTTGCCCGCTGCTTCTCGTCTCGAAGCGTCTGTCCACATCGGCGGACGCGCTGTCGATGCGAACAAGATTACCTAACCTTTTTTTTCCTTTTTCTTTCCACTCGTTCTCCTGTGTCTGCCCTCTTCTAGCATGGCAACTTGCAGATAAGGACGTTCATTGGTTGAGTCCTGGGAGATGGGGGCTTGGACCCGGAATGAGAGCATCGAGCACCTTGATGGTGTTCTCCGTACCCCCAACTCCTACTACACCCTTGCGTCCAGGCTTGTACGGGTTTCCATACCGGAGGAACAATCCAGCCTGTCTGGCAAGCTGTATAAGCTCCATCTCACACTGGGACAACCCCCCGACCAGTCCGCAGAAGATGCGCCAGAATTCATGCTGCAGGTGCTCAGCAGTGGTATGAAAAACCCATCCGCTGGGAGTTAGGTAGCCGAGGATGTTGTCAAGGGCGTAAAGAGCGAAGCCGAATGGCTGTATGCCTGCTTCGGCCCAGTCGATGATGCCCGTGATCTCGCCCGTCTCGGGGTTGGCGAGGATGTTCATCTCGCTGAGGTCGCCGTGGGTCACAACCAATGGGTGCTCCCCAGAGAAGAGAGCTGGGAGGTTGTCCTGCACCCGAATAGCGGTTTCCTGGAAGCGGGAAGGAAGGTTGCCGCAGAGGTAGGTAAAGCTGGAGTGGCAGTAAGCAAAGTTGGCAGAAACAGTACCTGGACCAGAACAGGCGTCACTGGCCCTCCAAAGGTCTTGCTGGCAAAAGCGTCGCATGAACTCCTCGTCGTGCACGCCCCTGCGTTGGAGAAGAAATCGGAGATGGACTCCTCAAGCTTGGTGCCGGCAGAGGACATGGTGAAGGGCGTTGATGGTATTTCGGTCCAAATGCCATCGAGATTCGAACTTGGAGAGACGCGAAGAGAAGAGAGAGGAGCAGAGGGGGGTGCTGCCTTGCCATGCCCAAAGCCTGCCAGCTGTGCACAGCTGCACACAGCTGCGCCGGCACTGCCGCGCCGCTTGGCGGCCTCTGTGTCTTGGCAGCCGCCGGGCTCGGGCGATTGGCCGCCCGGCGCTGACACGAAGCCCCGGCACTGACGACAGCGTCAACGTCAGCCGTCGAGGCCGCACACTGTCAAAGGCCACGGACGGACTTCTCTTGTTGGCCTAGGGGTGCCTTGTATCCTCGGTCTCTTCACATTATTTTTCCCCGACGGCTCGCTCGCACGGCTGTCCCGCTCCCACCATCTCGGGCCTAGAAGCGCCGAAGCTGTGGACCTGGAATCCCGGACGGACCATGGAGGACTCGGAAAATGCGGAGCCGGGCAGCTCCATGTCGCCGGACCCCGGCCCGGCATCGGGTGCCGCCACGCCGTCTTCATCGGGCGGCGAGCTGACCATCAGCATGCGGCGCCGGCCGATCCCGCGCAAGGGCCACACCAAGTCGCGCCGTGGCTGCTTCAGCTGCAAGCGCCGCAAGGTCAAGTGCAACGAGACACGCCCCGAGTGCTCCAACTGCGCCCGCATCGGCCTGCCGTGCGAGTACCCGGACACCCGCCCCCGGCCCCCGACCTCGCCCGAGTCGGCCCTGGCCGCCATATTCTCGCCCTCGGCACCACTCCAGTCGACGCCGACTCTCTTTACACACACCGACATGCGTTTCTTCCACCACTTCCTGGTCTCCGCCTACCCGCCGCTGCCCATCCAGGGCGACGACATATGGAGGAATGTGGCCCCGCTCTCGCACTCTGTCAGTTCCCCTATTACTTCCATGTGTCAATTGTGGCGGCCGCTGACATATCCAAGTACGACTATCTCATGCACGCCATGCTGGGCCTGGCCGCCTCGCACCTCGACATCTACGGCGCCAACTTTTCGTCCCAGGCTCTGTCGCACCGCGTCAAGGCCATCAACTCGCTGAACCAGGCCCTGAACACGCCTCCCAAGTCCACCGCCGAAGGAGACGCCCGCTTCGCCGCCATCTTCGCCCTGGCCTTCCAGGCCTCGTGCATGCCCGAGGGCATGACCGAGTTCATGGCCATGGTCAAGGGCTGCCACGTCATCGCCACCACATCGCTAATATCCTTCAAAGACTCCCTTTTCCGCGTCTTCACCCAGGAAGGCTACGGCGACAGCGTCCGCAGGGTCATCGGGTCGGCCCCAATTGCCCTCGACCCAGACCAAGAAAACACCATGGTAACCTTCCTCGAATCCCTGCACGCACTCGCCCCTCTCTGCACGAGCCCGCTCGAGGTCAGGTTCATGGCGTCCACCGAGCGTGTCGTAAACGTCGCAAGGATCTCCGCAGCCGAAGGTCAGTCGCTGCCCCTCTCCGTGCCCCTCTCCGTGCCCCCCCCCCCCCTCCCCCATGCTCTTCGTTCCTCTCGTAGTTGAAACTAACCCCCCATGCCAGCCTTTGCCCAGTTCGCCCAACACTACTCCCTGATCAACAACGCCACAAACGAAGAGTTCGCCCCGTTCATCGACCCCACCAACTACCCGGCCCAGCTCCTGCTCATCCACTTTATGCTCATCGAGTTCGCCATCGGCTACATCGCCCTGGGCGACGTCGGCCGCCGCTTCGCCTACCGCGAGAAGTCGTGCATCGCCTGGATGGAACAACTCGCCGCCAACCTGCCGGACGAGTACGCCAAGTACGCCGAGTGGCCCATCAACTATGTCCGGACCGAGCTGGTCGGTTAGACAACCCACCCGCGCCCTAAAAGTCCCGGCCCCGTACCGCCGCTTTCTGCCCGGCTGCAGAGCCCGCGGGCGTGGTAGCCGCTTGGGCCGGCAGAACCGTCAGGCCAGTAGCGTAAAGTTAACCATCCATGCATTTGCTGCACCCGACACATTGGTCTCCTAAGCGCCCACCCCCGCGCCCCCCCCCCCCCCCCATCCACGCGCCCCGTGACTTGGACCAGTCGGGCACACAGGCCGCCAACAACCCAGCCCAGCCGCCACAGGCCATGAAAAAAAGGGAGGTGGGAGGGGGTGGCCATGCCGGGCACTGTAGGGAATAGGAATTGGCCGGGGGCTGACGTCTGGCGGGCCTGCTTGGGGCGAAGTTTGGTGAAGGAAGGCCCGAACGAACCCTACCCCTTCTCGGGGAATCCCCCCTCCGCCGCCCGCATGGACCCGACGGCGGCCCACAAGTGTGGTAGCGGATCCACGGTCTGGCGGTAGGCGGGTTGCCTACTATGCAAAAAGGTTCTACCGGCTAAACCGGCGGTGTACTCCCCGCTGGCGTGGAGGATGGCGGTGTTGTGCAGGGCGGAGTGAAGCTTCGCGTTCGGATCTAGAGATTGGGGGCGGGGCATGAGCATGGTGTCTTGCTTGCTACAAGGGAGATAGCCATGATTTATTGCGTGTGTCGGTTTGCTTTTGCTTTGTTGGGCTTTTGATGCTGTTTTGTGGGTTTGGTCTCGGCGTCGGGGGTTTTGCTACCTATCTGAGAGAAGGCGATAGTTAAGAGGTGATTTTACTTAGTAGGGCAAGCTCGGGGAGGGAACTGTGGGGTAGAAAGATTTTGACAGAGTGTGTGTGGTTTTCTCCATCTTTGTGAATTGGGCCAGTGCCTTCTGGACTTGGGGGATTGAGTGTGTTTATAGAGTGATACTTGTCCTCTGACGATGAAGGAAAGGACCGGCATTGCCTAGTGTGTGATTGGTCGCCTCGAGGCCAGTTGTCTGTTGCGAATCCGACGAATGCGAGGGAGTGGCTGCTTGGCACGCGAGACCCTCGCATATTTCTTTCTGCACCTTCCTCGGTTGCATGGAGTCTCGCAATAACGGTTGACTCAGTTATGAGCTCTTGCCCTGTGAAGATGATTGTGGGGGCGGCGGAGGAATCGACTATCTACATGTAACGGGGGGGTAGACCGGCTTGGCGTCGTGTTTGTTTATTGTGGCCCCTTTACCCCTTTCCGCCTTTGTTTACGCTATTCTTATTTTCTCCCCCTGCTCCTCTTTTTTTGGTCCTCCGACATTGTGAGCAGTGAGTGGGACGTACAACAGCAACTCTACACCGACCATCCCATCAATCCCAGGCATATCTGTTTTTGTCGCACCCGGCAGGGACTCCGTGAAAGAGGCATCAAAGGTGTCAGCGAGTTCAAATGAGGCATGACTCTCGAGGCAATAAGTCAGACGGTCAATGGAACCTCAGGTCCAACGCTCTGGTTTGGGATTGTGGTCGAGATGTGTCCGAGTCTGTGGTTCTTCTTCAGGTCCATCAACCTGCACGATCGAGATTCCTTCGATCGCTTCCATCTCAACTCGCCTCCTCTACTTCCTCCTTGAAGTTTCAAGTTCATCAACAACACTCCAAACGGGGCAAAATTGGAAATCTTCTCTGCCGTCCTCATCTTGCCCGCTTCCAACTCGCATTTTCTACTATTTCTCCCATTTCCTGCCTCCCCCATTCTTCCTCCCACTTCCATTCTCCCACTTCTATTCTCCCACTTCCATCTCCCACACCCCAACGCTCATCGCGCTCCCACCGACACAGCACTCAAATATTTCCACCATCATTCCTCTTCTCTCTATTTCTTCGGTCTACTTATTCTCTACATTCCACTCTATTCCCGATCTTTGACACGCCTGTTCCGATATCGCGGACATTTTCACACAACAGGTGAGATTATTTCGCTGTATTTTCTTGGGTCGGTTGGGAGTCGTGATACTGCGGGTTTGCCTTGCCACATCGAACCATCGATCTGCCCGTTTCAAGTTGGCCGTTCTTTACTCGCAGCCTTGAAACCTCTTCAGCAGAGTGCCTCTTTTTTTTTCTTTTTCCATCCCTCGTTTCTACTCAAGTGCCACTCAAACGCTACTCGAGTGCTCGCGAACATTATTCGGTCTCTGCGGGCGACAGACTGAGCTAATCCCTCTCCAACGACTTAGTGTCACCTCAGGTACAATGCCATTTCATCGGCTTCTCAGGTCAAGCTTTAGGGCCATAAAGCAGGAAGGGACAAGATCCACCGTCATAAAGCAGGAAGAAGCAGCCCAGGTGCTAGCCTCGACGCCGGCCCAACCCCCCCGCGACTTCGCCTGGAACAACTGTGCCAACAAAGATCTGCGCACGCGCGTTGCTCTCAAGCAACAGGCTGTGGACGATGCCTTCTCCCATGCGCGCCAGCTCCGCGACCAGCTCTGGGAAGGAATCCAGAGCGTTGGCCCTGACCACTCAACGGCATTCGAGCTGATGGGCGGCTATGAGATCCGCGCCTGGATTCAAGAACTGAGTGAGGACTCACTTTTCCTGCTTTCAACTCCACGATTCGCTGCTGACTATAAGGTAGTCGACCTCGAATATGAGAACCAAGACCTCGAGATCCTCGTCGGCGTTGCCGGTGTCACGGGAGCTGGCAAGACGTCGCTGTTGAACGCCATTCTCGAATACCCGGAGCTGCTCCCCTCCAGCAACACCGAGGCGGCCACCGCAACGGTGTGCAGGATCGCATGGAACTACGACGACACGGAGGGGCACGAGCTCCGCGCCGACGTCAAGTTTCGGAGCAAGGAGGCCATTGTCCAAGAGCTCCACGACGTCTTGACTGCCGTCAAGGACAGAAAAGCCCTAAGGGAGCAGTACTTCGAGGATGAGGACAAGCGTACCCAGGCTATTGACGAGATGACTGACATCATCTCCCGGGGCATCAGCAAGATTTGCGCCGTCTGGGGCCTCGACGAGGGCGAAATCGAGGACATGGAGCACACGGTCGAGTCGGTCCTGGCCGATAACGACCACATCGTCAACATTCTTGGGAGGGAGATGACGATGTATTCGTCGGATTCCGACAGCTTTGCTGCTGAGGTCAAGCCCTACCTGGACTCGACGCCGACGCCCGAGGGCATTACCGCCTGGCCTCTCATCGAGGAGGTTAGGATCTACGTCAAGGCCGAGATCCTCAAGCACGGTATCGTCCTGGTGGATCTGCCTGGGCTGTCTGACATGGTGCGTATTTTTTTCATACCTGACCCGTTCATGGTTTGGTTGACATTGCCTAGGTTGAAGACCGTTCCGCTGTCGCCGAGGGCTACTACCAGAACCTCGCCGTGACAGCCATCGTGACTCCCGCCATCCGCGCCGTCGACGAGAAGACGGGCGTCAAGCTCATGGGAAACCACCAAGAGCTGCGCATGCAGCTCGACGGCAAGTACCACAAGGACAGCTTCTGCGTGGTTGTGTCCAAGATCGACGACATGGACTGCGACGCCTTCTGCAAGGGATCTAAGGAGGCGAGACAGGACGCCCAGCTTCAAGTTGAGGCCGTCGAGATCAAATCCGTCTCGAATCGCTCCAACGAGACGCACAAGGAGCTGAGAATCGCTGAAAGGAAGCTAGAGGCGATGACTCGGAAAAGCGACTCTCTAAAGAGCAAGATTGGCGCTTTCAGGGGAGACGGTGGGCAACCGATTATCACAAACAACTTCTGGACCAAGTTCCCGCTGACAGCCTCCCCAGACAAGAAGCAGAGGAAGGCGGCAAAGCTGAAAGCCAGACGTACCGCGTTGATGAAAGACCGGACCAAGCAGCTTACCATCATTAGGAACCTCTCCAACGAGGCAGCACAATTTGACCGAACGATGACGACCCTCGAGAGCCGGAGGAAGTTCCGCTGCGTCGGGATTCGCAACCAGTACATCAAGAAGCGGATCCAAGCGGACTTTGCCCGCCGCCAGCGGAAGCTCACCCGCCTGGCCCAGCACAATAGACAGAGGTACGACGGCTCGGTCCCCGTGTTTCCGGTCTGCGCCGCCGCCTTTCGCGACCTCCTCAAGAACAAGAAACCCATGCCCGGGTTCCCGTCCAAGCTGTACACGGGCGTCCCGAGGCTGCGCCAGTGGTTGGGCGAGGCCGTCTTCGTCTACCGCGAGGAGCACCTCGACTCGGTCCTGCGCGGGCTGCAGCGGCTGTATGACGGCATCAAATGCTGGTCGGATGACAACAGCCGGGGCAGGGTGCCCTTTTCTCGGAAGGAGATTGAGACTCTTTTGCAGTCAAGTCATGCGAAGTATCAGAAGGTAAGTACCAGTTTTGGGTAGGCGACCAGAGGGCAGTATCCTAACAACGTTTGACAGAAAATCGGAGTGGCCCTCATCCGCAGCGCCGACGAAATCCAGCGTCTGAGCCCACTTCGCAACAAGCATCAGAAGCTTGCCTCGTGCAAGCCCATGGCGGTCCAAGCCGCCAGTCGCTGGGTATACAAGTACCCAGATGATCCCAACTCGACCAAGAAGATGAACTGGAATACGTACGACACTATCCTGAAGAAGGACGGCGGCCCTTTCCAGAGCACCGGTGCCGGCCGCCCCTTCTACGACTTTCCACTGGCATTGTAAATCCCTCCAAGCACTCCTAGTCGGCCATTTGCTAAGCATTTCCCCCAGAGGCGCCCCCTTCCTGGAAACCCTCCGGGACGACTGGCTGGGTTTCTTCCAGGTGGAACTCCCCAAGACGGAAGAGCCCATGATGGCCAAAGCATCCACCATCTGGGTGCGGTATCTTCATGAGCTCCGCTCGCACATCGAGGACACCGCCCCTGACATTATCCCCTACTTTAACGCCACCCACAACACCCTCCATGACATCGAGACTGAGCTCTCTGGCAAGATCTCTTCGTCCATCAAGTCCATCTCGGAGGGCTCCTCGCAAATCCACCCACTGTTCATCGACTCCCTCCGCACCGGCCTCATCCCCGTCTTCCACGAGGCCCTCGAGATAAAAGGTACGAAGGAACGTCCCCCCCTTCCCTTCCCCATCCATATCCCAATCTCCCCTCCCCCAACCCCCCCAACAGCAACACCAAACCCCACCCCCCAGTCCAAGGCTAAAAACGCTACCCCCATAACAGGAGCCGGCCAATTCGCCCACCGCCAAACCCACCTGCGCACAGCCCTCGCCACCACCTCCCCGCACCTCTTCAACAAAGCCTACACCCGCATGGAAACCGCCTACAAGACCCGCGTACACGCCCTCCCCGCCCTCTTCCAGCGCATCGCCCAGTCCGCCGTGCGCCAGGTCACGACACACATCGGCCTGCTGCTCAACAACCTGCAATCGCACGACAGCCGCCGTGCGGACAGGACGGCCCTGGGCAAAAAGGTCAGGCTGCAGCGGGCGGTCAAGGCTGGGGTGTTGGGTTGGGGGGCTGTTTGGCGCGCTCCGGATCTGGCGGGGTGTGATGGTGGTGGGGAGGTTGTGGGGGAAGGGAGGTTGGAGATTCCGGGGGAGTTTGTCGAGGCTGTTTGGGGGTGGTGCGAGGGGTGGGAAGGGGGAGGGTGGAAGTGGGGAGGAGGGGAGTGAGGATGGGGATAGTGACTCGGAGGATGGGGATGAGGATGAGGAGATGGATTTTGAGTAAGGGGGGGGGGGCGGTGGGGTGGGGGGGGGGGGTGGGGGGGGGGGGGAGTATGGGGGATGAGGTGCCAAGGTGGGACGCTTTTTAGGGGTTGGGCAGGGTACATTTGCTTGGTCTCTTCAGGTTGCTCGAGGTTTCGTTGCTTTCATCTCGCAATCTCGCGTTAGATGGGAGTTTCAGGAGTGGACAATGACTTGGGTTTTATATGGTAGAACGTTGAGAGTGATATGGCGGGTATGATCCTGCTACCCTTGCCCTAAGCAGATTTCTCGTTTGACAAACTTCAATCGCGAGATTGATGACCTGAAGAGACTGCCTCGGCCGTAACCAACTACACCTATTTCTGTGCTAGAGCATAGAGATCGTACGGGCGGAGCAAGGGCCTAATCTGGGTACCCTTCTGTCCATCTCGTTGACCCGGTTGAGCAAATGATTCGCGGCTGATTCTAGAGAATCATCAGTTAGAGTAATTAAGCTGTCTGGCCCAAGGGAGCTCACGCCTCCTGCTCTAACTTAGAGAACCCGTTCTAGAAACCATCGCAAAGGACCGCCGTAACTGTGAGCGTAACGCCGGCCGCACCCAACGCCGTCCTCCCGCAAATACCGAGGAGAAGTAGCAACCACGTCCCGAATCCCAACCAAATGGCTGGACCAACCCCAAATCCTTCCCCAGAGCTCCCCTCCAGATCTAGCCCACCACCATCGGCTCACCACCCTCGCCCTCACTCTTTTCCGCCTTTACCTCCGTCTTCACAGGAGCCACCACCACCTCCTCCTCAAACTCCCTCGGAATCCCAGCCTCCTCCCGCTTCAGACACTCGATATCCAGCTTCGGAAGCCGCCAGTCCAGCTGCCACTGCATGATGGCCGTCTGCAGGCGCTGCTGCACCGACGGCTGCATGTCGGCCACGGCCCACTCCCTGCCGGTGGCGCCGCCGAGCCGGTCCAGCAGCAGCGTCGTCTGCGCCATCACCTTGGCGCCGGCGAACGCGGCCATCTCGGAGAAGGCCTGCGGCAGCTTGGCCACGTTCGCCTTGTATCGCCGCTGCATCTTCTTGTGGCCGGCGGTGAAGATGTCGTCGCTCGCTTCTTTGACTTCGTCGTAGAGGTGGCGGCGGCGGCGTTTGAAGTGGCCATCTCCTGATGATCGCCAGGGGTTAGTTAGTCTTGCGGTGTTGGGAATGGGGGGTACGCTACCTTTGAGGTTGAGGCTTCCCTCGAAGATGGGAGTGAGCTGGTCGCGCAGCGAGCCGAGAAACTCGGGGTGGACCTCCGAGGAGCACTCGGAGAGACTCTTGAGCGCGGCATGGACTTTGTCCCTCATCTCGTCCATGATGCCGCGGATTGTCTGCATGCTGTCCTCAAAGTGCGGCATCACGTCCGGCGCTGCGGCCTGGAACTGGTCTCTCAGCTCGTCGAGGTACTGCTGCCAGATCTTCTCGATGCCCTTCATGATGGGGATCTCGGCCGAGGGTATCTCGACACGGAATACCCGATGCCAGCCCTCCAGAACGACCACGAGAAGTGAAACCACCCTTTCGTGGTAGGTACGTGTTAGCACTGGCACTGTGTAGATTTGCGCGACGGGGGTCTCAACTCACATGGCCTCGGGGAAGTTGTACTCCCTCTTCTCTCTTCCCTGGCTGTAATGCGGGCCACCGTTGCGCTTGAGGATGGCGTTGAACGTTGTCCAGTGCATTAGGACGGCCGAGCTTTTATCCTCGGGCGCCTTCACGGCCCACCTAGTCGCTGCTTTGCAAGCCTCGCGCCTGCAATGTGCCCGGCGTTCTTCCATCTGCTTAAAGGGATCCAGGGTCTTGACTGCGTTGGAGCCCCGTTTGAGCTCCATCTCGAGATCCTGTAAATTATGTGGTCAGTAGGCTTCTGCTAGAGAAAAGAGACAGGACTCACCGTCAAGAATTTGCTGTGAGTCCTGGAGAGCAAGTCCTGGATGATATCACGCGAGAATTGGACGGCTTGTCCGCCACAGTTGGTTTCGGACCAGTGCTGGATGCTCAGGAACAGCCGCCTGAGAGCATTCAGTAGGGCATCGAGATGCTCTTCCCTCCGTTCCAGAGTTGAATCTGCGAGCCACTGGCGGAGCTGAGGAATGCCCGTGTGGCGCGCCGTGGGAAATCCTATGGGTTGTCGGTTTTTGAGATGATCGCGGAAGGCTGTGGCAGAGACCGGAATGACGTCCACGGAGCCGTCGTACTCGTTCCGGTGCCGCATCTCGCGCGCGAGTGTCTTCTGCCGCTGAGCAAAGTCGTGCTTAATAGCCCGGGTGATGTGTTTGTTCCGCAGCCATACGCAAGTCCACTTCTGCCGGGCTTGCGCCATCACGAGCTCTTGGTCAGTCTCCGCCTTTTTCTGAGCAGCACGATCAAGCTTTTTCTTCTGTTTCGTATGGGATAGCTTGATCGCCTTCTTTTCTTCCTTTACCTTTGCCAGTCGGTCCTGCAAAGATTTCTCTACATTGCAATCAGTAAAAAAGGCACAATCACTGGAAGGTTGGGACATACCCTTTTTGATCCTTCTGGACCCAGGGCCGCTAGGGTTGAGAGCTGTCAGTTTGGTGTCGGCCTTTGCGAGTTTCTCGTCGATCTTGGCGAGGGCGGTTGCCTCCTCATTCTGTGTTCTTCCACGATCAGCCGACCGCAGAGTTAGAACCTTGATGTCCTGGGTGTCCTTCAGGAGTCTCGCGTCTTTCTTTGCGCGGGCATCGCCTTTAATGAAAACATCGCAGTCGATCTCGTCGATCTGCGAGACCACCACACAGAAGCTCTTCTTGTGGTACTTGCCATCAAGCTGCATCCGTAGAGTCTGGTAGTCGCTCATCAGCTGAACGCCCGTCTTCTCGTCGATGGCGCGGCGTGCTGGCGCCACGATGGCGGTGATCTGCAGCTTCTGAGCAAACTTGTTTGCGACTTCAGCGCGGCTCTCCACTGCGTCTGACAGTCCCGGCAGGTCAACTAGAACCACTCCGTGCTTGAGGAACGAAGCTTTGACGAAGAGCCTGACCTCGGTGATTAGGGGCCAGGCCCTGAACCCCTGAAGGTTCTCGGATGAATCCAGGTACGGCTTGACGGTCTCGGCAAACTGCTCTGGATCTTGCGAGTAAATTGCCTTGGTGGTACCGAGCAGTTGGAGGATGTCCGGGTTGGAAAGAAGCAGCGCTTCGGCCGACATACACTCCGCGGTCTCCTCGTCGAGTCCCCTACCAACCAAGTCAGCTATCTCTTGCCAAATCGGGGCATCGGGAGCAGTCTCGGGAGCCGTCGGGTGCCACCCGAGAGTCGTGAAGGGGAAGAATGAGATCGGATTGTTGCTTACCAGACGGCACTGATCTTCTTGAATCCCTCTGCAATGGCGTTTTGGATTTCAGCTTCTTCCTCCATCCGCTCAAATGCATCGTCGCCATCATCCGCCTCCTCCTCGTTGAAATCCTGGCGCTCCTGAACCATGGAAAAGATATGCTGGAGTTCTTTGGTCACGTCTTCCTTGGATCGGAAGACAACCTCGGCCCTGAACTGGCGGCCTGGAGTGTCGTCGTTGTTCCAGGAGACCCTACATGCGCAGGATGTGGCAGCCTCCGAGTTGCTGGAGGGCAGAAGCTCGGGGATCTCCAAGAGCATGTTCAAGATGGTACTTTTTCCTGCGCCAGTCCTGCCAGCAACGCCGATCAAGACCTCAAATGCCTCGCTCGTTTCATGAAGCTTCACTGTGTCTCGGCGTCAGCAGCAACCCTACAGTACTTTTAATGAGGCGGGGCAAAGACGAACCGGTCTCTTCCATCCACTCGACGATCTCCCTTCCGCAACGCTCCTCGAAGCTTGTGGCAGCGGCCGAAGGCTCTTCTTGGTCGCTCGGGGCGCGAAGTTCGCGGCAAATCTCCATGGCGTGCCGCAAGGCATCGTCGACTGCCTGTTGCTTGGTGTGAACTCGCGCGTGTATGTCCCTGTTGGAGCATGCGCCCCAGTCAAACGGCTCGCCATTGTCGCGAACGGCAGTGGTCGCCGCCTCGGCTTTGACGGCCGGCTCTGCTGCGTCTGGTAGGTGCATTTTTGGGAGTTTTGGCAGAGGTTCCTATGTGGAAAATGCCGTCAGCACCCGTGATGAGACGTGGTAAGAAACAGGGTGCAGTAAGATGCCCGTTCGCAGAGGAGTCTGTCTCCTTTGAGAGAAATCGACTGCCACAAGTCGTCTGTGCAAGCCTGAAACCGTTCGAAGAATGTGAATCAGGGAGAAGGAGCAGCCACCAAAACAGTCGGAAAACGGAAATTAACCCTCGCCCTTGAGGGAAAAAAAAAATGTAAAATAAAGACGGCGGGCTTGTGGAGGTTCAGGGCGAGGCAGTGGAAATCAAGACCTGACTGTCCCAGGAGTTTGCGCCCTGGTTTTTCGGCGAAAGAGAAAGAGATTACTGACTATAAATATGTCCTCAGGGCATTGCTTTGCGTACTTGTCAGACGCTGCCAGAAGGGTAATGTGGATGGTGTTCTGTGTCGTGTGTATCAATGAGGTTGATGCCGAAAATCGATGGAATCTGTAGATAAATGAAAAGATATCTGGATGATGGAAAGAAGAGAATATTCTCTAGCCGCCCGCCGCAGGAGACGTTATCGGCAAACGAGGTGCCAGGCGTGGAGAGATGTGGTGGCGCGTTGTTTCTGTGGTCGGTGGATGTGGAAGTCGGAGGATGAAAGTTGGCTGAGCAGTGCGATAAATGCAGGATAAAGTGCAGAAAGGCCTAAGCCACTGCCCCATTAATCTGAGAGGTCTCTGCCCGACCAACCCATCAGGCTTGAGCTGTTTGTGGCAAGTAGGAGACTGCGAGCTCGAGAGAGATAATGGCGGCGTTGTGGTCTCAACGCCGGAGCGGGTGGAGTTGGCAGGAAAAGTTTGAAGGAGAGTCGCCCATCGATAGAGAGTTGGAGAAAGGATAAAGGATCAATGAGAGGGAGGAAGGCTGGGAGGAGGAGGGCAAGGCACTGAAAAGAGGTTAGAGGTAAAGATGCAGAGGAAAGCGCGAGAATGAACGGCCAGATGGGCCTTGAAGCGAAGTTGAAGCAGAAATACTGAAACGATATGGAACTCCCAGAAGCAAGCACGTTGCGTAAGGTATGAATGGAGAGGGCCACGGGCACTCGCAGATTTGGTGTTCGTTCAGGCATGGAAGGTGCTCACTTATTCTGGCTGTGACCAACCTGCAATATCCGCTCAACAATATCAAGCTTATTCGACTTTCATCCGGGCTTGACGTAGAGATCGAAGTTCACCGTCACACATACAACCACCCTGTTTGTTTAAGTAGCTGACCTTGGGGAAGGGTGTACAGCTAAAGGTTCCATTCGTTACAACAACTTTTACTGAGAACAAACGTGATTTATCCTTTCCGTTTCCCTTTTGTTTTGTATTGCTTTCCGTTTTCTTCGTTGTTCTTCTTTTCCAACTTTGAAGTAAGGGACAAGGGACAAATGATCTGCACACTTGCAAGTCAATATCACGCATACACAAGACAGACGCCCGTCACTGACTACAGACGCCTATCTCATACCCCCTCCCCCCTCCCATTATCCTCGACCTCTAGGACAACGCCTAGTACACCGAGCGAGACTTCCAGTCCACTAATGCTAACCTAGAGGTCCCCAAGGACATCTCTAGGTTCAAGGGAAAGCTGCCCCCAACCTCGGCACCTGATCCTCTAGTCCCCTTTACCACCACCGCAATACTCAACCTAGCAGTAACTCTAGTACACCCTTCGGAACATCCCGAACTAGCGCGCCATGGGACACGCAGCTTTGCTAAGACGACGACGTGGTGGTCGCCCGGCACCAATGTTTACTGCCAAGACTCGGCGAAAAGGGGTAAAAGGGGCGGGGCTACCACCAAAGCGGGAAACTCGATTTAATGCAACCATGATTTAAGATTCCTCTCGAAAACGGGTCTTATGCTTATGAGTTGCCAGGAGCGTATTTAGGCAGCTGTACCGGTAGCTCGATCGAGCTGGGCGTGTCAAGTTGTCAACCAGGCGAGCCCGAATGTATTCCGGGAGACGTACACCAGCCCGGCCTCCAGAAACACCTTGAGCTGTCCGTTTTCCGCAAGCAACCGTTCTCTCAGTTACATGTACGGTGACAAAGCAAGCACGCAAACTCAATCATCCGTTTTCCCCTCTGAACACCCTGGTATGCGAACCACGCGCAAGCCATGCCAAATCCGTGGGTCTCGATGTCCGATTTCTCCCGCGAGGGTATGTCAAGGTCTTCCACAGACGGGAGTCAAGCTACTTTGGAGCAGTGCCTAGGGGTCTCGGTACTGCAGCCCTACGGGGCAGCTAGCTGCTAAACCCTGCATGTTTTTCACCCGACCGACCTCTGACATGTGATGATGCTGCCGAACGTGCATGCAAGAGCAAACACACAGACGCTGCGGAGTTGGACGTTGGCGACGGTAGAAGCGTACGATCCAAACAGCTTGTCCCTAGGTATACTTCAGCCAGCTCTCCCTTCCGCTGACTTGCCGCCGGGGGACGTCAAGCAACCCCGTGCTAACTTTTCCCTTCATCACCGGCACATGGAGGACAGCGTCCATTCCTTTCGCGAGCCTTAACCGACACCTTTGAGCCTTAAAGCATGTGCTTTTGCGGGGAATCTCGGCCCGCTACTGCTCGCGTGGCATATATGGGGCGCGGGGGATGAGAAACGGCCAGGCAGCTGCAAAACTCTGATCTCCACGGGGTATCCGGGCGAGATGAGACGACGATTAATCGATAAAAGACAAAATAAGCCAGAATAAACCTGCCTCCATCGCGTGACAGCCCAGCCCGGCCTTTACATCATCATCCCATCTCCCTCCTCAGCCCGTCAGCCCGAATGACCCAGACCGTACCGCAGCATCAGACTAGATCCCACCACGGACAAATAAAGAAGCTACGATCGCCAAACCCAGCCACCCGCCTCGAGATCTCATCCCAGTGTCGCAAAGAACGAAATGCTCGTACTGTGCAAACACCGCGCGCACTAACGTTCCCGCCGCCGCATGCACAGCTCGAGCCCACGGATGTGGAGTCCCCAGTTGTAGGTGGTTCTGCGGAGAGGTACAAGTGTACGAACCCTCTGTGAATGGCGACGCTCGGGACATCCCCCAACGGGCCGCCATCGTCTATTTACAAGAACCGCAAACACCGTGATATTCGCCACGCCCTTTCCCCAACGAAGGGCCTATGCGCGGCACATTGCTGCGCCGAGGAAGTCATGGTACGTTGGGGGAGGGTAGTGATTCTCACCCGGTTGCCTCGACGAAGGGGGCAGGCAGTCGCGAGATTCTCATCACTCTCATCACGCTCTCTGTGGAGTGCATCAAACAGCTCTGTAAGCCTCTACATAGGAGAGATACGCGCCATGCGCGTACCCCAGACCAAGCTCCGTCTGCCCGTCCAGGGGCATGTGACGCCATGCCCCCATCGCGCAAAGACCCCCTTCCGCCCACCACCATCCGCCAGCCCGCCCGCTGGCCCGCCCGACGCCAAACAAGGAAAGCACACAACAGATGAACGGCCCAAGCAGAAAACCCATGTGGACCGGCCGTGGGGAGAGAAAAGGAAGCCCCGCGCCAGTGGCTGAAACAGTGGACGGGTATCGAGAGATTCGCCATCTCGTGGCCGTCCTAGAATAGCCGCGTGCGCGTACGCAAGGTCCGTCCGCCACCCGTGTACCGACTACCCTCCGCCAAGTACCGTACCCCGTTCGCCGACCCCTCCGCGAGTTCGCCGACCCGAGTCAGTAGTTGGAACTGCCTGCCAGGTCAGACGTTGGCCGAAACCGTGGCGGGGATCCACTTCAAGTTTGGTGTCGCCGGCAGTTCAGCTGGGCAGTTGTCAACGGGGCGCCGGGCGAGGCGGCGAGTCAGAAACTGTGGCTGTCATGCCTCGGCTGCCCCTGATTCCGGTGTGTCGAACCCCAGACCCGAACATCGTCGCGTGGGGCCCGGGTGGGGTCTGGAGAAGGTTTCTGGAAGCCTTCCTGAACGGGGATTTTATCTCGGGATTTTGTGGAAGGCCAGGCCGAGGTTCCACTCCGTTTTTTCCCCCTCTGGCCGGGCTGGCTGGTGGAGGGTCGGGTGGAATGGGCATGCCGATGCTGACCGACGAAGGCCCGACTACCGTTCCGTTAAGCGAGCTCAACTTCCATGTCAACGGGGGCTTGGTTCTTGGCTTGTTGATATCTGTCAGCATGTAGAAGAAGGGAAGCCGCGGAAAGAACTTCGGTACGGAACGGTAAACGAGCTCGAAGCCGGGAACTACTACACCGCAGGGCAGCATGCCCTGTCTTCCGCTTGCTGGGCGAGTGCCGAGTGAGGGTTGTGTATGCACCAATGAGGTGCACCCAGGGCTCTTAACGAGACAGGAGCTGTTGTCCACCCCCGCCTGCGACTTCAAACTCATGAGAATCGACCATGGCCCCAAACATGCCCTAGATCCGGGTTGTTGGAGAGTGCCAAGCGGAGAAAGCCGCAGGCTGGGATCGACTGCCGGGATCATCGTCTGATGAGCCTGCCATTGGCGACAGTCCGATATCTCGTTCCTAGGAACATCGGGTCGAGGCATTTCCTCGGAGGCCAGTCGGCCATTGGACGGGGCTTTTGGCGGCCGTTTTCTGCGTCAACTGCGCATCTTGAAGAAACCTGGAAACTGAGCATGCCGAAAGAACCGCCAAGCAGGGACACGGCCAGGCGGATGTGTGTTGTTGATGTCTCTGAAAACGCAAGAAAGGATTGGCTAAGGCCACCCCCAACTTCCGCGCCCCCCCGCACCCCCCCGCCTCCGTCGGCAAACGAAAGGACTGGTTGCAACTTGCCGGGCCGTGGTGAGATATCGTCTGGCGCAAAGATGCAGTCATAAAGTCGGTGAGCGGGCGCAACCGGCGATGATTTGTACACGATTGCTCGTGGGAGAAAGGGGACTCGCGGCGGGGCGTGCAACCACGCCGCCCTCGACAAGCCCTATCCGCGGGCGTGATGCAACACGACACCTCCACCACGGCCTGCCCGTTGCCAGCACAGAGCACCCCCCATTGCCCAACAAAACTCGGGCTGGTGGTTGAGCTTCAGGCAGGAGCTACCCCTCCATCAACTCCGGGCTGCAGGGCGGGGCCTTTGCTGTCATGCATTCAGGTTGAACTTGAGAAGCTGCTATCCAACCAAGCTGGCCAAGCTGCAGCTCTGATCTGATGTGGCCGAAAACCGCAACAAGGTCCAGGCCCTTCCGCAGAAACGGCGATAAATTGGGATTTGAATATTCCGGCAGTTAGAAACGCCCGGTTGCATGAAGTTTTTAGGGCTGTCGAGACACCCCCCCCCCCCCCCCC
>MU854331.1:71634-132678 GCA_033296685.1 Parachaetomium inaequale
AATGTACGGGTACTTGAGCCTTGGAGACACTACCATCATCACATGGCGCTCCTTCAAGGTGTGCCCAACTAGCCGCGACATACTCTCCTTTATTCCAGGAGCTGCCGTTCAATAAAAACAATGTAATTGACCTTGGCCTTGCCTGCGCGTTCTGATTTCTCAACGGTTGGCGCGGGCCATCTCATCACGGCGGCTGCTGGGTTCCAATGTGACGACCGCTCTCATTGGGAGTCAGGTCGCGCCAGGCTTACCCCGTATCCTCAGGACCAGAGTCGAAACATCACTGAACGGAATATTCTACAGCCATGGGATCAACTGTTTGACCTAATGCAAGCCCAGTATTTATCGACAATATTCATGCCCTAAGTCATGATCAAATGCCGTTCGTGGCTCCGTTCCCCGCAATGCACCAACTTGAACGCTACAGGGGTCCCGTCCCCCAAACGCGATCAGTTAGCGCGATCGGTGGGTGTTCAGGGGGGACGCCGTTTCAGCGGACGCGAATCGATGGCGTCACTCTTCATGCTCTCCATCCGAGGTCTGGCATCAAAACCGGGTTGCCTTCCCGAGCGCAAAAAAAGCTACCATCACCCGAGGAGGGAAGGTCACCGCGAATACAAGACGCGCCGTGTTTGTTTGATCCTGAAACGGCAACTATCAGCGCAGTAGAGATTCGATCTGGAGGAACATGTTTGGGATCCAAGATGAACGGCAAACACCAAACGCGGGGCTGGCGATGCCAGGGACCAAGGCCACCTCCTCAGCAGGGATGTTGACCGGGTTTGCAGATTCCGAGCTTCCTCTCCTTCCAATTCTCTCGTCATTACACTTCATTCCCAGGGCCTCGACATGCAGCTAGCCTCAAAACTATCGAGATCGGGCGGCGCATCGGTGGCTTATCGACTCCAGCACCTGTGCCCATTGCCCAACGGCAGGTTTTCACCTCGACGATTCTCAACGACTGTGTTCATTGCCTGCTATCCTCCGGCGGCCAAATGAACGCAGCGAAATGAGGCCACGGTCCGGTGACACGCTGTGGCTTACTGTTGCAGTTCCCGTCGGCGTCGGGCCGGTGCCCCTTCTGCAAAACAACGGAACGCAACCGGTGCCGATGGGCAGCACGAGATGGAAACCTCCAAAACCTGGAACGGCCCATTCCGGGGGACCTCACCGAGCTAGGCTTGCTTACATACAATGGCCAAAACCTGGAATCTGCGGTTGGGTGTGACGGTGGAAAGTCGCGAGGTCTGGCCCGACGGTAAAATTGGCGCAAAGTTGCACCAGAGCGTCCCACCGGTAGTGTAGCATGGGGTGATGGGTGTGTCCCATATTAATAACCAGGGTGTGGTCTCGATCCGATCGGGGAGATGACGGGTGGATGGTGTGTGTGGTGGTGGTGATGGCACTTTGTGTGAGCGGAGAGAGTGTGGTACCTGCCAAGCCCGCCAAACGTTGAACATCGACCGACTCTCAGAGGCCACAACTGTCCAGCATGACCAAGCAGGAACTCGCAGGCCGACACAAACCTCATCTCACAGTCCTCGGCCATCACCATTCGGCTGCTTCCCCGCGCATCACCACTCTGCCGCCGATCCAACGGCCTCGACCCGCAAATCCATGTACATGTACCCGCTACCTCGCCCACTGCATCCCGCCATCTCCATTCACATGACCCTCCAAGCAATCCTCTCCCACGTGGCACACACACACACACACAAACAAACGACAAAGACGCGACAAACTCGAACCAACAAAAGAAACAAAAAAGAAAGACCCGTCGCAAAGAAAGCCACCTCATCTCGGGACCGGGCAGCCGTCCGCCGGGATAGCCAACCCAGCAAGGCAAAGACACAGACAGGGAACTAACCGGCAGGCAAGAGCAGGCCTCATGCAAGAACAAACCAACAAACGAAGCCATCCATCAGCCCTATACTGTACGAATGATCTCCCTCAACGTAAAATGAAGCCGACAACCATCGGCACCAGTAAAAAAACACGAGCTGACTCAAATCGGCGCCACCATCTCCCCTCCCGAGCCCGCCACATGAAGCCCGGCTTGGCTTTGTTCAGTCCAGTCCGGCGACGAGTCGAGGGCAGACAGATTTGATGAGTCAAGGCAAGGCAAGGCAAGGTAGTTAAGGTACCCGCGCCCAGCCAGCCAGCCAGCCAGCCACTGATCCAAGACCAACCTACCGTCATCGAGGGTCTGGAACATCAAGCCAAAACAGGTAAACAATCCGCGAGGTGCGGGACGGGAAAGTGATGAGATGGCGGGGGGAAGATGACAGTGGTGGCTTGCGGAGGTTGCCGTCCGTCCGTCAGATGCCGTCCGAGGAAAAAAGAAAAAAAGGATAAAGCAAACAGACAAAAAAACGAGCAAAACTTCTTGGTATTCTCAAGATGGAGGGAGGGAGGCAATGAGAATGAAAAAAAAGGAATAGGGTTGACGGTAGTTCTAAAGGCGGTCCAGAGTTTCGACCTCTCAAACTTGGCTGGACCCCGACACCGAGTTCAGACGAACAAACAAACATGCGGGGAAGAACAAGAACAAGGACAGACAAGGAAGCCTGCGCTTGGCCTCCTCCCTTTCAATTTCACATGCTTCCACTTTCATCTGATCTGCCCTGTGAGGCGATGATGATGATGCCTCGCGCATTACACGCGAAGGGATCGATCAACTCGCCAGGCATTTCACACGCATCACACAAGGTCAAGACGACAGACGAGAGTTTTTAGATAACGTTTTGGATTGTTTTGGCTGTCTTTTTGTGTGACTTTTTAAAATATTTTTGGTTTTTGCAACCGTGACAGCCAAAGAAGCAGGCAGGTAGCGCATCTCGGGGACGCCGGGGTCGTCTCCAAAACCCCCACCAAACCATCCCGCTGTGTGAACACTTTTTGTCCTCCTCCTCCACACCACCTGACCCATTTTCTCCTCTGCTTTCATGCGCACCCCCGCGCCGAAGTCGCCCTCAACTCCTCACACAACCGGGCGAGACCAAAAAAAACACATAGTGGGAGCGCCCACCCCGCGGTTGCCCGCCGGCGCTGCCCCAGCCCTAGTAGAATATCCACACTTCTCTTTCCATGAGTGCGGAGGCAAGTAAAATGCAGACCGTGGTATCATTGTGTGACCAGAAACGCCGCTGGATGATCAAAAAGAGCAAAACAGTAAAAGCAAAAACAATAAAGCGGGCAGGGTTTGACCCACTCCCGCCAGTGTCGACAGCCCGAAGCCTCAGCAGAGTGATGCTTCATGTCGTAAACCACCGTGGCCGTTGGCAAGGCCTAACCAAGTAGTACACGGCAGAGATAACCGTCTGCCTGGCACGAGGCCGTTGCCTCCCGGGTATCGTATGCGAGGATGAGGTATGTGCAGGTCGAGTGAATAGGCATTAGGGTATTGTATTGGTATTACCAGGCCTGCGCTTGGCAGCCGGCAAACGGGTTCTGGAAGTATTGGTCCCAGCTGCTCGGGTTGGTGTCCACGGCCTTCTCCTTCGTGTCCTTCTTCATGAAGGGCTTCTCGGGATACTGCTTCAGGTTCGCGACATCGGTCGACGTGTGCCGACGCTTGAGGACCGCGTTGGCGGTAGACGTCTTTTGGGACCGCTCGCGGAGGAGGTTTCTTCGGAGCGACTCGGTCAGCTCGGTGGCGAGCATGTTTCGCCGGGTGGTGCGCGGCGAGAGGGCGGCCTGGTGGTGCATGCCGGTGGCAGTCACATTGATGGGCTGCGCGGCAGATCGAGGAACTTCGTTGATAGGCCGCATGGGCGGGGCGCGCGCAGTGCCCCTCTTCATCATCAGGGGCGCCTCATCCGAGTCGTTGGGCGACGCGACCAGAGAGGGGCCATTGAGCTGCGCCCTGGTGCGAGGAAGCGCCGAGGTAGACTGCGACGCCATGTTGCCGAGTCTTTGGGTCCGGTCATTATGCGCGAGCATGAGGGTGATAAGCGAGCGCCGCGACGGGAGGTTCGCGCTCGAGTCGACGCGGCGGAAGTTGATCTTGTCCTCGCCCATCGAGCTGCCGCTCTCCTCGGCGGACTCCTCCTCCCAGTCTTCGTCATCATCGTCGATTGCGCTCTCGTCCAAGTAGTCGTCCTCGGTGTCGCTGATGGCCGAGGAGGTGAAGGTCTGCGTGACAACTTGGTTGTTGAACGAGGCCGTCTTCTTTTGCCCGTTATTCGTTGCGGCGACCCGTTGCAGTTGCAGGTGTTGGGCGGCCTGCGGGGAGTCGTCTCCAGAGGAGGCTCCCAGCTGGAACATCTTGCTTCTCGGCTGAGCGGCAAGTTTCCTCGCCTCCAAATCGCGGCTCCTGAAGGACTCTTCGTCTGAGCCCGAAGAGCCACCAAGCGCAAACTTTGCTTGCTGCTTCTTCGGGAGGATGATCTTGGGCGCCGGTGCATCGGTGGGCTCGGGGATCGCGCACGGCGACGGGGCCTTGGGAGCCGACGAGGTAATGCGGCTCACGGGCATCTGAGAGGGCGAGAAGCCTCGGGTGACGATGGTGCGCGGCAGCATCTCGATCTCGGGCTCTGGGGTTTGCTGGGAAGCGACCGAATCGGTCGAGGCATCCTCTGATGTCTCGCACGGCGACTCGGTGGTGGTTGAACCTGATTGCTCAGGCTCTGGGGCGCTGGTCTCCTCGACGGACGGAGAACGCGGGATGATGGGAAGCGGAGCATTGAGGGGCTGCTTGGCCTCCATGATAGAGACGACCATCTTCTCCAGCTCGTCCGAGGTGATGTGACGCTCCCGTCCCCGGCTGCGGCTGCTGGCGCACGAATCCTGCCTCTGTATCCTCGGCCGCACAATGTCGACAGGCGTGGTCTCTGCGCTCAAGTCAACCGCCTCCTCGTCGGCGACTGAGTCGACGCTGCCAGAAAGCTGCGGAAGATCCTCGGCGACCACCGCGCGAGGATATTGGATATCGCGAGGCTGGCTGGTAGCGCACGCCGAGATGAGCATCTCCTCGCCTTCACAGCAGAAAGTCTCTCGGTTCCACAGGCGCCAGCTCAGATTCTCGAGCCGCCTTCCTTGAGCGACTGAGTCACGACACCTTGCGAAGACTGATCGGCGTGGTCAGTAAACACAGCGCGTTGAGGGTGTTGGAGTAAACTCACCGGTCCACATGCTGAAGAGATTTGCGGGGTTTGTTGTGTCGACCTTGTGGATCACATTTGCGTCCACCTGGAGGACGGGAGCCTCCAAAGACATGGGCATGGTGTTTGCGGACTGCTCGAGTGCTCGAGCAGGTTCTGAACGGTAATCAGAAGAGATAGCGAGGGTTGTCTTCGCCACCGTGGTCACAAATGTCGGTTGTCGGATGTTGCTGTCGTGGTTCGTGGTGTGGGTCAGTTGGCGCGATCCTGGGATCTGCTCTGCACCGATAGCGAGATCGAACTCGTCGGTGATTTCGTTTATTGGAGAAAGCACTGGGTGCCCTTTTTGGTCTTCGTGCTGGGATTTTCCACCTCGGTCTCGTCGGGCCGCCTTTCTCAGATAACTTCTAGCGAGTCGTCGAGGTCGTGTCCTGGCGCAAACTCGTCGTCGACCTGGGCGTGCTTCGTGTGACGGCTTGCCGGGTTGTCCGCGGTGAGGTTTCGGATCGTCGACGCTTTGCACGCGTGCTGTGGGCGGTCAATTCCCCTGTCAAAGTCGAGCGGTGTTGGTGAAGCTCAGAGGTGGGAAGGGAAGGTAGGTGTGGTGGGGAGCGGATTGCGAAGTTCATGTATAAGGGAATTGTCGGGGCCCTGGGAAGTGGGCCAGGGCCAGGTGCGTGGGATGCGGGTTCGATGCGCGGTGAATAAAAGCAATTACCAGGGCAGGTACCCACGACCTCCACCCCCTGGTCGATCTCAGTTCCCGGTACCGGTACAATCCTTCGCAAGTCCCCGGCGTACCAGCCAGGGGCGCCGCGACGAGCGATTGGTGGCAAAGGAGGGTGTGCTGTTGGCCGCAGGGGTCAGGGAAAGGCAGGGTACGTACCGAACGAAGTACCGTGGGCGCCCATTGAGACAACCGAGCTGCCGTCGCCTGCCTCCCCGGCCATGGAAATTGGCGATTTTTGTCAAGCTAGATAGAAACTGGTGATGGAATCACGGGGCTCGAATCGCCAATTGCCAGAGGCGCGCGCTGTTTGGCTTTGCGAGTGATGGATTGAGCTGGACACGGCGAGTTTGCGACGGAGAAGCTGGCTGAGGAGCAAATAGGAGCATCCTCGCGCGAACGGACCGAAAACCCTTGGGTTAACCCCGCCGGCTGAGCTTGTCTTAACGGGGCAAGCAGGCGCATAATCAGTCCTAATCAGTCTAGTGCATTAGGTATTCGCTAAGCCACTTTAAGACAGTGCCCCTTCTCAGGTCATGTGCATCTCAGACGGCGTTTCCCACCGGCCAAAACTCCCGACGGACAACGAACGGAACGAGAATCCCATTTCCGTCACCATCCCAAACGGGCACAATTAATTCCCCCGAACAGGCAAAAGCGTAACTCGGTCGCACGTCGAATCCGGGCAGAGTTCCCGGAAGACTAGTTCGACCGCGTTTTCCTGCGGATGTTCGACTGCTGCACATGACGGACAAGTGTGTTTCGAAAACTGCTTTCCCTTCCAATCTGTCCTTCCTTCTCGCCGGCCGTTGCTTTTGCCGTCGCTTTTGCCGTCGTCATTTGGTTCCTCGTTCGAGCAAGGGGCGAGACAAACTCGAGTCGGCGCTTTTCCTGAAACGGCGCTGCTTCCGAGGGAGTCAGGAGGCAGCCTTGCCGCTCCCAAGCAAGTCAGGTGCTCAGCTGGAAAGCCCAAGCCGTTTCCCCCGCAAGTCGCCTCCTCCACTCATCCCGAACGCACGGTTTCCAGGGCTTGGGATTGTGCCTGTTGCTGATCAGCCCGTGATCACGAGCACATTCCGTTGATTGCTTGCTGCCGCCGACTGGCTATTTCCGGTTAGTCGGCTGCGGCAAAGGCGAGGCAATACGCACAGCGGACGACGATGCGCGACATGCCACTGCGCGGCCGCCTAACCTTCGTTATTGTGCACCGGCCACCCAATTGCATCGCTACCGAGGAAGCTGGAAGATCGACATGGCAGCAGAAGGCGGGAGAGACCCAGGGTCAATTCGCCGGCCAACACTGCCGGTGGTCGAATCGATGGTCGCAGGCGGCGTCGTGCTGACACAGCCGGGATGGCGGGCGCTGAGTGGCCACTCGGAGGCCAGCCAGCGCCAGTTTCGCTGGTGATGCTTCTCCCTTCCGTTCCTCTGACCTCGTGATCCAGTTGTCACAGGGCTGCCCATTCCGGTTGCCGCGGTCAACTCCCAACAGCGACTATCGCCACGATGAGACCGGAGTACATACGTACAATATCACAGCCCCCAGCTGTTTGCCATGGCCCCTCCTCGGTTTCCTGGTATCCCGTCTCCAGACCGGGCCTCGCTTGGCTGCTGAGGCTTCAACACCGTCTGAGACCTAACACCGTTTCGCAGAAGGGGTCTTCTCACATGACGCCTTGGTGGCTGGCGCCGACCATCCCACGCCGAGGGCCTGAGAGCCCCTGTCAAAGGCGCAATCTTACCAGCCGCGGGAGGGGCTTCCGGTGTCCCAGAGCCCGATATCACCTGGATCCCTGTTTCCGCGGAAGCGCTCCCGGGCTGTGTTGGTGGTGTGAGAAACGCTGCCTCCTGCCGGATTTGGGACCCTCTCCCTTGTCGTCGTCCGCAACGGTGGAGGAAACCCCAGTTTTTCCCGTCACGGTGGTTGACGCTGGTCACGACGCCGTGGCGCCGGGACGAGACGAAATTGCTTTTTCTTGGCGGAGGGCAGCCAAAAGCACCGAGTTGTCGTTCTGACGGAGATCATCATGGTCCTCTCATCCTGGGATTCGGGTAACTCCGCTGTTTGCGCGGAAGTGCATGCGGTATCCGTATCCGTACCTTGGCTCACAAACAGGTGGGAAATGTGAGATGTCGCCGACCAACAAGTGTGTTTGTGTCAGGCGGCCAGCTCAGATCCGATTTCCTGGGACAGGACAGTGTCCACTTCCCAGAGCTCCGGGACGCAATCAAACCCGAATCCAGCCCGAGACCCTGCAGGGCTCTTGAGATTGCTCTCCGACAGCGTGGTCAGTTGCATCGTCGGTGGTTGAACGATCCATCAGGCATCAAAAACGGAAAGGAGCCTGACCACATGTCCAGGAGCATCCAATCAGTCCCCCAAGAAGCTTCTCAATGCCCCACGCTCAGGGAGTCCCCCCACGTTGAAAGCAACCTTGTCACTCCCGAAATCCTCTCACCACACCTCGTGCTGCTCTCTCGGTCACAGCAAGCGGAAGTCAAAGACGTGCTTTTGAGGATTTTGGTGTTTGATCCTTGACGGCCGCAGACGCAAGCACGTGGCTCAACCAGATACTCGCCAGCGAGCAGATGCCGCTCCCCACGTGAGATTCAAGGAGCTGATCGTCCACCGCATCAGAACCGTGGCCTTCAATAGCTCAGGGGCGCTGAAATTGACCTGAGAACGGGATGAGACCAATCACCTTGTCTGTCTTCTCAAATAACGGCCAAGTACCAGTTACGGGATGGCAAAAGAAACAAAACGCTGAAAGCAAGCCTTCAGTCCCTGCATCGCAGATCCAAAGGGCCAGATCGGGCTGACCACGACCCAGCTGCCGGGAGCCAGTGACCCGTCTATCCCCGGCGGCAGTCAGCTGAAGTGAGAAGTGACAACCGCATAACCGCTGCAGTGGTCAAGGGCCAATTGAGTGTTTGCCGTCGTCAGGAATCTGGCCGCCGTCACCTTTCAATACGGGAATAAAAGTGACGGACCCGAGACGGGCATTTAATTAAGGACAGCACCGACCCGACACCTCGGAGCCAGCCCCCGTGGGGTTACACGGCGCAGCTCAGCTGCAGCCATGACCCCCCTTTTATCATGCGAACGGAATTCGCATCTTTCGTCCGTTTCCAGAGAATACATCCCCTGAAAAAGAAACGAACAAACACGGTCTCCAGAAACAGAAATCGAAACACGATGACCACCACCAACATGCAAAGCCGGCCGGCCGGTCCGTGCAGGCTGGGCCGTCCCGCCTCTGAAGTGAGGCGTCGTCACTGCGCCGCTCTCAAAGTCCCTCTGTCTGTACACAGTAGTAGTGATAAGGGGGGCCAACCCGACCGAACCTCCCCGAAACCCGTCTCAGGGGAACTCCGAGATGGCCCCCAACA
This sequence comes from Parachaetomium inaequale, assembly GCA_033296685.1. Classification (NCBI taxonomy): domain Eukaryota; kingdom Fungi; phylum Ascomycota; class Sordariomycetes; order Sordariales; family Chaetomiaceae; genus Parachaetomium; species Parachaetomium inaequale. The sequence goes on from MU854331.1 coordinate 80,854, forward strand.
ACTCGCAAAAGTTCGGGAGAGGAGGTTCGTGAAACCCCCACATTCGTCACCCCCAAAGGGAGAGAGAGAGACGCGGCGTTTGGCAGGTGTGCCAATGCGGCTATCCTACGGACAGGGGTTGAGAGATGCAGCTGTTTGGTTCCGCAGCGTCCGCCACGTTGTTTCTTGCCACAGGATGCGAGGCGCATGGCTGTGTAACTAGATGTGAGGATCTGGCGAGGGCGAGGCAGGCAAAGACGCCGTGCGACCTCGAGGCTGCCATCGTGACTTACTCCGTATGGGACTCGAGTTGGCCGGCCCGCCCGCCTCGCCAGCCACGTCCGAAGGGCCGGCCGCCGCCAGCCTGTGTTGTGTGTGAGGTCAGGGCTGGCCGCCTCGCTGGCCTGTATGTCTGGACATTAACTAACGACAGGTTACTCAAGACTGTCCGGTCTTTGTGTAGCCACAGGCGCATTCCGCATCGTACTTGGATCGAATCGAAACTGCCCGTCGGGTATCGGCGTCGGGGGATGTGCGCGGTGCGGTGTTTGTCTGTCTGCTGACGGCTGCTGGATGTTGACACGACTTACACACAGGGAGATGGCCATCGGTACGTGCGTATCGATTTGGCGGCTGCCTTTCTGGTGAGATTTGGTCATTTTTGATGACCCTGTTCCTTACCGTCTGACTACTTGTCCAAGCCGGCGTCTTGCATCGCCTAACTACATACATATGGCCCTCTGCTGCACAGTCTATCGACGGCGATTGCAGATGATGCGTGGCCGACGTCGAGGACTCGACGACGCGTCCCCCCGTCGAGTTGTGGAATTCGAGATTAGCGAGGCTTGGAGTCTCCACCCGGGGAACGGTGGGAGGAGATCCACGGGGGTTTCGGCCGAGTCTCACCGAGGGGGAAACGGAGGGCACACCGGGTGTTTCGATCCCGCGGATCGTCATGTTTCGAGACATTCAAACGAAGGACTGATCAGCTGTGCAGTCAATCGATTCAAGGTAATTCCGAGTCATTGCTCTTGAACAATTCCCGATAATTCGTGCTCGCCGAAAAGAGAGTAGGCATGGTGAAGGAAGAATCCCCGTCCCCATACGCACCAATCACAATTGGGAGTGTCATCCAGATCCAGGCCCGTTGTTTTGAAGAGACACATCGCTTTTCCATCCGATGGCCCATTGTGCCGCAGAACGGGCAGCGTGACGGACAAGAATCCAGGCCGGACAACAACGAACCCCGGGTCGAATCCCTGGGCGTTGCATTCCACGTCTTTGGTGACCGAGCCGCGGGGCCGGTTCTGGCGCGGCGAGCATCCTTGCGTTGCAGAAAGGCGAGGCCTTCGCTTCGCCGAGCCGGGTGACGGCGACGTCTCGAATCCATGGGCACCTGTTGAAGGGTTGATGAAAAGACCCGGGATTAGTTAATCGATCCTCCCCGCAGTTCCGTCCCGACGGTTATTCACCGGCCCCCGGTCTCACATCGCATCGCAGCTGTCAAAAAAGGCGACGAAATTTACCCGGCACGTGCAGAAATTGTTCGTCCTTTTTTTCTCTTGGACCCCTGCCCGAAGACCGGCTTTTTGGTTTTCCAGAACATTGCGGAGCCCTGGACCCCGACCTCCCGGCGCAATTATTTCCCTCGGCCCCTCGTCTTCCTTGCTGCCCGGCGACGGCCCGACTCCCTGGTGGGACGCGTCTCCATTCTGACGACAGAGGCTGGGTTGTTCGAGTCGAGAACGGGGGTTTGCAAATTTGCCAGCTTGGCGAGAATGGCTGTGTCCGAGCCGGTTATTGGAACGGTTAGTGCAAAACTCGAGAACTGTGTGTGACTGTGTGTTGGGTGGACAGCTCCACATCCACGTGTGCCCTGATGAGACGATGAGATGTGGCTCGTGCGGTGTTGCGGCGGAATGGCTTTCGGGGTGACGGATGTGGCGCTCCAACCTAACCTGGAACCAGCGAACCTCAAATCAACGACCTCCAATTGGGGACGGCTTTTGGCAAGCTGCAACTGCAATAGCTGCTGTCCGTCATTCTGGCCCGACGAATGATCGACTGCGCATGACAATTATTGATCGTGTTCTAGGATTGATTTTCTAGCCGTTTCGCTCTCGACCACTCCGAAGCGTCGAACCCCAGAGCCATCTGCCTAAGTCGACTCCATCAGTCAAACCTTGTCACCGCCACCGGGCATGTCTTTTCTCTCCAGCAGGAAGCCCGAGAGCCAAAGGTTTAGATGCTGCCGTCCCTCCCGCCTCACCGCTCGCACACCGCCTGGCCGTCTCCGCTTTCTTGCCTAACCGCGTCTCAGCGACTGGTGCATCCCATCCAACCGAGACACCACCAGTAAAACTCTGTTGTTTCTCTTTTTTTTTCCCGCCGAATCTGTCGGAACAGAGGATGCCGCAAGACTTGGCCCCTCTCAAGCAACAAGCCCTCACTGAGAACGACCAGAGCCGAGCCGAGGCCTCTACCTCACGCTCCGTGTTGAGGCGCGGGATTCAGCGGGTCCCCGCCCCGCCTCGGCTCCCGGGCAGCCCCGGCTTCACGGAGGAGAATGAAGAGGGGCAACTGACACTTGACGAGTCCATCTGATGAAGCAGCAATGGAGTTTGAGGCGAAGGACCACGTTTCGTGACGCGTTCGTCCTTTTTTATCCCGGCAAACTCCCCTTTTCAGGAACAACAGCCTCAGTTGGCTGGGATAAACCCCCAAAGCCCCATGTGTCAAGAAGGCGGCAAAGCCCTGTGGAGAGGACAAGACAACTGACTAGGTGACTCTTCGAACCCACAACGGTCGGTGGGTTGCAACACACCCGCGGAAACAAAACATAAAATAGAGACTCGTTTTTTCCGATTTATCTTTTTATTTAATTTTCAAATACCGCAGACCGGCTCGACTTTCCCAGGATAGCCCCGTGGAGTATCAGCCGGCGTTCGTTAGCGTTCCCACGAGGACAACCTCCAAAGGCAAGACAGACAGATCCCGATGCTTAGCATCCGGGGCCGTCGCAACCGTTGCATTGCCGCCAATACACCGGTAGCATTGCCCTGGAATCACTATGGAATGTCAACTGTTCGCCCGGGCGCCGATCGACCGTTTCGAATTGAGCTGCGGAATACGACAAGAGAAGGCAACGTCTGGAACCTTCAGCTCCGCCTGCCCCAGCCGCAGCCCGCATAAGCGGTCCGGCAATGCGGCGCCGTTGCGACCGTTTCCTTTCTGACAGCAGATCCCGTCGGTACTTGGCCAGTTTAGCCGCTGCAGAAGAAGCAGTCACAAGGCTGTCGAAGTTCTCAGCCCTGTCTCGAGCCTGTGTTGGTTGATGCTTAAAATACTTTGGACATGTCCCACGACCACGACAATATCAATGTGGTTCGCAACTTCACCATCCGTCCACCATACATGTCTCACCGCCATTACCCGCAAGACAGGCGGGATACGGGATGGATGCCTTTCTTCCCGATTACAACTCAACTCAAACATGGTTGGGTGAAATGGACCTGATGATCTTGACTCGGTGTACGGGGAAAGGACGAAGTAGGGTCACAGCAACCCCCTTCACCCGTTCGTAGCGGTCGTTTCAGGGTCCAACGCGAAAACCCCGAGAGAGGGTGTGCTCGTTGAGACAACTGGACCCTGGGCCGGCCGCTACAGCGACTGCCGCGTGTAAAAGTGCGTTGTCCAGGGTGTGGTCAGTCGGGTCGACAGCTGGCCAGACACGCCTGGGTCGTGACCCCCTCGGTCGGGGATCGATCACAGGTCGTTTTCTTTCATCTCATCAGCAGTGACTTGCTCATCCATTTCCCCAGATTCTCGGCTGCAGATCATATGCTCGGCACGGAATTGCAGCGGGCGGGCGGACGGGGCAAAATGCACGGGATTGCCTGTCCATCCTTTGCCGCTCAGCTTGCCGCGCCACTCAGGACTCGGTCATGTGCACCCTTTTTTTGCATTGACTCTGCCCAGGCGGCGGGCGCAGCAAGCAACCCGTCTTTTTCGTTCGGCAAACCCACAGCCAGCTTGTTCGAGACCCCGTTGCCGGTGGTTCGGCCAGTCAGTGCCTGATGAGGAAGCTACGAAACTCATTGGGACGGGATCGCAAGCGAGGTCGCCGCCGCCGTGGTGCCGCCGAGCGGCGGGCAAATCGTCAAGTGACTGCTTGTGTTTTCGTTGGCCCGTCTTTCCAGCCTGGGTCGGGTCCCGTTCTTTGTCACACGGGTGTCGAGCCCCGCTCGGCCGTTGCTGACGATGGTGAGCGATACGTGCAAATGCATTTGTCTTCGTCAGCAAAGCGGCGGGCGAGTCTGTCGCGTTCCCCGGATGGGCGCGCTGCGCTGCTGCTGCTGCTGACGGTGATCACGCGATGCCGCAAGCTGGTCAAACCGGCCGGAGGAATCCCACCAGACACCCACTGAGGATGGCAACGGGGAGACAGGACCGAACAAGCGAGCGTCGCAGGCTCCTCTCCGGGACGACTCCCAGGCGATCCCGCAGAGTTGGAATTGGGGTACTTTGGGAATCCCACGTGGCGGATATTGCGCCGGAAGTGCGGGACTCGGTGACGAAGGAGCAACTGGAGGGAGGAATCATGAATGACACCCGACCGACTGCAGCCCGGACCGGCAATGCTCTCTCCATCTCTGTCTGATGATCTGATCAGAGTCCAGAGGACTCCCGTCGCTCCGCTCGCTGGCAAGCCGATCCGGAGGCGAGATTGCGGTTTCACCGACCGGCTGCCATGTGCAAGGTCCCGTGTACCATGAACATGGCTCGATGTATCTCGACTCTCGGGCCAAGCTTTGGTTTGGTGTTCAGGCTGATTCCACGAATCTGGGGAAGCTGGGGAAATTTCCAGGCTCTTCTGGAGTCCTGGGCCGGAGTTTACAGGGGAGGGTCGTGGCTGCGTTAGTGGCCGATGATGGGCTGGGGCTCCAGTTCAGCCACTGCAGCCCCCCAACTTCGGCGTTCTCTCTTTTTGTCCAGCGCCGACTTCTAATTCAACGACAACATAAAACCTAGATTCAATGTGAGACAACAGCACGGCTCGGCCAGGACCCGGTTCGGCCGAGGACGAAAGCAAGCAGAGACAAGGCAGGCTGCATCCGATCGATTGTCCTCCCTTACGAGATTCTTCGAGACACGATGCTGCGGGTAGGCTGCGCCCAGACAATTGTCGTTGCAGGTGGTTTACCTAGGTACCTGAGTTCCCTGTACCTTTTTTCCGACTTTGCGACCTCAATTATATCCTTATTATTTTTTCGTTTCTTTCTTTTTCCTCATTTTATTTTATTTATCGTCTTCCGTTTTGTTGACGCCTTGGCTGTGTGTGCCTTTGCCTTGCACAGACCGAGGACTCGGATCTTGAGTCTCACCACTGACGGCGGCGAGTACCTCTACCAGACGCGTAACAAACGCCTGCCGTCAGCAACATGGGGGCCGTTGTGGCGGCATAGGTAGTCTCGCTTTCTACGGCCAGCCATCCCGTCTCGATTCGTCGCCTTACTAATCCCCTGGGACGAAGCAGACATCGAACGGCCAAGCAGATATCTAGTGGGCGGCACAACACCCCTTTGTCAATTCTCCCAGCTGGCGTGCTGGTGTGCCCATTACACCCAAGCCGCGGCCATTGATCTGCATCCGAACCACCGCTGAGTTCTTGTCCCGGCAGTTGGCTTCTCGCGGCGCAATGCTTCGGTGTCGAATCGGGTTGCCCGGCCATTGGCTACGGTTGGCCATCTGAGCGCTGGTGACTATTGCTTCAGCCTGGGACCGATGGTGGTACCAACGCTGTGGTCTGCTCCGACAGTATCTCGGCCATTCAGATCTTCTCGACCGCCTCGAGCTGAGCCAACACCATACCGTCTATACGACGCTGGTCTCGCCATCTGACCCCTAATTCCTCTCACTCGGAATCCGACGAAGCCGCCGTGCGACCATCCTGAACCCAGCGCCGCGGACTAACGAGGGGAATGGTATTGCAGACCATCTATCACGAACCGACACCTCTGCCATGTTACATTTCAACTCTCCCCGGCGCAACGCCAGAGGCTGCTGTCAATCTCGCATCTCCTGATGACCTCATCCACCTGAGCCTTCGAGACGACGCCGTACAACCCCAGCGCAAAGTTCCGCCAATGCCACGAGCGATCGAACGAGGTCCGAAGACATGCAGCGGCGCCGACAATACCTTCATCTCCCGTGCGACAATGCTGATTCAAGGACCGGCACGAGTTTCCCAAGGAGTGACGGCGCAACTCACTACCGAGTCACCGGGACCGACTCGGGCTTCTCACGGTCGACTCGGCAGATCCGGCTCCTGTGTTCGGGCCCGGGGCATCCTCGACTCCTGCGGGTTTCGGATGAAAAGGGATGATCTGGTCATCCGGTGATGCCTCTGTCATCGACGTCAAGGTTGTCACTCGCGACCTTCAATCTATCGTCAGCATGGCGCATCTGCCCCCTTTTTGCAACCCCCTCGCTCATACTTTTGCTTGCGACTCCCAGAAAGTTGTCGCCGACGACCTCGACTTTGCCGGTTCAGGGGCATGCCGTCGTCACCTACACGCGATGGGCCGCCGTCCGGATTACCACCGTCAGAGGTATGCACGGCATATATTGCTGACCTCAGAACTTACTTGCGCCACACTCGCTGAATCCCTGGCTCGCATCTCACCACCTCTCTCCGGGGAACCGCCCGGCGCTATGACGCTAACGCCTCGGTCCGTTCCTCTGTTCCGCCTATCAAACATGATTTGTGAGTTTTCCCTGGGGCGGTCGGTGGTCAGACGAACAGGCTCAACCGTCAGCAATCGGGTCACACAAGACACCGTTCAACGGTCCAATGGGAATCCGTCCCGGGGGACCAGGTGAGCAGTTCGGTGAAGCTTTGCCACTGGCTTGCTTGGGGGGAAACAACCAATAACGGCCGAGCGGTCTCGCGGATCGGGGGAGAGGGGATCTCTTTTTCTGGAACTGGTGCATTGGGGTTGCCAAATCCAGCCCTACGCAACCCAAGTGGGTTGCAGCTTACCACAGTACCGACGAAGTCGTCAAGTGCCGTCTGGGTTGTCCTGCAGACTGAAAGATATTCGCCCTTTTTGTTTGACTGATTTTATCTTCGTTTTCGCCTCAACTCCGTTTTTGACTTTGTATCCCTGTCCCGATATCTCGATCTTGCAAGCTCCAAATCACCCGCATCTGCCCGGCATCTTCGAAGCGTGGTTGGACGGAGTTGGCTGCTTTCTGCACGCAAGACGGACCTGAAGCGTTAGCCTCCTCTTCAAACTCTTGACCGCCTCTTTTTCTCATCCCGTATTTTTTCTAGTGTCCCAAACTTCCCGCTTTTCATCACATGATGGTTGGTTGGCTTTGGTGTTGTCCAGGCGCAGCAGCCCGGACGAGGTACCCTTCGAATCGCAGGCTGATGAGGCCTGTCTCCGCGCAGGCTAAATCGGCCGGTTAAAATGTTCGTCTGGGACGGCAGCCGACTCGTCTCGCTCGCTGGGGGCCAGCTGACAGGCTGCGAGAAGGTCTCAGCCCAACCTAAAATTCTCCTTTTTAGCCGGCAGAATGCGCGGTGCCAGCCTTGTGGCGACCGACCCAAGACGCCGGCAGAGCTGTTGAAACATCCAACTGCCCGCGCTTGGGCCGCATCACGGATCGCGGGACGCGGTTGTCCACCGTTGCGCGGAACGCGCCAGCGCGCTTCTTCCCTTCGACTTCCCACCGTTGGTGGGTTTTTGACTGTCCGGTCCCAATTTCCCGCTGTGGGACCTGGTGACGAGAAGTCTTGCGATCACGGACCGGCTTCTCTGACTCCTGTTTGGCGGAAAGGAGTTCACTAACTTTGAGGGCGTCTTGGCTGATGGCTGTCGTGGCCATGACTTCGTTGAGAGATTTGCTTGGGGATGAGATCTACGAGTGAACTGGGGTTTGTCTTTTTCTCCATCCTGGCCTCTACCTTTTTCTACATCGCAAAGGCCCCAGTCTATTTTCCGTGCTAGTACCGTTCAAAGCATGAAGTCAGCGGTGACCTCGGGTTGTTCTCAAGACTACCCATATCAACCCTTACCCTGACTGGCACTCGACATCTGGCGACATCGGCGCGGCTTCGCATCGTCCTCTTGCTTTTCTCTCTGCGCGCATGAAATGAAACTTGCTCATCGCATTGAACACAGCCCGGTCTTCGGCTGCACCGCAGCCCATCATCATCACCGGCCAAGCGAGTACCAGCTGACTGTCCCAGCCGCGTCTTGCCCCCCCTGAACGCGGGGACGAGGCGGGGAAGCAAGGGTCTGAAAGGCTGAGAGCCGGGGTGGTGGAACCATTGCGTGCTCTGCTCTCTCTTCAAGGTTCACCAAACTCGGTCTGTCCCATGGTTCGCGACAAGAGCATCGCGGCGCTGGTTCGTGACGAACCCAATCACAGCGCGTTCGCCTTCCACGTCTCCCCCTCTCTCCCAAGCGCGCTCTGTCCGCCACCCCCGTGCCGCACCGAACTCCGCGCGGCGTGATGAGGACTAATGACCCTTGCCCGTGACCGGAGGGCATTGGCAATGACAACCAACTGTGGACGGACGCCTTCGGCTTGGTGAAGCGAAGTTCCCGGACCGGATCTGCAGGGACCATCACCCGCCTGTGTGCCCCTATCCTCTTTTGGACATCGATGTCCAAAAGGAGGGGGTTACACAACACCATCCTCCCACGAACTGTAACCCCCACCACCACCGGATCAAGCGCCGCGATGCGTGGGTGTCTGTGTGTGTGCGTGGGATGTGACGACCCGGTATCCCGCCGCACTGGGCGCTTGAGTTGACCTAGGCCATGCGCTTTGGCCGAGGGCGGAGGTCTGAGGTCTTCACGTGAGGGTCACGGCTTGGGGGTTGTGGCCAGCCAGGAGGAGGCCGTGTTGGCAAATCCTGAAACATTTGGGGAGAAGGGAGACGAAGCACACGGGGATTGCTTTGGACGATGCCCACCACCGCACCAAGCCCCGTCCGTCACTGATACTCCGGCTGCGGCGCCTGTGCCGCGCGCTGAACCGATCCTGCCGCGTACCTCCCTCGCTCGGCGGCGCCGCGCCCTCCTCTCCGTTTCGTCCCCCCTTTTCCGAGACGAAGTCCAATGGGGGGGTTTTGCGCCGCGCTTCGTCGATTGATGGGAGAACACCTAGTAACTACGCACTTCCACATGCAAGGGAAGACGGCACTTGGGCACACTACTGAAGCTTCGCATCCATCCCCCGCTTACCCACCACACTACACTCCAGGTTTGAGAGGGGGTGGCGATTTTGGGCGCGCGCTGAGTCGCTTACGAAGACTGCGTGCATATGTAGATTAAGACTCCCCTCCTCGCCTCAACCTGACCCGCTGGAACCGGTCAATCGGGCCAGGCGGGTCGGTCTCCCGGCCGGCCGACACAGTAACGTTATGTCGTTGGGTGTAGTACACAGTAGGTCATGAGAGGGAGGGAGGGTTGCGCTGGAGTCGATCAGCGGGTCTTTTTACTCTCTATATTCTCTACTTTGCAAGATCTGGTGTGGATGGACCCTTTACTCGGGACGACGGGTCAGTGTGTGCTTCATGTCCCGCTTAAATAGGGCTGGTCCGGTGTAGACCCTGAAGTCTGCCTTCCTAAGGTACCTCGGGGGGGGAGCGCTGCTACGCTTTGTTGCGGCGGGAGGTGGCGGGGCTGGGATCACGAGGTGCCATCTGAAACAGGCTGGAGTTGTGGTTGGATGGTCGGCCAAGGGAGGTTGGCCCCCTCGCTGTGTTGGTGGCTTTGCGAACGTGACCTGTGTTTGGTGTCCGGGTACATGTGTAGTCTTGGTGAATTGTCTGCCTTGCCTTGTGGATTGGGGGAAGTGTCTTGTCTGCCTTGTTTGCGAGAGTGCAAGTAAGCAAGGCTTGGAAGGAAATCGCTTACACTCTCTGAGTGGTGACGATGGGGCGCAGACATGGATTGAAGCACCAGTCGTTCAGGGCTGATGATTGATGCCTTTAGCAATGCAATACTGGTAGTTAAAGCAGCTCCTCGTTGCAAAGGCCATTATTGGCCAAACCTTGACGAAATGAAGCGACTCGACTCAAGTCAAAGACCTTCCGTAACCCGATGGTGTGGCATTGTTGTCTTCTTGTCTATTTATCGTTGTAGCTATGATCAAAGAGACACTTGTGACAGACTCACTCTCGAGTGAAACCCTTATGGGACCTCTTTTTCTCTTACCTCCGTTCTGTATCACAGGTACTAGGAGAGTGTTGGTCACAGTTCGGCCTGCTCAGGGACACCGCATTGACTGATTTGAACAGGCAGATTAAGTCTGCTCCGTGAAGCTGCATGTTCTTTAACTCGCCCTATAACCTGAACCTGGACGCAAGGCCCTCTTAAAATGCAGCAGTTGCAGATCAGATTCGACAGCTGCTGGATGTGGCAAAATACCTCGCGCAAATGGAGGCCGTGATATAGGAACTCCCAATCCGAGGGTTAGAAGGCCTTGTCTGATGGGAAAGGTAAAAGAACAGAAAAGTGGAAAGAGAAGACAGGAAGTCGGCGGTGAGGTGCTCAATAGAACCGCTTCGCCTTGATATCACCAAAACAGGGATGGCATCCTACAACACTTGAACGACACGAAAATAGAGGCTGTCTCAACAGAGGTAATATCCTACGGTACGGCTCTGGAGTCAAGGTCAAGCGGTGTAAGGTCCATACCGCCGTGTACACAATGCTGGTATATATTGTTCGTACCCATTCGGTATCTGCCGTGTGAACGCTGGAAAAGACCCGAGATGTCCGCTTTGGTCGATAGTCAAAAATGGGGTAAATGTATAAGTATATTAGGGAATCACCCTGGAGAAGGTAACCCAGGCCAAAGTGAAAATCGTGCTGTTCAAGGGCCCCCTTCATCAGACTTTCGACATGCTCGGGGTCGATATGGAACCCGAAGACCTCGAGGGTGTCATGTTTCTTATCCGGGCTCATGTTGCTAGGCTGGCAATGAGATGATGAAAGGATCGTCAGTGCTTCTGGGCCAGTGAAGCGGAGAGGGGAGTATCTTGGGGTGAATTACTTCAGGTAGTCAGCTACAGGACAGGACAGTTGGTAGTGAAGGCGGGGTTCATCGCAAGGGGCTATAGGTTCTTGTTTCAAAAGGTTCGAGAACGACAACCTAGACAATGGATGGTTCCCCATGTCCGAGTTAGGATGCATAGTCCAATGTAATATTGTCTCTGGGGTTTTCTTAGCCGGGAGAAAGGAGGCCTGGACTTCGAGTGACCTTTCTTCAACGCTTCTGCCAGAACGAGAACTCGACCATTTGAGTTATTGATGTCAGCGGAGGTGCAGGATGTAGACAGTCGACTCCGTTGTTTACCGTCTTATCATCTATCTCCTCCTTGGCGTGGTGCCCGCAAGCTGACTTCATGAGAGGGAGGTTCCCCGTCACGAACACGCACTTGTATCCTGTGGACTTGAGGTCCAGCGAGGCTGGCCTGGATGTCGCCAGTTAATGTTACCTGATATGCTCTCTCTGATCATCACAGACGTAGTTGTTGACGTCGTCTCGAGGATTCGTTCATTAGGGCGTGTATCATATTGGATGAACCTGACCATGACCATGACGAGGGCTTCTCGATCCTGGCCCTCTACAGTTTTGCTATAGGAGCCTATTGGCTTTCCTCTAGATGTTGCCATAGGCACGATCATCGTGGAAGGAGCTAGAAGGAGCCCAGCCGTACGTGACAGCAACATCGCTACAGTGCCTGATCGAGGACGTCAAGATAGCCAAAACCGCAGATGATTATCATGTCAGATGTCGAGCAGGCTCTCGATTATCCGGCTATCCCCTCGTTACAACGCTGCCACCCGTGATGAGCTTTAACTACCCGCGAGGTGCGAACCTTTTTGGACGCCGATCACCATCGTGTGTAACCGTGCAACCAGTACTCCCACTCGGATGTATCTGGATACATGCTGAGAGAAAAGGACCAAGTACTGTCGCCACCCCCGGATCGACGGTGCAGGATGGCGAATGCTTGACGTGCTCGAGGGACATGTCCCGTCACTTGGGCCAGGGGCTCGGTATTCCAAACTGTCGATGCAGAAACAAGCAACTGGTGAGAGATGGGGAATGGAGGCTTGCCTGGGCCGATGGTAGATGCCGCGGTGGGATTTACTTGGTAGTCGACGTCAGAGGTTGGGTCGCGTGGGGTTTGGTGATTCACATCTGGCAGGTGATTGCTGCGGCTCTGCGATGGGATTGGGTTGTTTGCGGGGAAGTTACTCGGGGATCTGCGTTTTGGGGTGCCAAATCGCGATTCCGTGCAGCAAGCCAAAGAGCCTCCAAGTTCCAGGTCGTTGTCCAGGCCGTTGTGCTTGGGTCTTCTGAGACCTGTGACCCCCCTGAAGGTTGCCGTGCCCCTTATCCTACAACTGGCAACTCGTGCGTGGTGGGATGCGGCATTTCCTCTCCCATGGTAGCCCGATCTTCGATGTTTGCCGTTGTTCGATGACCTCAAAAGTTCATCCATGTGCCCAAGAAGCAACGTCCCGAGGAGTTGGGACTCCAACCACTGGAGCAGCGGTGACGTATAGGATCCAGCGATTGGTGAAACATCAGTGGAGGCTGGCAATCAACCACAACCCTCGGAAGGTTGGTAGTGGGATCAACGGAAGCGTTCCCTTCTCTTTGGTATTCCTGCTTTTCATTAATAAATGACGGATAAATAATAATAAAAAGGGAATATTGTTTTCTTGGTGATGAACATCGAAAACGGAGCAAGACGGGACCCACGGAGGTTACTGTCTTTGGCCCCTGACCAGGCCATCCTCGGTTCTAGCGCAGCCAATGGCAATTGATGAACCGGGCCGACGATTCCCAAAGGGGGAAGGCATGCCCAGAAGAACCCAGGACTCTTGGGCTCGGCGACCTTCTGGAAGCAGCATGGAAGGGGTCATTTCGCCAACTCCTAACGTTAGCCTCGGCGATGGAGCACGGGTACTTTGTCCACTTCGCAGTGAAGTGTGCCGACTGGGGTGTTTGGCGCAGAGACCCACGCCGGTCAGTCCCAGCTTCCAAGTGACGGCCGCTGCCCCCTGCTAGCCGTTCGGGAGAAGCCCGAAGCGTGAGCTCACTTGATGAGAGATGAGCCCAGGCTCTTTGGGGTGTGTCGGGGCTGCCGACTCCGTACCTTTTTAGGGAACGCCCTCCTGATCGCTGGGTAGAGGATCCTCGTTCCGGCTCCTTCCGGGGAGAAGGGGAAGACGATCGGCGAACTGTTCTCGTCGGGCCGACACGTCAGGACCACAACGGTGTGTCCACTCCCCTGTCTGTCCAAGCATGATGCAATGCCCAAGCGGCCGAGGCGCGCCGCGCAAGATCGGGCCGATCATATGCAAAGCAAGCATAAGCATTGCCCCCGATCCCAACTGAAGGTATGCCGAGGCCACCTCATCTCGGCTGGAAGCAGCGGAAAGTTTGTGATCAAGGCCAACACACAGGACTCTCGGGGCCCCTGAATCTTCCCCGGATTTCGCTAGCGCTGAGGGGCCAGGGGCGGGCTGCAGTTGACATCTGAGACTTGACTGTCCGAGCACGGCTTCGAGAAGGACGAGCCCGGGCTGGGCTTGAAATCGGTTCAATGTCCGGAGCGTACCGGTACTTTGAGCTGTCGTCTCTTGTTGGATTGCATTGGCGCAACCTTCTGGGATTTGTTTTCATATTCTAACAAAACGGAGATGATCGTTGCCTTCATCGAGGAGGACCAGTGCAGTGGGGCGGCGCTAGACAGGGTCAGCAGCTTCAGTTCTCCCACATATTACGTCAATAAAAAGGGGTTTCCCGACTGAGTGGCTCTTCTTCCAAGCAGCTTGTGGTTTCCAGGACACAGGATAGAAAGGGCGTTTGGTGGACCAACAAACTGAGAGGTCGAAACAGGAGCGAAGCAAATAATTGCTTCAACCAAGAAGCGAGCAAAACATCTGCTAACAATCCGATTGACAGCGCATATCTAAGGAAAGAAGCCTGGCTGTAGAAGACATGAGAAGGGCCTTGATTTCTTGACATTCAAGTTCTGTCAAAAGAGCAGTCTTGAAAGTGGGCAGACCTCAGCTTCCGTCGGCGAACACAATTTGAGATGGATGGCAGATGCTCGCGGCTTCCTCACTTGTTGAAGCCCCACTTCTATATCGCCCGTGCGCACAATGACTGCCCCACCTTCAACGTCGTTCCTGCATCGAGAACAATTGGAGAGTGAGTGACTCATTCTGAATCACACTTCTTACTCCTCGCCGTGCCCTTTTTTGCCGTGGTGCATCCTGGCTGAGGTCCGGTCTTGCCATCGGCTGTTGGTTCTCAGCCGCTTTAAAAGTGCTTTAACGGTTCGAGTTGGAAGGTTGGGAAGTTGGATGAAAGGAGTGGTGGCGAGAAGTTGGCATTTGGCATTCATTTGGCATTTGGAAGTCAATTGTGACGACTGCTCTCGTTCTTTACTGCCGCACTCTGTGCAGCAGTTTTCTCCATATCACGATTCTCTCTTCACCACCTCTACCACCCATATCTCATTATCTCAATATCCAGGAATTTCATCGCTCTCACAATGATGCCCATCCGCCCCCGCGGCAGTGCCTCGCCCAGATCCAGCAGACAGGTCGTTGCAGAGGCCCCGCTGTCTCGGGTCGTGCCGAAACCAGTCCCGGAGCGAGAGGCCAAAGATGCGAGGGGATACCAGATCGAGCAGCTGAGACGCCGCTTCGCCCCGAAGGAAACTGATCTCGGCCACGGGGACCTTTCCCTGCTCTTCAACCTGGCCCCTTCTGACCCGGACTTCCCTTTCGACCTTGCCCATCTGGAGTGCGACCTTCGAGTCCCAGGGGGGTACCCAAAGAAGCCACCCCAGCTTCAGGTCAAAAACAAGGACATCCCCCGAGGGTTCGCCATCAACATCGAAAGGGGCTGGGACGCTCTCGTCCAGGAGAAGCGCGGCGCCACCCTGCTCTCTCTGACCAATGCTCTGGACAGAAGGCTAGAGTCGCTGCTGTCGGAGCAAAAGGCCGAGACGGTCAAATTGACCATATTCAAGGATACGCGCCATCTGGATGCTGAATCGGTTGCCGAACCAGTCGCACAGCCGGCCAAACCGGTCCCCAAACCGCCCGTGAGCCGGCCATACATCCCCGAGGAGTCGTATTCGAGAGACCAGATTGCCCAAGCAAAGGCACGGCGGGCTCAGGATGTGAGGCAGCTCGAAGCCCGCATGAGCCGCCTGCCAGTCTACCAAAAGTCTAGCGACGGCATCATCTACACCCTGTCCCTGGAACCGAAGCGCAGGGCCAGCCTCCCTGTCGGCCTGCAGCCGATCCAATCCGTCCAGCTCATCATCCCGCTTCTTTACCCTCTACAGCCACTGCGGATCCTGCTGAACGATGTCGATTTCGAGGACGCCGAGCCGATCGAGGAGCTCTTCGTGCAGAAGGCGGCCGAGCAGAAGCAGATGTCCTTGACGAGCCATCTGAACTATCTCGCCCAAAACCTGCACACGCTGGCAAAGCAAGCGCAGAGGCCGCCTGCTGAGGCTGTCCCAGCCCCTGAGGTCCGAGATGGCGCGGACCAAGAGGAAGAGGAGGCTGAGCACACGTCCACGTTGGACAAGGGGAAGGGCCATGTCCATGTTATCCCTCGGCCGCCAGAATGGGCTCTTGACGACGGCACCGACTCGTCTGAAGATGACTCCTACGATGACGACGACGAGGATGGAGGGGCCGCAATTGAGCCAGCCCACGCTGGCCCCAGCCTGCCGACTCAAACGCCAGAGCGCGGGACGGCAATGTCATTCCCCTCCATCGAACTGCACGGGATTGAGCTCCTTCAAGTCTCCGTCCTCAGCCTCAACGTCAAGTGCGACCGCTGCAAGACGCTAAACGAAATAACCGGCTTGAAAGACAACCTCGAGAAAGCTAGCAGCTGCAAGAAGTGCGCCACCCTTTTCACTCTCCGCTTCCGCCAGGAGCTCATCCACCAACACTCGACCCGCGCCGGCTTCATCGACGCAACCGGCTGCACCATAGCAGACCTTTTGCCAAGGTATGTACCCCCTCCCCCCTTCTATCCCCAACAACTTGAATCTAACCTCCACCCCCCAGCACCTTCACTCCAACCTGCGCCACCTGCTCCACCCCCTCCAAAACAGGCCTGACCTCAGTCCGCGGCGACACCACCACAAACGTCTGCCGCGACTGCCACGCCCGCTTCACCTTCTCCCTCCCCGACGTCAAGTTCCTCGCCTACGCGCCCGGCGCGCAGCAACTGCTGCCGCCCACCACGGGCCCGCGCCGCAAGCAGGAGCGCCTGGGCCTGCACGCGGGCGAACCGCTCCCCGACCGCGGGGCGTGCGAGCACTACAAAAAGAGCTTCCGCTGGTTCCGGTTCTCGTGCTGCTCGAAAGTGTACCCGTGCGATAAGTGCCATGATGGGGCGGAGGCGCACGAGAATGAGTGGGCGGCGAGGATGGTTTGTGGGTGGTGTAGTCGGGAGCAGAGGTTTAGTGTGGAGAGTTGGTAAGTGTTCTTCTTTCATTTCTCCGCCTTATATCCTCATTGTGGTGGGGGGCTGTTGTTGGTCGCGGCCTGGTCTATTGGTCGTGGCGCTGGGACCCTTTATTTACCCTTGATTACTCGGACAATGTGAAGGGACATACATGGCTGACATGGTAACTACTAGTGCCTTTTGCGGGAGGAGTGTCATTGGCAAGAGGGGGAAGGGGTACTGGGAGGGTGGCAAGGGGACGAGGGATCAGAGGTTGATGAGGAGGGGGGATAAGAGGAAGTATAAACGGCTGGGGGCGGCGAAGAAGGCCGACTGATGGGTGACGGTGCCTGCTTGAGTGAGGCGAGATTAGCATGGATGTAGGTCGGCTCATGGGTAGTTTGCGCGCTAGATTTGCCCTGGTCTCTACCCAGGGTAGTGGCGGAGGATTCCGGTACCCGTCAACGTGGTCAAGGGAGAGATGATGGTTCGGACCATTGAAGAAGTGGAAACTTGATTCTGACTTAGCATGAAGTACTTGAGCTAGCCAACGGACGTGTTACATTCCCAGACAACCCATGCGCGCGGATCGAGCTTGGGCTTTCGTAATGTTGACCTCCTGAAGACGAATAAAAGGCGGCTCCCTTATGGAAAACATAGTAACTACTAGCTTACAACGGGTAAGGGGCAAGCAGGGAGAGGCAAACCCTTGCAGGCTTTAAGAGTCAAGCACAAAGAAAAGGAGCGTGGAGCGGCCCCTTACCCCCTATTCCTACATTTTTCGTCCCATATTTCTCCACGATCGGCCAGGTTGTTACCCATTCCTCTGTCCCCGACATACCTTGATCCGTAACCACTGAATCCCCATCAAGCACCAGACAAGACAGGACAACTTGGCTGCACCACAAACCCTCAACAGCCGGCTCACATCGCTGAAAACTCGAGTATCACCCTAGAAACCAAGAATCTGTTAACTAAGCTTCCTAGGTAGATATCCCATTCACACTTCCGTCCTGGCGACAGGATACGGCGCTGTTCTAGTTTACCACGGCGCAGGGAGGACTCTACGGCAAGCCATCTCCCGGCTATACCTCCTCACGCTGCTGTAGACAGCACCAGAGGTACCTATCTCCCGATACGCCGGTTGATCCGAAGTACCACGCACATTCGGGGTCGACGGGGAAGGTTTAGTACATCCCAACCAACAATATCCCCACGGCAGACTACCCAGAAGGGCTCGGCACCCTCCACGGCGGAGAGCACAGTTGAGGCACACACACTCTCCCTCCTCCCAGCCGCTCCTCCGGCGCCTGCTACGACCACAGAGGTCCTGGCGGCCGTTGCTCCGCCTGCGCCAGGGGCAACCACGGCTACGTACCCGCCGCGGTGGCGTCTCCGTTTGGTGTCTTTCTTCTTCTTTTTCGCTGCCAATACAAGGTAGGTAGTAGCTCCTCCTCTCTATAAGAGAACTACAGAGAAAACTATCACCAACAATCCCTTCGCCTTCGTCGTCGATACTCTCCGAAATTCGGGCTCTCGAGGCCGGTATCGCCGTTCTCTGGGTCTTCGCATAGGAGGAGATGGTAGACGGGAGGGCGAGGGACCGGGAAGGGGTGAGTGGAAGAAGACGGAAGAGAGAATGGGCGGGGGAGGGACTGGCGACGACGACTACCCCTTCGCCGCCTGTCCCAGCTGGCCTATCTGCCTGGTTGTCTGGTGCAACAACCTGTACGGGGGAGACTGCATTCTCGAGCACGGTGGGAAATTCGTAGAGTTCTATTCCCTCCCGCCCGCTCGTCGCCGGAGAGACTACCTAGACGAGCACTCCCCGGCTCCGGCAGCTTCACTAAAACGCTACTCAGCGAGCGCACTGGAAGATGACGCCCACCACAGGCTGCTCGATCGATACACGTCCGTGTGGCTCCCAACCAAACCTGGGGGGTGCAAGCACGACAGACGACTTTACTAGGCTGGACGCACCGGTATCGAGTAGTAATGCTAGCTCAACGGCCCCCTGGCTCTCCGGGTGTCTGGACCTGGGTTCTGCTCGGGCGGACGAGAGGCAGTGAAGACGGGGGGCAAGGGCCTTGACCAGGGCTAAGGTAATACGTTATCTGGTATAAAAGGGCCGTTACAAGCAGCAAGGGCATTGTGTTGGCTGTTTTCTGAGGCCTAGTTGGAATAACAACCATGGCTTGTAAGAGCCATACCACCTACGGCCCTGCAGGGATGCGATGTGGGCATTCCTGGGCAAGAGGGTTTAGTGCAGAGCACAGTACTTCTTCCACTTGGTGCGAGGGGATCCCAGTGCGTGCATGCATCTGCAGACTGCAGACATGCAAGTCAACAACCTGGATGCAGTCGAGACGCTAACCTGCGAGACACTTGGCGCCCTGGACATGATGATATGAACAGAAACGGAAGTGCTGAACGGAAGTGAATCAAGCTGTCCGACGCCGGCTTAGTCGAACAGCTCGTCGGATATGTTTCTGTCAAGATACATGGTCCTTGTCGCCGGTACTCACGGTCAGGCATCAAGGTAGGCAGGCCTCACCGAGCCCAACCCACGACTCCTCCGACACGATACCCGGTCCTCGGTTCTAAACCACGGTGCGTGACAAGGCCGGGGTGTAACCGTGCCAGTTGGCATCCGCAAGAGTCAGAAGATCAGACACCACGAGCTTCTCGGACTTGAAAGAGATGAGGTATACCAGCTGTGTCAACCAACAGCATGCAAAGAACGAGCCACGAGACAGCATAGCCTGTCCCAGGAGATCAGACCCCAACACAGAAAGACTGGCCTAGAGATGCTGCAGTCGACGCGTAAGGTGACTCGGACATCCACTGAGAGGCCCAGCCTGCTGGCCCTTCGTTCTCCATGCGAGAGCGCCAGCGTGATCGGAACTGGAACTGGGCTGCAGAAACACGATCACGATTCAGCAGCACGGGCGACAGCGGGCAGCCAAAGAGAGGCCGGCCCCTGTGTGCGCCATGCATACGGCGCATATCCCCAGGCAGCCGCCGCCGCTGGCTGTCGACTTGCAGTTGCGAATCAATTTAGCTGGCAGAACAGAAACGAAGGCTTTGGAGACGTCATGTCCCTGCCACGTCAAATCGGACCGCGCGGCGGGCATCCCGCGCGGTTGACGGGGTTGGGCGCCAATCCGCTGTCTGGGCTGGTGTCTGATGACCTGAAGTGCTGATGAAGGCAAAGCAAGCCTGCCTGTTTCTTCTACATACCTACTGTAGTCGCCCGGCTGGAGTGAGCGTTGTTTCGTTGCCGGTTCGGAGCAAAGGCCCGGATCGGGATTGTGGCGATGACGATGCGGGCGGTTTTGGTGTTGAGGGTACCGAATGTCCGACAATAAAAGGGCCGGAATGCGCGATTCCCTGATTTTGCTGCATCCGCCCGCGAGGCCCTTTGCCCGGGCATCCCGTTTGCGTGACGATTCGATTCGATTCGATCCGAGGATAGAGCGGTGTAGGAAATGGAGGGCGCGTCGGCGCAGCTGGCATTACTCACCTGGCAGAGGTTGATGAGTTGGCAGTCTCGGCCGGGCCAGATGACCTGCCTGGCAGCCTGGAAATGCACCCGCGAGCCCAGCCAGAGGGTTGGCCACACACCCTCAGCGCTTGCAGGTAACCCTGAACCCACTGGTGTGCACCAAATGGAATCTTGGGGCGGGCGACGTGGGGAAGGGGCGGGACGGCGAGGAAGGCGGGACGTGCAACCGAGCCCGGGACCATGTGACGCCCGACTCACCGTCATCGCCGTCGTAACGTGGTATTTCTGTCTCGAATGAAAATAAATCCCGATTTATTTTGTTTTGCTTTATTAGACACATCATTCAATTCATTTTGTTTTCAACTCCAAGAATATATTTGTCGACCACTGCCACCGGATGCCCGGTCTCCGATCGGAACCGGACGAACAGCCACATTGTGGCGCTTACACGCATCTGCAGATACGACAAGCACGACATGAGCAATTGAGTTGTTCAATGTACCCAGGTACATCTTCTCTGAAAATCTCAATTGTACGGAGTATCTGCATCTCTCTCCAAACCTCGTGCCACCCCCCAAAACGGAAACAGGACAAACGACACGGAGAAGGCAGTCCCGGATGCGATACCGAACGTGTCAGCTGGGCCCGAAGAGACGCCCAGAAGCAAACCACGAAGTGAGACATCAGGGTCCTGGTGTGGTGGTGATGGCCTTCGCTCGTTGTTCTGTCCACGGTGCCGAAGCAAACGGGCTGGTTGGTTGCGGGGTGGTGCTGCTGAGGGCGCCACAAACGGTGCTGGCCACCTCCTGACACCAACTTCAAGCAAAAAAGAAATCGATAAATTCAGCCTGCAAATTCCCGGCATTTCTTCAGACGGCAAACGGTGGGCAGACGGACACCCCCAAGGCTGAAACGGATCCCAGATCGGATTTGTGTGACCCCCAACTTCCAACTTAAGCTTCTCCATGCCCAGCCTCACTCAGCCCGGAACGGCACCGAGCACGTCGAGCCAGCAGGGCGAGGCGGTGCAGCTCAGCCATTACCGGTCCTCAGGTTTGCATCCAGGCATCTCCCTCAAGACACGCGCTGCCAGCCACAGTCACCGCAGGGAGGTACCCCGTCCAGCCTGTTTTCCCCTCGGGACCCAACAGCATCTCTCAACACCAGAAATAGATCGCAGGTGCCGCATCCGGACGGACAGTTACAATTATCACCAACAGCAGCGCCATCATCACGGCCAAGTACCTACACATCTGCCATCCTCACCGCAATGTACCTACATTACACACAACTCACTCACTCGATGCCCCCCATCACTGAAAACCCCACACCCGAAACCACGCCTCCACGCCTACACAACCCCCACGCCATCTCAAACTCACAGAAAAGCCACAAACCATCACAAGGCGGTACGCGCCATGAGCACAGCGGGGGGGACGGGGTATGTTGAATAGTCCACCCAAGGAGACAAGCTGTGTTCTTGGTGGTCTTGATTCCCGATGCTCTATCCTCAACTTCTCAAGTGGTCACTAGCAGGGTGTTTGTTTGGTCAACCTCAGACTTCCCATGATAAACTCACTTGGTCTCGTGCTTTGAACGGTCAGGGGTTCTGACTACATAAGAGAGCCACCTGGGAGACTCATCCAGCGCGAGTCCGGAGTTGAAAAGCTTACATTCAACCCACATAGCCCCCCCCACAGTCCCAAGCAAACTAAACCAAACCTATAACATGCTCTTTGAACTCTGCGCGGCAGCTAAAGGACACCACCACCCCTACCATACCATACTTTCTAACCGTGCCTCCGTCACCCACCGGTCACCATAAGCCGGGTATCAACTTGAACTTTGAAACCCTTTCCCATCCGCCCCCATCTCATCTCAGAGACGCCCTGCGCCCCTCACACCAAGCAACTCCCCCAGATTCCGCAACCTCCCCTCCCTCCTCCTCTCCCTCTCCGCCTTCTTCTCGGCCTTGCTCTTCAGCTTAGCCGCCTTCTTCTCAGCCTTCTCCCGTTTCTTCTTGGCCCCAGGACTTTCACCCCCTTCACCGCCCTCCTCATCCACCCCTCCCCCACCGGCACCATCAGCACACCCCTCCTCCCCCTCCCCCACCTGCGGCGACGGACTGCCCTACTCGCCCCGCGACACAGCATTCCGGTCGGCAAACGGGTTCTCCTCGTCCTCGTCCTCCTCCTCCTGCTCCGCATCAGAGTCTGGTGCCGCTGCTGCTGCTGCCAGACGTGGCGAGAACATGGCGGGCTTCGTGGCCGCCGATGGACGGGGAGGCGGCGGCGGGCGCGACGGCGACGACAGTGGCTGCTGTTCCTGCTGTCCCTGCGGCGAGCCGAGGTACAGGCCGGCTAATCCTGCGACGGGAGGAGGGGGGCTGGTGGTGGGCGAGCTGGGTTCTTTGCCTTTTTGTTTTTCGATTGCCACTTTGCAGGAGGAGACTTGTTAGTAGTGACTGGGGGAAAAAGGAAGAGGAGGGGACGACGCACTGCGATACAGATGGGCCTGCTCGGCGAGCTCGTCGTCCGAGTCGCTGTCGGCGTCGATGGAGCGGTCCAGCTGCTCAAACGTCATGAGCGCCGTGACCAGCGCGTCGTTGGCGTTGAGCAGGCTGCCCAGCCACTGCTCCGACTCGACGTGGTGGATGTAGCGCAGGATCTTGCGGCGGAGCTGCTTGCACGCCTCGAACCGGAGCACCGCGATCTGGTTGTCCGAGATGCGCTCCCGCTCGCGGTTGATGGTCTGCAGCGTGTTGGTCAGGTTGGTCGCCGCGATCGACGCCTCGGCGAGGTGCGTCTTCATCTGCTCCTGCTCGGCCGCCAGGTTGAACGGCTTGGACTTCTTGCTCTTCTTGTCCTTCTTTTTCTTTTTGGCGTCGTGGCTGGCGGTTGAGAGCCCTCCCTGCTTTGCCAGCGGGTTGGAGAGGGATGTTGTTCTCGAGTGTCCCCCGGACGGACCTGCCGGGCTGGGCTTGTCGTCGTCATCGTCCTCCTCCTCGCCAAACGGGTTATCCGTCTCCCTGATGACCTTGGACTTTTCTTGAGTGACGACATGTTTGCGCCGGGGAAGTTCCTGACAACAGTGAGCAGGCGAATTGCAAAGACAAAAAAATCTGGTAGAGCTACCTTGTAGAGTTTGGCAACTTGCCCCATGCCAGGCGTGTTTTTGTACTCGGCCGCCCAGCCGGCAAACAGCTCCGTGCACTTCTTCCTCACCTCGGGGTCCGACAGCCCCGCGGTGCCGCAGAAACGCAGGCGCTCGAGCAGGGCCTCATCGGCAAAGGTTCGCTGGAAGCGGGGCCCGGCATTCTGGATGAGGCCGTCGAGGATGGTCAGGGCACGCAGCTGGCGGTGCAGGTTCCCGTACTTGAGCTTCTTCCTGATGGCGCGGGACGCCTCGGACGGGCCCGTGTCCTGGAGGTTGACGACTTCGACGAGGTCTGGGATGCCGCTAAAGTCATCGACGGGTATCGCCTCGCTCGTCAGCCTCTCGATCGTCACCGTGACCGCCGAGTACGGCTTCTTCTGTGGGATCGTTAGCTCAGACTCTCAAAAGACAATGGGTTTGCAGTTACCTGGGAGAACATGGTTGTTGTTTTGACCGATCCGAGCAATATCAGGATACTGTACTGTAATTGGGAGTGACTCGAGATGAAAACAAATGGATTGCCGTGCCGTTGTTGAAGTGAAGGGGGACACGGCGGACTAAGACACGGGAGGATGCCGGGAATTCCACTATCGATGGCGGCGTGAAATACACGAACTATTGGGAAGAATTGACGAATAACAGCAATCCGTCCGGTCTGCTTTGAGAAGAGACCAACGACAAGTTTTCAGGCCGAACGAGGCTCCGGAAATACGTGACGTTGCTTGCGTGTGCAGTCAGGCGGTACAGTGCACAACTGGCAGTTGGCTGTGTTGCGCGATAAGATAAGGCAACCGCGGGGTAGCTTCTGGGACGCTGACACGCAAACAAACAGAAAGAGTCGAGTATAACAGAGATCAAAAAATCACGCGTTCTTGAACATATAAAGCAGTCCTTGCTCCTGAGGTAAAGAGAGGAATAACAGCTCCAGTTTGCTGTGTTCCTGGCAGATCACTCGTGATGTGGCATCAAGGAAAGCACATGCCCCGCGGCCCCACTGCGGCTTGGTGGGATCGTCATTGGGGCCCAAGCTTGGGCCACCAGACATTCTGCTGGATCGATGATTCCTCGGCAGGCAGGAAGCACATGGGAGATCAGACAGCAGCAGCCAGGCAAGGAAGTCATTGATTTGTGTTTGGTCGAGTAAGTGCTGAGATGATAACATATTTGAGGCATCTCATTTCTCTATCGCCTTTCTCAGGTACCGAAGTAGCGGTTAAAATGCTCATGTCTCATGGTGAGTGCGTCAAAAGAAAAGAAACTTTGCAGGGCCCCCAAAACCACATAGGTACATTTACTCAACGCAGATACGTCGCCGGGTGAGGAGCCTTCTCCTTGATCCCCAGCCGCGACTGCAACATGCCCTTGCTCTTCTGGTTCGTCCACTCCTGCTTCTTGCCCTTGGTGACGATGGTCCTGGTCCGCCGATCGTCGAGCGACGCGACACCAAGCCCCCGGACGTCCCTGGAGATCAGGGCGCGCCCGCGAGGACGGTCCTCGCTGTCGACCTCCATCCCGTTCTCCCTCTCGGCCTCCTCGATGGCAAGGCGCTCGGCCCGCTCCTCGGGGGTCGGGTAGTTGTACAGGTTCTGTCGGTAGTACTTGTTGAGTGACCGGTGACCGACAGATTTCCCACTCGGGAGATGGAGCTCGTAGTCGTCGTGGAAAACTGCATGGGCGCGCTTGTTGCCGTGCGCGTGCCAGCCGTCCGCTTGGTGGTGGGTGCGAGGGGTGTTCCGTGAGTGGTGGGGGTGCTTGTCCAGTCGGTCGTACTGGTGATAATGCTGCTCGGCGGGGACGGCGTGAAGGTCGTTGGAGTCGAGGGACGACGCTTCGCTGTCCGTCTCCCAGCTTTCGTCCTCCATCACTTCGTCGCCGTCCGCCCCAGTCACCTTGCTTTCCCGCTTAGCCCCGAGCTTGGCGCCCCCGTTTTGCTGCTCCTCGTCGTCCGACTCATCCTCCCACTCCCCGTCCGAGTAAGTGCTGCGGAAGTCGTAGAACTCGCCAATGTCGAGTTGCTCCTCCTCGGTGGTGTACGGAATTTGGCAGTGAGCCTTGTCCCGCATGTGCGTTTGCACGGCAAACACATTCGCCTTCACCTTTCCACAGGTGAGGCATTCGTTCAGCCCAAAGACCTGCTCCTGGAAATACTCAAGCAAGCCCTCAAGATTCACCAAGTACTGCTTCTCCGGGATGAACATGCCATGGATGCGCTCCATGTGCGAGACATTGAGCGGTGGCGTCGGGGACTCGTAGTTGCAAAACAGGCACGTGCTGAGCGACGGAGCTGCCGGGGCAGGCTTGGTACCCGTGGGGGTAGGTGCTGAGGGGGTTGTAGCCGACGACTCTTCCTCGCTAGGGGTCTTGGACAGCGGGTGATCTGGCTTGTTCTGCGCTTCAGCCGACAAGTGGGGATTCGAAGGCCGCTTGACAGGAGACGTCGAGTCATGGAGTCCGGCATTCTTGAGCCCCTCGACAACCTCATTGAACTCCTCCTCAGCATCTGAATCCACCACCGAGTCTGCCGCCGGCTCGCCCAGGGAAAAGGACATGGAGCTCGCCTCGTCGTCGATCTTGCCGTTCGGCCGCGATGTAAGGGCAGCAGCCCTCGCCTTGTGCTTCGCGCTGCTAAGGTGATTCCGGAACGAGTTCTCGCTGTAGTATGTCTTCTGGCATGTTTCGCAGGCCCGCTCGAAGCCGGCCTTGTCTGCTTGTGCCGTCGTCTCGGCCCGAGCCTGCAGCACCTTCTCGGTGAACACCTCGGACGAAATGGGCGGCAGCGAGGCAACGCGGCGCTTGAGATTGTAGCGACTGGACACGGGTGTAAGCAAGCCTGGGCACAGAGAAGGGGTTCAACGAGGTCGCTTACTGCCAATCACTGCGCATGTGTCCTCTCTGAAGGTCGCTGTTGCGGAAGGCGACCTGGCAAGTGTTGCAGGTATACGGATGCGACACGTTCGTTCCCTCTCCCGCCATGTCGCTGCCGGGAGCAGTTCGACTGCCTGAAATGGTCGCCATGGTATCAGAATCTGCCAAGTGACTGCGGTGGTTCGTTGCTGGAAGAAAAACGCCGGTTGGTATCGAGGGTAGTTGTGCCGAACAAGGACGGGCAGCACCACAGAGATTTAAACTGCTTCACGGGGAAGGAGGAACAAAAGGTGCCTGCTGAATAATGCTGCAAAGAGCATCAGGAGGGCATTAAGGATTGTGGTGGTGCAATAAATTTCTGGTGGCGGTTTATGGCGGGGTTTCACTGTGGACGTCACATTTGCTTGGCATGCGGGAAGCCCTGGTCGTCGCCTCGCCGGGGAGTTGGCACAGTACGAATACACAGTAGGTTTCCAAAATTGCAACATTTGGTTTATTCGACATCCTCGACATCCTCAACATCCTCAACAGAGAATGCCATCGATCAACTCCGAAGCTCCCGAAGGCAGGCCGGCATTTCCCACACTCTGAGCAAGATCTCGAATCTCACTGCGGCGTTGGGTGTTGGAACTGCCAGTCGGGAGTCACGGGACACCTTGCCACGGTTTGGTAAGCGACCCGCCAGGACGTGGCCCAGGCGGCCCGCCAAGGCTTTCAAGTGGGTCTGGCCCGCGTGCTGCAGCCGGGCAGGCCTCTGGAACCCCGAAGGCGGCAAGCTGAGTTGAGCATCACGCTGCTGCTGGACGACAAATTCCCCAACCCGGAAAACCAATCCATCCAACACTCTGCCATTCCGATCCCGACCAACTCACTGCCCGATTTGCATATCTTACCTCCACATTCCAAAACCCCTCCACGTCTGCAGCGCAGCGCCCTTTGCAACCTCAGACATCGTTTCCCGCCACGTGCCGCCCGCCCCAGTTCGAAACCGAGACCTCCGCTGAGCTGCACTTCCTGCGCCGACTAATACTTCCTCCACTTCTTCCTCCATCCATGTCATGACGCGGGACGCCATGCGGCCAGTTAGCGCCGGCAGCCATAGCCACAAAAATGCCGATGACCCCGACCTTCTGGCCGGCCTCTGGGAGGAGGCGCGCTTCGCGCGGCTGCCGTGGGATGCGCCCGGCGAGCTGAAGGACTTGGTCGAGGACATCGACAACCCAAAGCGCGTCTATGCCATACACAAGGCGAGCCGCCGGCACAACTTTCAGCAGCTCGTGCAGAAGTAAGTCATGTCCTGCTGCCGGCTCTACTCTACCCACCTTGGCTGACACCTGCCGCCTGCACAGGTACATCGTGCAGCTCCGGGAAGGCTGTGGCGTCGAACACTGCACAACCTCGACATGCTTCACTTGCCGGAAAAGGATCGTGGGCCGAGCCCCGATCCGTAGGTACAACACAACGAGCGCAAGAACACTGGCCATCCATCTCGCGAGCCAGGACAACCCAGAGAATGGCCTCTGTCCTCATTTGCGACCCCCAAAGGCGCCGCCCGCCGCAGTCAGCTCCCTATTATTCGTGCCGAACCCCAAGCCCCGACTACGAGATGAACGTGCCCCTCCCGCCTCCCCGAAACCACAGGCCAGCCGCAGTCGACCGAGTTCGCCCAGGACGAGCGAGAGTAACGGCGTGCCACCCAATCCTGCTCGGAGCCGCAGCGGCACTTTGAACGGGGACAGGGCAGAGCGGACGAAAGCCGCAAGCGCCCGGGCTGGATTAGATGCCGAAGATCAACCCAAACGCCCCGGTTTCACCGTCGTCGAGCAGCCCGTTAGCAAGGACCACCGCTCCTTTGCCGCAAATGTCTTTGGCACCGTGGCGTTCAAGATGCTAGAGTGGCTGACCCCAGCAGCCCTAGAAGATATGCACAACAGGACACGGGCTTTCGGCGGCGGACCAGAGCCTGAAGTTGAAGACGTGGCCCCTCTTGAACTAGGATCCAAGTTGGAAGACGGTGCGGGACACAAGAACGAGCCACCAGTTTTGCCCACCGAACCGAACGGAGCTGCCAACAGAAGAGGTCCATCTGGACATGAGCAAGCCGAGAGGGAAGCCCGCGGCCCGAAGGACACCCAACCGCAGCACGAACCTCAACCCGGCCCTCGAACAACGAACGCGCGCCATAACTCGAATGCTAAAGTCCGCACTTCGTCTGGGCCCAAGCCGAAGCGGCAGCTATCGATCGACCCGTATGCCCAAGACACCGCTACTGAAGAAGCCTATGGAGCACTACTGAGATCTCCTCGAGCCGCTGGCGGTGGTGCTGACAAGGTGTCGCGCGTCCCGAAGACCGCTGGCTCGAGTCTCACTCGGCCAATATCTCAGCTCTCCTCAGCAGGCTTCTTTGACGACGTCTCCTTGGAGAAGATGCCCCCCCCAAAAACCATCGACCTCAAGTCAAGGACCGGCCGGGGCGCGCTGGATGGGACGAGAAACGGCGAATCACGCAGCCCAAAGGCTTCTAGTACTGCCTCGGGCGTTTCGTCTGAAAAGTCGGGCAGCGACGGCTCAGTTGCGGCCGCGGGCCAGGACTCGGAATCCGAGGACGAGACGCTGCTTCCCCAAGCGTTATCCAGGCTGGACGCAGAGGTTGTTGACTTCGTTTGCGATATTATCCAAGAGGACGGTACCGCCGAGAAGCATATGCTCGAGCCCCAGTCGGTTGCCAGATTTCACAACCGGCACGCGGGGCAAGGGAAGCTCGCCAGGCGGAAACATCGGCGCGTCCGGGGATATTCGCCCAATGTGAAGCTGGAGTGGAAGCTGTTCGTTGAGCAGACCCTCTTTTACGTCCTCAGCGACCCGCAGCTGGCCCTCCGATCTTTCACCAAGAAGGGGCAGCTGTACGACTCGCAGACGCTCTGGTACTGCATGCTCAGGATGACGCGAGTCGCGCCCCGTCTCGTCTTCCACAGCTTGTGGATGGCCGCGGCCAGTCTATTCGCCCCTCCCAAAACCCTCCAGACCCTGAGGTCGCCGACGACAAAGGTCTTTTCCAAGAGCGAGCATTCACTCTCTAACTTGGAGGCAGGACGACTCATGTCGATATGCCTGCATGCCTTGATTGCTGCCGCGCCCTTAGTTAGCGACTCGCGGCAACTCTTTGACATGTCGAGGATTCGATCTCATGGTTTGAGCCTCGCGGGCAGCGGCGCGGTAGCACGACAGCCCCCAGAACTGTGCTTGCAATACGAAGATGCCTTCACTGACGACATGGCTCTGCGACTAGCGAGGCGGTTATTCGCAGCCATCACCACGCGCCGCCGCTTTGACGCGCTTAGCGAATCTAACATGGGGCCACACGAGCACAGCGAGCAGGACGTTTTAGCGCCCCTGTTCTCACAACTCGATTTCCTGAACATGGACGCGGTCTATGTCCTAGACTTCTCGTTCCCCGAGCGCGCCCTTCATGAGACCCGTGTTCCGATCCTTCTACTCGACTGGGCGAGGGCCGTCTTACTGAACGACTGGGATGGCTCTCCGGAGGTCCCGGGAGACGGCCCCTTTGGCGGTGCCCTCGCCCTAATCGATGCCATGTGTAAGTCTACCAGCCACGCCTCGGTTTTGAAGCCAGCCCGCTAATATTCATCGCAGATAAGAGACGCCAGGAACTCCTCTTGGCCGATGCTCAGTTCCGGTCCGACTATTTTACAGAGCGGCTGGACACAATCAAAATGCCCGTCTCATGGCTGTCCCACACCTCCACGCGACAGCGCCTGCATCTCCTGGACTTTCCGTACATGTTCAGCCCGTCGATGCTGGTGTCGTACTTCCGCTCCATCAACTTCTCACGCATGAGCCGTGCCTTTGAGGAGTCGAGTTCTTTCCATGACAAAATCGCCGTGATCGCTCATCGAGCAGGCCTCACCCAGCACCACAAGGATGTGCTCGTGGAACGGCTAAGACAGGCAGGGTCCAAGTATCTGATTCTAGATATCCGGAGAGGAACCGTCCTGGAGGATGCCTTCGACCAGTTGTGGCGTCGAGAGGAACGCGAGCTGCTGAGGCCCTTGAAGGTCCACCTGGGAGAGGCAACTGGCGAGGAGGGCTTCGATTCGGGTGGCGTGCAACAAGAGTTCTTTAGGCTGGCCCTCGCGGAAGCCCTCAACCCCGACCACGGCGCCTTCACGGTTGACGAACGCACCCGCATGGCCTGGTTCCTACCGGGCTCTATGGAGGACGAGTGGAAGTTTGAGCTGATCGGTCTGTTGGTGTCGCTCGCCGTGTACAACGGCCTGACACTGCCAGTCACCTTCCCCAAAGCCCTCTACCGCAAGCTCCTCGGCGAGCCCGTCACCGAACTGCACCACATCGCCGACGGCTGGCCTGACCTAGCAAGCGGCCTCACCTCACTCCTCGAGTGGGACGAAAAGGACGGCGCCGTGGAAGATGTCTTCGCCCGCACCTACGAGTTCTCCGTCTCCGCTTTTGGCCAGCACATCACCCGTGAAATGAAGGCCCTCTCAGGCACCCAGCCACACCTCCATCACTCCCGCAGCAAAGACGAACCCTGGCCGCAATTCCCCAAAACCCTCTCCCAGTCCTCCGCCCACCCGGCCCCGCACCAGGGCAACCCAGCCGAAGACGAAGCCCCGCTCGTCACCAGCGCCAACCGCAACGCCTACGTCTCGGACTACATCCGCTACCTGACGGACGTCTCCGTCCGCCCGCAGTACGAGGCCTTTGCGCGCGGCTTCCACGCCTGCCTGCACCCGAAATCCCTCTCCCTCCTCACGCCCAGCCTCCTGCAGTCGGTCGTCGAGGGCTCGCAGGAGATCGACGTGGCCGAGCTGAAGCGCTACGCGCGCTACGTCGGCTGGGACGCGTCGCACCGCACCATCCGCGACTTTTGGAGCGTCGTCAAGCGCTACGACGAGCCCATGAAGCGCAAGCTGCTCGAGTTTGTCACGGCCAGCGACCGCGTGCCCGTCGGCGGGGTGAAGAATGTCATGTTTATCGTGCAGAAGAATGGCGAGGAGGAGGACCCCGCCGGCAGGCTGCCTACGTCGTATACGTGCTATGGCACGCTGCTGTTGCCTGAGTATGGGGATAAGGAGATATTGAGGGAGCGGTTGGGGATGGCGTTGGAGAATGCGCAGGGGTTTGGGTTTGCTTGAGGGGTTTGGTTTTTTTTGGGGTGTCAGGTGGACGGGGAGGGGCGTCACTCAGTCGATGGGGGATGGGGGTTGGGCAGGCCGGCATGGATGGATCCTGGGTTGAGTGGAAAAGGAAGCGGTGATTTCAGTCGGCTCTACCTACCTGGGGTTCTTTTTCTCTTCCCAACCGTATTTATTTCATTCGTTTCTCAGCGGTTCACATTTCACAACATCTTGGGCTGGGACGGTGGTGGAAGGAAGGGCAAGGGCGGTACTATAGGGGGGATGGGATGGGACGGGATTGTGAGCGGGCTTGTCTTGGAACAACACACCGAAAAGAAATATCTTTTTTAATGACGCGTTATGTACGTAGCAGCAACGGTGTACTTTTTTTTTTCTTGGCCAGACAGGTTTCGGGCCCCTTTAGATAGACGGGCCTGGCTGTTCTGGAGTCGAAAAAGCGCTCCTTTTGTTCTTCTTCTCTCTACCCCTCTCCCTGTTCGGTTACACATGATGATACCTGTTGACGTTGTGTTGATCATGCAACGTGTTTTACACCCTCATCTCGCCTGCGCAGTAGTTACGGGGAGGCTCGCTATCTGTCGGCTTCGTTCGTAGAGCACATGCTTAGGTACCTAGGTACGTACAGCAAGCAGCACATCTCTGCCATATCATCGTAACAGTCCTCAGCTTGGGTCGGTAGGTAAAATGTGCGGCTTCTGTCCTTGCGGACTGCCCAAGGTAGCGAGCGAGCGGGTATCAGCATGCTCGGTCGTTTCTCCGTGAACCTCATGCGCCACATCAGGTTATGCCATTTTCCCTGCATCGAACACCCGAACACTTGCATCAATGGGCGGTGGGTAGGGACATGTAGGTGAGTAGGGTGTATGCACATGTACATGTATGTAAGGTCCATACGAGGTGATGTACGTGTAGGACGGGTGCTGGTGATGATGTTTTAGTCCCTGAGGAGGGGAAGGATCCAGTTACTCCCCAGCATGGACGGATTCTACGCCCGCGGGGGAGCGGGCAGGGCCAATCTTACACTGGTTGAACTGCATGTCCAAGCTGGGAGTGGCCACGCCTGTTCCCGATACACACGACGAGGAAGTAGAGGGCTGTCATCTTGATTTCATACATTCATTCA
Organism: Parachaetomium inaequale; assembly: GCA_033296685.1. Taxonomy (NCBI): domain Eukaryota; kingdom Fungi; phylum Ascomycota; class Sordariomycetes; order Sordariales; family Chaetomiaceae; genus Parachaetomium; species Parachaetomium inaequale. The sequence continues at coordinate 113,189 of MU854331.1, forward strand.
TGCATGTATCAACGCCACGAATATCTAGCTATCCGAGGCGGTTACCCCTGTCCAAGGTCCCTTTATATGTCTACCCCTAGTAGTCGTCCTCGCCCGACCCAGACACAATAACATTATTGACCTTGAGCACCATGCGGCAGAGCTGGGTGGCCAGCATGAGCTGCTGCTTCTTGCCGATGAGCGGGTCGATCACAAACGCCTCCTTCATGTTGTTGGACCCGCGGCTCATGCAGTCGACACCCAGGCGGCCGCGGCCGGCGGGGGTCTTGATCTGCTGGCTCTTGACCTCGGCGAGCGTGGCGATCGGGTTGAGACCGCTGTTCTCGGCCAGGGCCATGGGAATGGCGTCGAGGGCCTCGGCGAAGGCGCGCATCGCGTACTGCTCCAGGCCGGGCGTCTTGACGGCGGCGTCCTCGACGGCCAGGCTGCAGGCAATCTCGGCCGAGCCGCCGCCGTAGACGACGCGGTTGTCGCGGACAAGGTTGCGGACAACGCAGAGAGCGTCGTGGAGGGAGCGCTTGGCCTCGTCGATGATCTGCGAAGAGTTAGTCAAGTGTACGCGTAGCGTGTAATTTGATCAGACGACTCACCATCTTGTTGCTTCCCCTGACAAAGACGGTGACGGCCCGCGTGTTGGCGCACTCCTCGATGACGAGCATCTTATCCCTTGTTGTGCCAAAAGTCATCTCGCGGACGATACCCGCCTTTCCGAGCTTCTCGGGCTTGAGGTCCTCGAACCGGGGCACAATCCGGCCGTTGGTCGCAATCGCAATGAGCTCAATCTCCGGACCGCCCACCCACCTTACCGCCGGAAGGTTGTTCTGGAGGAGCAGGTGGTTGGCCTCGTCATCGAAACCCCACTGGCAGATGGCCAGGTTCGCTCCAGCATCCTTTATTTGCTGGATCATTTCGATAAACTTCTCGCGCTCGTAGGTCTGCAGCTTCTTGAACTCCTCGACGCTGTTGATCTCAAGCCTGTGCTTCGTCTTGGGCTTGGGCGGCTCGAAGGCGCACGTCAGGATGGCGATCTTGGCGTCGCGCACCTCGGAGGGCATTTGGGGGTGTGAGAAGTCCTTGTCGACAATAACGCCCTTGACGAGGATGGTGTCCTCGAGCGCACCGCCCATCTTGCCGTCCACCTTGATCAGCTCGAAGTCGACATCCTTGCGCTCCAGGTCGGCAACCGAGAGGACCGCATCCACGGCAATGTTGGCGAACTGGTCGTGGGCCTTGGACACGATCTTGCTCCCCAGGCTTGTCCTCGCCACCTTGACCAGGTTCTCCGTCTTCTCCTTGCTAAACTCGATCACGTCTGAGATCTTGTCGAGCTCGGCCACGGCAATGTCGCAGGCCTGGTCGTACCCGTCGGCAATCCGGATGGGGTGGATGCCCTTGTCGATGAGCTCCGCGGCCTGTTCCAAGAGCGCACCGGCCAAGACAACCACGCCCGTTGTGCCGTCGCCGATCTCGTCGTCTTGTGACTTGGACAGCTCCACCAGCAACTTGGCAACGTGGTTGGTAACCTCCATCTGCTGCAAGATAGTGGCGCCATCGTTTGTTACTGTGATGTCGCCGTCGGGGGAGATGAGGATCTTGTCGAGGCCGCGGGGGCCTAATGAGGTCTTGATGATGTTGGCGACGGTACGGGCGGCGAGAATGTGGGACTTGACGGCCTCGTTGCCGTACTGGCGCTTCTTCTTGCCCTGGCTGTGGAGGGGTCAGCGGGGGGCGGCGGGGGGGAGGCAGCGGTGGGAGAGCAATGATATGCGACTGACTCTCTGACGACGATGAACGGCCGGCCCTGCTCATCCTGTATCACCGAGGCTGCAGCGTGGGCGAGTTAGCAAACTACTCCAGTCCCAGCCAGACATGTTGTCGTCGCCGCATACCGTTCGCCAAATCCAAGTCTGGGATCCGCGTGTTAGCTTTGTATTTGCACTCGATGCGGGGGTCGTTCGAGACATACTCAACGACATTTTGGCGGCTGCTGTTTGATCTCGTGTGTTGCGCGAAGCTTGTTCCAGAGAAAAGTGCAGCTTCGGAGTGGGAGTCCAAGTGACGGTCACGGTGTCGACGGAACAGGCACCAGGGGTCTGCTCGTCCAAGCTCGGCACTGCTCGCTCTCCCCAAAGCTCAAAAAATTGAGGCACCGCTGCTGGCTCAGGCGGACCACGGCAGAATCTAAGTCCGGCCAGCGCTGTGGTTGGTTCAACACGGGCGGCCCGCTCGCTGCCCCGCGATTTGGGCCCTCACCGCCTTAGCCCGATGGAGTCATTTTCGAGGAGGATGGTGGGGTAACCTGGCACAACCGCCTGCCCTGGCAGCTGCCCCGCGACAACACCAAAGCTCCAGCGCCGTGATCCGCTTCACGTCCAACCAGCTAACCGACAGCTGCGAATCCAACTACCAGCGTTTCAACGAGGGTGACGACTCGAGGACTGAACTTGTTTACCGTCAACTCCAACTCAACATCTCGAACCTTACCCAGAACCTTAGGTGCCTGTGTCGTCACCTTGCTGCAGCAGACGCAGCTAACGGGCCGCTCCTCAAGGAACCTTAAGGCACATGCATACCTAGCCGGTCCACGCTACTGCAAGACGCTCGCTGCTTCAACTGCCACGGCCTCATCGCCACCTGTTGTCGGGCTCCGGGTGTAATCGCGTACGGAGCACGCGTGACCGTCCTGGGAGCTATATATTGAGCTCCCCCGATCTCTGGCCGAGCTTCCTTTTCCTCTCCCGCACCCATCCGTTTCTCTATTCCTCTGCTCACATTCCCACCACAACCGCAAAAACTTGCACCCAACAACCTCCCAACTTTGCTACTTCCACCTTGCCATCACATTCTAACCACAACTTTACGCCAATCATCACCATGTCGCGTCATCAGTACATCCGCGACCTGGACTACGAGGAGGCCCTGGACGAGTTTGAGGGCTACGAGGAGGAGGAGGAGACCGAGCTCAGCCCCGAGGACCGGGCACTCATGAACCAAGGCACCGCCGATGTCCAGGCGGCCCTCGGCGTCGAGGCTTCCAAGGTCACCGTCGCCCAGATCGAGGACTCGCTGTGGCACTACTACTACGACATCGACAAGACGGTCGCCTATCTCATTTCCAAATACGTCAACCCGAGTCCCAAGGCGACCAAGTCGGCAGCTCAACCACCACCCAATGGTAAGTCCGTCCCGTTTACAATGTACACCGCGGCGGCCACGCTTCCGCCTGAACTCGACATCCCGGCGTACTGGGCGGCGAAGGGCCTGGACCTGACAGACGGCGGCCTTCCAGCAGCGCAAACATATCCCACCAGCTCGGCAGCACCGTGGCACAGCCCAGAGCTCTCGTCAACCCCCCGGGCCTCTCCCACTCCCGCTACCGTCTCCTTCGAGCCCCGCTCGTCACTCGCATACCTCTTCCGAGATATGCCGTGGGGCAGCATTCCGAGGCACCGAGAGACCACCTTCATCCCACCTCCGATGCCTCGTGGTGGGCTGCTTGGCGGGTCTGGAGCGCCACCGAAGATGTCCAAACTGCAGGCTCTCGCTGCTGCACGCAAGAAAAAGGCCGAAGAGAAGAAGGCCATCGATGACAAGATGGAGCGAACCCGCACAAAGGTCGAGGGCCTCACAGTTGAGGATACACCGGCTGGGAAGGAGAACGTGCCCTTGACTGGGCCGTCCAGCAAGCGCCTCAAGACGTCGGAAGCTACTGCTCAGGTCCGCACTGTGCCTGCGTTCGGTCTCAAGCCAACACAACCTGGCCCATCACAACAACCGGATACGGCATTGGAGAGAGCAGACGACCCATCTGCCCATGGCCAAGGCCTCGTTGGGCCTCTATCCGACGCCCTCAAGCCAAAGGCAGCAGAAGACGAGGAGCCGGATGTTTTTGCCAAGCCGTCTGCTTTTGCACAACTCCTCTGTGGGAACCCACCCGCTGCTCCAAAGCCAAAGGCTCCGTCATACGACCCCCTTGCCGGCTTTGGATGCGGATATGGGGCCGATAACAAGGGGGCGCCACCCAAAAAGCCTTCGACCAGCACCGACTGGTTCGATATCCGCAAGCGCAAACGGGATGACTCGGACGACTACGAGGAGGTGGTCATCCTGTACCCAAACTTGCCGCAGTCTGTCCGGGACGTCTTCGCCCAGCCCAGCCCGGATGACATTGTTCTGGCGGCGCAAGCCAAGGCCAAAACGAAAGGTTCGCTCTTGAAAAAGAGCAAGCGCTAACGTGGACACTAATAGTCGATACAGCTGGATCCAAGACAGCTGCGGCCCAGCCCAAGAAGAAGGGCGCGACATCCACAGACGCCGTCGCCGCTGGGGTGGACGGGTTGAAGATGGACGACGCCCCACTACCCAAGAGCCGAAACCTTGACGTCCTCTCGGAATTGGAGAAAAGCAAGCCCAAGAAGAGTGCCAGTTTTGTTGTGGTCGGACATGTGGATGCCGGAAAGAGCACCATGATGGGCCGGCTACTCCTCGATCTCAAGGTCATCGACCAGCGCACAGTCGACAGGCTCCATAAAGAGGCAAGGACCGAAGGCAAAGCCTCATTCGGCCTCGCCTGGGTGCTGGACCAACGCCCGGAAGAACGCAGCAGGGGAATCACCATGGACATCGCCACCCAACGGTTCGAAACCGAACACACAGCCTTCACCATTCTCGATGCACCGGGCCACGCGGAATACATCTACAACATGATTGCCGGAGCCAGCCAGGCCGATTTCGCCATTCTGGTCATCGACGCCAGCACCGATGCCTTTGAATCCGGGCTGAAGGGGCAGACTAAAGAGCACTCCCTCCTGATTCGCAGCATGGGAGTCTCCCGCGTCATCGTGGCCATCAACAAGCTCGACACGGTCGCCTGGTCGCAAGAAAGATTCAACGAGATCAAGGACCAGATGTCCGGCTTCCTATCCTCGGCGAACTTCCAGCACAAGAACATCGCCTTCGTTCCCGTTTCCGGTCTGCACGGCGACAACCTCGTTCGGAGATCATCTGATCCGGCAGCATCATGGTACAACGGCCCAACCCTGATCGAGGAGCTGGAAAACTCGGAGCCGACCGCCAGGGCGCTGGCGAGCCCACTGCGGATGACCGTCTTTGACGTGTACCGCACCATGCAAAGCCCCGTCACCGTCTCGGGTCGCATCGAAGCCGGATCTCTACAGATGGGCGATGCACTCCTTGTTCAGCCGAGTGGGGAGAAGGCCTATGTCAAGTCGATCCTGGCCAACGAGGCCCCGGTTGACTGGGCAGTCGCTGGTCAAAATGTGGTGCTCCACCTCGTCCAGATCGACCCCATCCACATCAGGGACGGGGACATCATCTGCGATCCGGCGAAGCCGGTGCCCCGGGCCGACACGTTCACGCTGAAGGCGCTGGCTTTCGACATCCTGATGCCCATGCCGGTCGAGGTTCACCGGGGCCGGCTGAACCAGGCCGGCAGCATCGAGGCCATCCCGGCGCTTCTAGACAAGGCCACGGGGGCCGTGGTCAAGAAGAAGCCCAAGATTGTCAAGCCGGGCATGGTGGCGAGGATTGTGGTCAAGCTAGCGTCGCAGGCGCCGCTGGAGGCCGGGCAGAGAGTGGTGTTGAGGAGTGGCGGACAGACGGTGGCTGCTGGGTTGTTGGAATAGACGTGGGCACGAGAATTGAGGCTCTTCGGCAATGTGTCTGTACTTAGCGGCAGGGCAGCGTGGGGTACCTAGGAGTGCAACATGCAAATAATCACTGTCCTGTCTCCCATGCTTACCTTAGGTAACCGGTCCCCCGGGCCACTTTGTTGTTCAGTAAGCATGACTTGGGATATCCATAAATAGGAAATTGACATCTGTCATGTTCTCACGATTTCCTCTCCAGCTCAAGTTCCAGTGTCTTCTTTTGTTCTCCTTCCGTCAACACTGAAACAACATGCAATCAGGGGGGCGGAAAGCCACAGGCCGAATGCTGGCCTGTAAAAAGGCCACTCTGGCACAAACAGGGGTTGAGTGCCACTGCACGGGCGGCGACCCGCCCTGAAGGCAATCATCCGCGGGGCAAAGCCCACTGCGCGCCTGCCGTTTGACTGACGCCGAGTTGGAGATGGAAGCAGCTGGAAACTTGGCCTTTGGCAACAGAAGATGCCGCACAAAGGATGTGTTTTATTTTCGATGCTAACATCGACTACGTTGCACAGTAGTTAAGATAAAAGTCAATCATGGATTTTAAGTCCAAAGTACAGAGATGTGAACACAGGTTGTCTGCCAGGAAAGCTGAGTAAAGTGCAAGCTGTTCTCCATTTCAATGGTCATGCAGATCTCCAACGCGGGACAACAGCAGGGTAGAGCGACCAACGGCGTGCCTCAATTGACTGCAATCGCCGCAGGGCTGTAGGTACCCGATACATGTGGTCCCTAGCGGGCCTGGTGGAGCCAGTCAGTTGCCCCAATCCAGCAGGCGGCGAATGGGCCAAGCGCGCGGTGGCTCAAGCCAGGATAAAGGACAGATTTCCGGTTCCCCAAAAATTCAGGAGACCAACATTCAAAAGGCTGAACGTGCTTCCGCTGTTGCTTCCCTCTCCTGTTTCACCAACCATCTCACCCCACGACGACGCCGGAATCTGCGAATTCCCCTTCTTCGCCCTCCGTTCCTGACCCGTAGCCCGGTCGGATTGGTTCGAGGAGAGCGCGCCTGTCGACACCGACGACTGCCACTCTTTCTCCCGGCTTCACTTTCACAACCGCCCTTCTCACCGCCTGCAAGCACAAGCGCAAGAGGGTTTTCGTTTTCTTCTTCTTCTTTCTACCACACAGCTTTCGACATGGAGAGTCGATCGCGGAGCTGGGCCCTCGGCCTCAGCTTCATTGGCTTCTTTGCCCTCCTCTTCTCGCTGGGCTTCGTCCAGCAGGTCAAGGCGGACGATGTGTCCGAGTACGGGACGGTCATCGGCATTGTACGTGCACCTCCAAACGCACCGGGAACCATTGCAAGCGGGGCTAACAGTACTGTCAACAGGATCTGGGCACCACCTACTCGTAAGTCGCCTCGAAATCGAACTCCAAACGCTCCCACGGGCTTTGCACCGTCTCCAGATTTGCGGCTTGGGATACAGTGTCAAGTTTGCGCTTGAGTGGAGCACATGGACAGGCGAGGAACAAAGCGCTAACAAACATCAGATGTGTTGGTGTGATGCAAAAGGGCAAGGTTGAGATTCTGGTCAACGACCAAGGTGCGTCTTGGGATTGTGCACACCCTCGACATTCGGGCCCCGAACTGACAGCTCGCTTCCAGGAAACCGTATCACCCCCTCCTATGTCGCCTTCACCGACGAGGAGAGGCTCGTCGGAGACGCCGCCAAGAACCAGGCCGCGGCCAACCCCTTCAGGACCATCTACGACATCAAGCGCCTCATCGGCCGCAAGTTCTCGGAGAAGGACGTCCAGACCGATATCAAGCACTTCCCCTACAAGGTCGTTGCCAAGGATGAGAAGCCGGTTGTCAAGGTCGAGGTTGGCGGCTCTGAGAAGACCTTCACCCCCGAGGAGATCTCCGCCATGGTTCTCACCAAGGTACGTCGATAATCACGTTATTTTGCACATCTGACAGTTGAGTCGATCTCTAACAACCCGACAGATGAAGGAGACCGCCGAGGCCTACCTGGGCAAGAAGGTCACCCACGCCGTCGTCACCGTTCCGGCCTACTTCAACGACAACCAGCGCCAGGCCACCAAGGATGCCGGCATGATCGCTGGTCTCAACGTTCTCCGCATCGTCAACGAGCCCACCGCTGCCGCTATCGCCTACGGCCTGGACAAGACCCAGGGCGAGCGCCAGATCATCGTCTACGACCTGGGTGGTGGCACATTCGATGTCTCGCTCCTGTCTATCGACCAGGGTGTCTTCGAGGTCCTGGCCACCGCCGGTGACACCCACCTTGGTGGTGAGGATTTCGACCAGCGCCTTATCAACCACTTTGCCAAGACCTTCAACAAGAAGCACAGCGTCGATGTCACCACCGACGCCAAGGCCATGGGCAAGCTCAAGCGCGAGGCCGAGAAGGCGAAGCGCACTCTGTCGAGCCAGATGTCCACTCGCATCGAGATCGAGGCCTTCTTCCAGGGCAAGGACTTCAGCGAGACCCTGACCCGCGCCAAGTTCGAGGAGATCAACGGCGACCTCTTCCGCAAGACCCTGAAGCCTGTCGAGCAGGTTCTCAAGGACGCCAAGGTTAGCAAGAGCGAGGTTGACGACATCGTCCTCGTTGGTGGTTCCACCCGTATCCCCAAGGTCCAGGCCCTCATTGAGGAGTTCTTTGGCAAGGCCGCTAGCAAGGGTATCAACCCTGACGAGGCCGTCGCTTTCGGTGCCGCCGTCCAGGCTGGTGTGCTGAGCGGTGAGGAGGGCACTGAGGAGATCGTGCTCATGGACGTCAACCCGCTTACCCTCGGTATCGAGACCACTGGCGGCGTCATGACCAAGCTCATCCCCCGCAACACCCCCATCCCGACGCGCAAGAGCCAGATCTTCTCGACCGCCGCCGACAACCAGCCCGTGGTCCTGATCCAGGTCTACGAGGGTGAGCGCTCCATGACCAAGGACAACAACATCCTCGGCAAGTTCGAGCTTACCGGCATCCCGCCCGCGCCCCGTGGCGTGCCCCAGATTGAGGTCTCGTTCGAGCTCGACGCCAACGGAATCCTCAAGGTCTCTGCCCACGACAAGGGTACCGGCAAGGGCGAGTCCATCACCATCACCAACGACAAGGGCCGTCTTACCCAGGAGGAGATTGACCGCATGGTCGCCGAGGCCGAGAAGTACGCCGAGGAGGACAAGGCGACCCGCGAGCGCATCGAGGCTCGCAACGGCCTGGAGAACTACGCCTTTAGCCTGAAGAACCAGGTCAACGACGAGGAGGGCATGGGCAAGAAGATCTCGGAGGAGGACAAGGAGACCATCCTTGACGCCGTCAAGGAGGCCCAGGACTGGCTCGAGGAGAACGGTAAGCTTCCTTTTACTCTATCCACCACAGCAAAGAATATTGTGCTAACTCTTATGAAACAGCCGCTACTGCTACCGCCGAGGACTTTGAGGAGCAGAAGGAGAAGCTCAGCAACGTGGCGTACCCGATCACGAGCAAGCTGTACTCGGGCGCCGGCGCGGGCGGCGAGGAGGATGAGCCCGAGTCGCACGACGAGCTTTAATTACCTTACCCTCCCTATCTATTAGTATCATAGAGATTCCCCCGTTTTCTGTTTTGATGGCATAAAATGAAGCTTGCCCTGGTTTGGGGCTGGGTTTAACTTACGGTACCTTTTTGGTCTTGGGTTTGTTGGTTGTGTGTGTGAGTTGTGTATCTGTGTCTAGTGAAGTGGTGAAGGGGTCGTGGCGTGATGGTGTGATGATAAGGCATTGTGTGTTGTAGAACTTGTATGTACCTAGTCTCATGGACGTTGTTGTTTGCTAGACGAACTGGTAGTGAGTCATCATTAACTATTGCCTACACCTGAGCTGTGTCAGGTATAGTACCGCAGCTTGCTAACCCCTTTACACGTCGCTCGGCGGGAAGAACATCTACATGCCTGCCGACCTTAGGTGCTAGGACTATGACCTGTGGTCAGAGCTGTATACCAATCCCCGTCATCGAGACCGTGATCTGCCGAAGGGACTGCATGTGATGGTATGTACGTACATCACTATAGTAAACACTTTTCTTCCTAAGGGGCTATCTCCCAACGACAGCAAGACATGTAAGAGCAAACTCATATATTCGCGTCATGCCCAAGTGAGTAGGCAAATGGTAAATCACATTCTCCCAGCACAGGCGTCGTCGTACCTCACAGAGCTATAGAATCATCACAAGCGCGTTGCTCTTCTCGATGATGGAAGAGACGCTTTCCCCGTTGAGACTGGTCTTGGACAAGCACGGCCAGCAATAATTGAGCGGCTTCAGAATCACGCGATATCCCATGGCGATGCAGATGGACGCGGCGGCTAGCCTCGCCTGCCAGTTGCCCCTCGCCGTGATGATCCCCGGCCCCGAGGGCGCCACGATGATCTCGGCGAAGCTGCCGACCGAGATGAGGGGCTGGGGGGCCTTGGCCAACAACTGGTTGCTCAGCGTCTGAGCGACGCCGGCCGCCGCTGCTGTCGAGGATGTAGAGCAGGCGCAGAAACGGTGGGAGAGGAAGCTTGTCAGCAGCCTGTCGCTGCGGCAGGTCTCGAGCACGTCGAGGTCGGCAATCCATTTGGCCCGGTCGTAGACCGAGATGACCGTCTCGAGGTAGTACGCCTCGACGTCCTTGCCGCCCGTGGTCCCGACGTTGATCTCCTGCTTCCAACCCGTGAAGGACAGCTGCAGGCTCGTGCCGCCGAACGAGTCGTCCAGCACGCCGTCGAAGGTCTGGTGCTGGTACAGATACCAGTCATCCACCGAGTAGTCGCGCACCGCGGGGCTCTTGGGCGGGATCATCAGCGCCATGCCCGCGCGCCCGATGTTGCCCGTCACTCGCCTGATGCCCGCCGCATGTTGGTGGTGGTGGTGGTGGTCCTCCAGCAGCTGGGCGGGATCGCTCAGGAGCGCCGAGGCGATGTACAGCGAGTCGGCTGAGCACAGGGCGAGGACCGACGATAGGTCGGACGGGTCAAAGTTGAAGCTGCCCGTCTCCATCATGGCAATGCAGGCGAAGCTTGTTGCCATGTTCATGTTGTTAGTGGCGCGTGGGGAAGGGGGGTAGCCGACTACCCCCTGGCCGCCGTCGTGGTTGGATTCCATGTCCCCAAAGGCGGATTTCACCCAGCGTGCCTTGCCCAAGTCAAACTGTGCCGCCCGCACATCCACCGTGGCATTCTCTCCCAGGTTCTTGTAGAGGTCATCGATGAACGTCATGCCGAGGAGGCTTGCGTTCGTCTTGAGGTCTAGTTTGAGGTGTCCCGCCAGCGCGACGAAATCGACCCGGTCAGGCTGGAAGAGATTCATGAGCCTTTTCGTCGAGAGGGCGTATAGCGGCTTGGTTGTCCCGATATTTGCTTTCTTCGCACCTCCTTTATTGTACTGGTGGATGACGGGCTGGGGACTCGGAACATCCATGGACCCACGGCGCCGCAGCAGCGCAATGCTTTGGCAGTCGCCAAAGACCACGTCGTACCCGTACGCGCTGTCCTGGGAAAGCCTCATGACGACGGGCGGCTTGTTGTCGCGCACTCGATGTTGCTCTCTAGCTCGCGGCCTGTGCTTGGTCACGACGTGGTCGGCCACGTGCCGTTGGTGGCTGCTCTCGTGATAATACACTTGGGGTGGCGTCCTGGTAAACACCGGATACGAGCGCGAGTGATAGCCGGCACTCTCGCTGTCTCCGCAAATCTGCTGTATCCGTGCTTCGCAGATTTCGTCTTCGCAGTCCCGCGAGTCAACCCTGAGCGGCGGGCTGATCCATCGCCGATATGCTCTCGGTGCGTGAGGGCTGTCCACGACGCCGCCACCACCTCTTTCTATCCCGGGCTCTGGACATGCGGTGGCAATCTCGAAACTTGGCCGGCGCTTGCCTCCGTAATCGTACAAGTATATGATCAGATACTTGTACTCCTCGGTTGGATCCTCTTGGGAATCCAGCCTCGTCGCAATTTCTCTGAGCAGGCGGACTTTGTCTTCGAGCTTCAGGGCCACCTCCAAATACGTGTTGACTGTGAATATGTTCTGGAACGGGGCTTCAGCGAAGCAGCAGCAGAACTTTCTCCCCAGGTTTCTGAGGGACTGTGCTCTGCGCTGGTCGAGTGACGCGGCCCACTTGGCCGCGATCCGTGACAGCAGAAGGAGCCAGGACTGAGAGGGACCGTGACCGGCTAGGGTTCCAGACAGTTCATGTGCAAGGGCGTTGTGTAGTCTCAACGCGACATCGCCCGCATACTCGATGACGGCCCCGGACGGGATGCTGGCATCGCTGTCCCACCCCTTGATGTAGGCGCAAAACCACGCAAAAAGCAGCTCGTCGACTGTGAGCCGGTCGCGGTCCGATGTCCTCGTCGAGCTGAACTTGGTCACCGGCAGGCCGTAGTAGCGGAGACGGGCCAGGGGCAGAGACCAGTAGACAGACCGCGCTTCTCTGTCCGGGGCCGGCTCCAGACCGATAGTCAGCAACCCCTTTTCCGCGAAGAGATGATCGCCCAGCTCGACGCGGGGCATGGTAGCTGCCAAGCACTCCAGGTCCGGGTAAAGATGCCACGACATGAGTCCGAGGAGCAGTCCGCCGCTTTGAGCTGCCAGAGGCGTGCCGCCCACCAGGCTCTCGAGTCCCTCCATTGCCCCTGTCCAAGCGGCCAGAACGCTCTCGTATGTGTCCGGTTTTGTGTTCACTGGCAGATCGAGGTTGTTGATGATGAGGCGGAGCTTGGTCTGCTGTACTGCCTTCTCGGCGTCGGCCACCCGGAGCCAGGCCCGGCAACTGGCATCCCAGTCGGCGAGGTCGTCGCGCGGGAACTGCTCGGCGGCGGCGCGCATCAGGTCCTGGTCCAGCTCCCCCTCGGCTTCGAGCTGCGCCGCGACCTCCATCTTGCGGCGCGTGATGATCTCGTCCCAAAGCGACGTGGCCTCGGGGGCGTCCCATATCCTCGCCAGCATGCATGCAAGCAGGTGGCACTGGATTGCGGCGTGGCCCGACGTCGCCGCGGCCCACAGCGTCGTCGCATCTGCTCCGATCTGGTCCACGAACGGTCCGTACGAGGAGGCCTCGCCCTTTGGGTTGGCCTTTGCGCTCCGGGCGATCTCTGAGGCCCGGGTTCCGTATGCCTTTATGAGCCCTGGCGTGGCTGGCAAGACTCGTCTGAACAACAGCCCGAGCTTTCGTGCGTTTGTGTGTTGCGCCCCGTCCTGGGCCTCTTTCAGTCGCGGCTTGGCCAGATGCTGCCCGACGCCCTGGTACTCAATGGGCGGGCTGATCCGCTTGGTAAACAAGTTGACCTCGAAGTGGAGGTTTGCCAATGCGAGAGTTGTGTCTACTCGCGCAGTTGCTGCGGCAGCGGAGATGTGACCGATAGAGGCCATGGCGTTTCGCGATTCCAGTCTCTGGGCACAACAACACCAGTACGCCGCGTATCAACCTGGGGTGGATGGGTGTCTTGAAGCTGGAGGAAGGGCATGGAGAGGGGTTGAGGGATTGAGGTGCCGATTGGAGCGCAAGGCTGGATCTATGAGGAGAGCCTGTGTGGATAGAGAGAGAGAAGCACACCTATATGCAAGTCAAACACCGTGTCAACTCATGATTGGAGCCTTCGCCGCTTCCAAAGCTCGCTCCGCCACGGCCTGCAGCGGGTTGAGTTGGAGGAGCAATGAAAAGGGGCAGAAAGGAATCTCGGAGCCGAGGCATTAGAGGGAGGCTAGAATCGGTTTACAAAAGTGTCTGCTGCTGAACTGTGTATGTCTTGCCTGTATCGAAGACTAAGGGGGTGAAACCGACAATCTACCTACTCTTACCTCTTCATCTTTACTGTTGACTTGGTTGCCCGAAACTACCTCCTGCGAAACCAAGTTACAAGCACAGAACGGTACGTGTTCCCAAGCTGGAGTTCAACTTATGGTGAAGACAAGTAAGCTCGGCCACCGTTCGAGACTAATAAATATAAGGAGTGTAGAAGGCCCTCCAAGAACCAACGCCAAAAGTCCCCCTTTAAATGCTCAGAACACAACACAAATACCAAGGTATTCTTAGTATGCGTTCCCCTCCGAATCCATTGCCATATCCTTCTTCTTACTTACTCTGTTCCTCCGCAGCCCGTATATCATTTATATATTTCCCTCCGTTTCGCGTCCATCCAGGCTACAAAGCGAGAATCTAACTTATATAAACGGGTAATCATCCACCAAATAACTCCTACCGGAGGTACTGGATGGAAGAAGCGGCGATAGTTCATAGTTAGAACCTCGGCATCCCGAAAGAATCCCAAGCTCCGCTGAACCGTGACGCCGCGGCCCGCACCGTCAGCAGCCCGCTTGTATCTCCGGTCTGAGCATACAGCATCTCGGCCTCTCTCCTTTGCCGGTAGAGGAGCTCGTTCTGCAATTGCTGCTGGGCCCGGCCGTCGTCGTCCTCCTCCTGGTCGTGGTCCGGGAAACCCCCCCTGAACGTAAAATCGGCCAATTCCGCAGGCTCTGAGCACACAGCACTGGCATCCGAGGCTGTGGTCATGGAGGTGGCCTCTGAGAAGTTTGAGAGCTCATCGTCTGCGAGCCCGCGGGAAGCGTAGATGGGGCCTGCCAAGGTTCCGTGGCCAGGTGTCCAATTGTGCCAGTTTGTCAAGGGTGGTGGTTGGAGAGGTGGTTTTGGCCCGCCGGGAATGTTGACCGGATGCCACACTGGCAATGTTTGGCGGCTCGGGGCCGGGCAGTTGGTCATCTGGAGGAGCTGGGCTGCCTTCAACGTCCTCTCGGCCCAGCCGAGACCACCGCTGAAGCTCACATGTCCAGGGGTCATGCCCAGGAGATGACGGGTTGTGAACTTGGGATAGTTGCAGCCCGGGAATGTCCAGTCCAGCTTGATGAAGCACTCCCCGGTTTTTGCCCAGTCCTGGACCATGTGGATATTGCAGTTTCCCAGTAGAGCCACGAGGTGGACAGAGATGGAATGAGGGCCTCCAGGGTCATGGCTCAGGGGCTCCACGGAGTGTCCCAGGGAATGGGCAAGCACACCGGGCTGTCCGTACACAGAGAGTGCGTGAATATAAATCCCCCCCTGTCTCGTAGCCTACTTCAATGTCAACAATCTTGTCGTCTACGTTCTTATGGGAGTTGAGCGAACCGAGACAGGGCCTGCTGAGTTTCCCGCAGAGAGGGCATTGTTTGGCATGCTTGTTGGAGGTTTCTCATTAGACTTGGGAGGGGATTCAACGGCGTTGAAGGAGATGTTGAGGCGAGGCTTGTCCGCCCGCGGAAGAGATAGGACAGACACGGGCACATGGGGGATATATGAATGAATATTGAGCCACACATCGGATCTCGAAAATGTTAGTCCTCTGACGGGTCTCGCGCAAGGCTCTGCTTTCTCCGCTCCATACACGCTGTGATGTTGGGAGGCCTTGCCTGATGGGTGGTATCGTGACTACACAGTATTGTCTTCCTCTTTTGGCATTTGTATTTTCGCCCTGTTTTGGAAGGGGCGCGGGGCTTGTCTGAAATGGCTGCATGTCCGAACCTGTCACGGAGCTCGGCCACACACCCTCTCCGGGAACAGCTGAACTCGCCTGGCGCTTCCCACTTGGGACGGCAGAGAAGGGGTAGGGGGTTCCTGCAGCGGCAGTTACTCCACTGGCAAGGAACACTCTGACCGATTCCTTGAGCCCCTTCTCTTGCAATTCCCTCTTCCGGCACTGAGCAGGTTGGACCTGACCATCTGCTGCCCCTACTCGAGGGCAACAGCTTGCACCTGAGCCCACCCCTGATCCACCTGACTCCAAGAGCCGCGTCAACTGGGCTCAACTCCCACTCAACGAACGCTTCTCAGTGGTGCCCGCCAATCTGGAAAAACAGGCGATTGACAATTGCTTTCCCAAGGCTCACACGTCGTCCGCGCACCAGACCCTTCCACTATGTCTTCTCTCGCCCACCCGCTCCATAGGTCGCGCCAGCGCAGTAGGTGTGCCAGTCCGTCGCATACAAGGCGAACTCACCACTGCCTCATTCCGCCCGTTTGGTTGCTTGCTTTAAGGGTGCCAGGCCCAGATTGTTGGCCACTCAGCTCCGAGTCTCGTACCATCCCATCTCCCCTTTTGCCATTCCTCTGCCAGAACATAAGCCCCAGAGCTGGCATCTTGCTACTGCTCACGTTCCCAGCCGCGTGCCGCGTGTCGTTTGATTCGAGCAAGCCTAGAGTCCTATATCCACCACTGCATAGCCAGTCGAGGACTCCAGGTTGACGGCAGCGGCAGCGCCCGGCAGGCTGTGGGCGAGAGCGGACAACCCTCCAGACAAGAACAAATACCTCCCGCCCGCCTGCCGCCGGCGCCCAGGTTTCATCAACATTTGATGAGGCCTCGCCCGACCATCAACCCCCCCCTCCCGACCCAGGCGTCTAGCACCGGGGTCCGCCTAAAACATCCAAGCAGGCACGGCTTGCCGGCCCAAGGCTTCACTCGCCATGGATGACCTGGACGACTCGAATCTCTACGGAGCCGGCGACGGACTCCCTCACGGAATCCCCGTGTTCGCGCCGCCCGCCGTCCTGCCGCCGATGCCTCCCCGCCCCCAGAGAACCCGGCGGCGCCGGGCCGAACGCCCTCTCTACCTCGACAACTTGCCACCCCACGAACGCGTCATGGAAGCCACCCTCCTAATGCTCGGCGGGGAATGGAGCGGCTGGCCCCGGGCCCTGGTCAGCACCGACTGGTCGCAGAGCGGCATCGCCGCCGCGGTCGCCGAGTCCCTGGGCCACCCCATCGACACGTTGCCCGGAGGCCAGACCAACACCTTCCAGTCGTCCCGCGGTCGCATCACGTATCACCGAGTCGTCCTCCTCTGGTTCTACCTCTCCGACCTGGACGTCTACCCCTCGCTGGTTTGGCTCCCCGTCCTGGAGCACGAGCCCTACTCCCACCTCGGCATTTCCATGGTCATTGGCCGACCTTTTATTGAGGCGTGTTTTGGCCAGGCCTGGCCGCCGCCGCCGCCCGCCCACCACATGCTTACGTTTTGATGCCCCGCTCTGCGGGTGAAAACCAGCCTCCATACCGGACGACAAGGATGGCTGCTGGTTGCTGGGCGGGCGTCTCTTTGGATTGGATAGTAGGCGCCTACCTTACCTATGTTTTATTTCCGTTTTATTAGCAAGAGTTGGCTGGGGTTTGTCGTCGGAACCAGACATTCAGCCTCCAATGTCGTGAACCCCACGCTAACACACTCGGCAGGGGCGGAGAAGACGGGTAGTGGCATGCTGTTTGGCGGATGCTCAGGGGTAACGGCCAGTTAGGTGAGGTTTTCTTTGTTGCACCGATCCAATCACTGGCCGATACTAATTGATACTCTGTACTCAGACTTGGACAGGTTTGGTTGGCTGGCCTCTTGCTGGTTGGTATAAGTTGGTCTCAACTCACTCGGCGATCCCTGCGGCCTCCTCCAAGGCCGTCTTCCCGGACTCGACAATACTGCCGATTAACAGGGAGGTCGTCGAGTGGGTTTATGGACGGGATTTCTTTTCTGCTGTGTGGGTTTGGTTTACACCGGCAACTCGAGAGGGTCTTCGTATGGGGGGTGGATGGGAGGTGGGATATTTCCTAGTTTTCCTATCTTTTTATGATTCGTTTTGGAGAGCGTTGTCCTCGGCCCTCACACGCAGCTGGCCGAGGCCTGCAAGCACTGCAGCAAACGCCCTTCTTCTTTGCAGCGTTCTTGGATGAGCATACGGATTTGATCTTTTGCTCTACAGGTTGACTTCTATAATTAATGATTATTTTCCTTGCATCTCAGCTAGGTGTTACCAGGATTTATTGATCACAGTTCACCAGGCCCGTCCAGCAGTGCCATCTCCCCTGACCAGACACAAAACAGCTTCAGAAATCATCACAGCATGTCTACGAGAGTCAGAATTCCCAATCAAGGGGCGCAGTGAAGTTCGACGACTCGTCGACGCCTTGTAGATCCCCTCTTGTACCTGTCCTCACCGACCAAGTCTGGGAACCCGGACTCCTCTGGCAGGTGACCAAGCGCCGACTGCTAAATCATTTGACCCTGCCGTGTTGTCTGCAGGCCCCCGAAATGGAATTTACGTATATCTACCCACGGCATCCTAGACACTCATGACGAGGCTGTTTTGGAACTTCACGCCTTGACTTTCTTGTGTTGTGTCGGTGTGAGTTGGGTGAGCAGTGCAAGTCCCCTGCCAAGCCCTCCCCAAAAATGGAATTCGGATTCAGGTTGGATCAGGTGAGAAGAAGGGAACTAAACAGGAATCGGCTGGCCACAGGTAAATGATTATAGTACTTAGATAAAGTAGAACACCAGTTCGTCAACTCCCACAAAAAAGGGACGTTTCACAGACTCAATGTACCCTTGTTGTTGTTGAAGAAGCTGTAGGAGGAGAACAAGCCTGAAGCTGAAAGGGTGGTGGAAGGGAGGCACGAAACCAGCCACAGACAAGTAACAGTGAGACAACCATTACCACCACCATTAATATTGTGCGAGCTGACTACAAAAGTATGCCTCGAAGCCCCTACTTCTTCCTCTGAGAATTAGAGGCAGAAAGAAGCACTCGGACTTTAGACCAAAACGAGGAATGAAGATGATGAAAAAGAGAATACGAGGGCAATGAGAGTCTCTATACCCGATCTCATCAGCAACAAAGACAATAAATAGCCTGACCTTCTCATAGCGACACTGATCCACATACAACCAAGCCTAGCCACCCACCAAACGCTGGCGTATCACCTCCATGCTGGAATGCCCTCAACAAAGGGTTATCATACGTAGATGATGATACGAGCAACAAAAGCCATGGTGTTCATTATGAAGTTTCTACTACATGAACCGGGTATATGAACGCCCTCCATTCAGTCCTTGCCTTGACCATGCCCAACCCAGCCCTGCAAGTCAACAGAACTGGATACTACTATCCTACCACATTTTACTAGTTACGAAACGGTAACGGGCTCCTCACCCCCAAGCCTCCAACTCTTAGCACCCTCTCGCAGACATATCCAGTAATGTGCTGGCACAAGCTCTACAAATACCTCGCCTGCGGCTGCTACCACAGCGACGGAGTCCTCCGCTGCTCCAGGGCCCGCCGTAGAAACACAAACTGTGACCGCAGGAGATGGGGGAGCATCTTCTCCGGGAGGAGAGACGGCAGGTGCCAGGCGTGTGTATACTCGACGCCTCCTGACACACCGCCTGGTTCTTGAGAGATTGTCAGGGGGTCAGCCAGCCAGGTTGGAGCTTCAAGCCCCCCTAGTAGTGAGGGGAGGCCATTACTAGTATGAATGGAGAGCGTTGTGTTGCGGACGAGGTAGGGAATAAAGGAAACGGGGAGAGTAGGTAGTTAGTTTCGTTCAGTCTTGCAATTGGCAGGTTTATTTTGAGTACATGTCGAGAGGGAACAGGGTAATCAATGCCAAATGTGCCAAAGATGTATCTGTGCGTAACTCAGGCCGTGTACGGGACGGCCCGGCACAAACATCCCACCGATGAACCGCACCAGATCCTGTTTGCATCTGCAGGGACTCGGTTCCAGACTCCCGGGAAGGATGGATGACGTCGACTCGCAGGAAGAGCTCGAATTCAAGCCGGGGGCACAGAAGCCAGGGGCACAGAAACCGGGGGCACACAAACAACCAAACATTACTTTGGTTCCCCAGGAAACTCTCCATGTCTCACAGATCGCCCAGCCTCGTCAAGCAAACTCAATAACCCTTGATAGAAAGCTAACGAAAACTCCTTGTCTCGCCCAACGCCATACAGGGGAATCAAGCAATGCCAAATGCAAGCAAAGCCAGTACTGAAGCCATCTCTCCCCCCCCCCCCCCCCCCC
>MU854331.1:132688-145952 GCA_033296685.1 Parachaetomium inaequale
TCATTCTCGCCATCAAAAATCGGAAAGAGATGTCGTTATGGACGGCCTCTCTAGGTAGGCAATTTCCCAGATCGCCCAGAAACTCTAGCTGCCCCTCAACAAGCGCTGTCTTCAGTCCTCAGTCCCCCGGCCGCCGGGTATGCCAGTCAACGTGGCCTCCGCGCGTTACTCCTTCAGCTTGACATAGTTGCTAGGGAATATCCCGTGCTTTGTCCCGATCATGCCCGTCCTGTCATCGTCAGTCAGTCTTGGCCTCCCAAACTCGCTCCCGGAAAGTACACTTACCACCAGTCATTATCACTCTCCGTCTTCTTCAGCACGGTAATGACATCCCCCTTCTTGAACCCCAGATCGCCGGGCTGGTCCGCCTCAAAATTAAACAGCGCCACAGCCTCGTTCTTCTTCAGCAGCGCCTCCTTGCTCGCATAATTCGGCTTGGGCGCCGCGGGCCGCCCGGGGCCCGCCCTCTTCTCGGTGGTGGGCCCGTCTCGCGACTCGCCGCCAAAGCTGCTGTCGTGGAACGTACTCGACCTCGACGCCTGGCCAAACCCCCCCCTCGGCTGCGGGTCGTAGACGTCGTCCTGCCACGTCGACGACCGCTTCGGCCGCCCAAACTCGTCGTGCGCCTGCCCACCACCGCCCGCACCCACGCCGGGACCGTCCCGCGACTGGCCCTCCCGGTACCCGGGCCCCGTGTTGCCGCCCCACACGACGTTGTCGTGGTGGTCGTCGTACACGGGCACGTCGTTGTACATGCTGTCGCCGGCCGACGCGGTCGCCATGCCGCGGAAGACGCGCGAGTTGAGGATGGTGAGCAGCGGCGCCGCCTGCGGCGGCGGGCGCTCGCCGCCCGAGAGCAGTTCCTTCGCCGAGACCTGCCGCCCGTACAGCTTCGCGTTGGCGTCTTTCCGCTCGATAATGGCCGACCCCTCGAGCGACACGCCCGCGAACAGGCCCTTGGTCTTGGAGTAGCTGAAGATGCCGGCCACGCTGCGCAGCGAGGCGGCGCCGGCGGCCTCGGCGTTGCGGCCGACGGGCCCCGCCGCGATGGACACGTTGCCGCCGAGGGTGAGCGAGCCGGCCTGCGAGAAGGTCTTGACGGCGCTCGCGTCGTTGAGGATGAAGACGAAGTCGGTCAGCTCGAAGCCGATCTGGCCGCCGAAGCCGGCGCCGCCGGTCGCGATGGCGGTCGGGGCGCTCCACGAGCCGTCGGGGAGGCGGGCAATGACGAGGCCGCTGCCGAAGCGGGCCGAGCCGAGGAAGCCGGCTTTGATGACTGTGAGGATCGCGAGGCCCTGTTGTTGTGGGGAGATTGTTAGGTGAGGGGGTTGTTGGGGGAGAGGACGTCAGGCGGGAGGGGCGGTTGCTTACCTTGGCATTGGCGAGGACGGATGGCGGGATGACTTTCTCGGGGCCGAATGCTTGTCGCGGGTCGATGAAGGAGGTGAGGATCTTGGCGCACTTTTTACATTCCGCTGCGCATCAGGGTCAG
Organism: Parachaetomium inaequale; assembly: GCA_033296685.1. Taxonomy (NCBI): domain Eukaryota; kingdom Fungi; phylum Ascomycota; class Sordariomycetes; order Sordariales; family Chaetomiaceae; genus Parachaetomium; species Parachaetomium inaequale. The sequence continues at coordinate 134,181 of MU854331.1, forward strand.
AAAAGAGAGTCGCCTACTTGGGTCGCGTGGACGGGTTGGCGCGGAACAGCCGGGACAGACTTACACGCCATCGACGACGGAAGAGGGTTATTGATCCCCATGGTTGCTGGGTGGGCGGGTGCGCTATCGGAAACGGTGGAGAGCGTAGAGTGAACCTAGGTGCCGAGGACAAAAGCTTGGTGATCGCGAGGTGGTGGTTGTGGACAGGTTGGAGGCAGCCGACTCGGGAAGGATCAGGGAGAATGTGGGGTTGCAGGTCGGCTCCGCGTGAATTTGGGACGGGGTTTAGTAACTTTGGTTTGTCGGTAACTGGCCTGGCTGGCAACAAATCGCGGCGCACTGAGTGATTCTCGACGCGAATTTTACCTCCTTAGATAACGGACGGGCCGCACGGTGATAAAGAGCAGAAAAGCTGCCGCGCGTCGTGGCGGCTGAGGGCCGAGTAAGGGTAGTAAAAGTGGCAGGCTGTTCGGACGGGAGGCGGAAGTTTCCCCGCAGCAACCTGAAGTGAGCAAGTCACAGTGCCAAGCATACAGTTGGCCTGTCTTAGAAAACACAGAATTTCCACATAACTGCGTACAATTAACTAGTCTTGTTTATTAAATCGAATGCTAGAATTTCGTTCCTTCACTATTGGCTACCTTGCCTTCTTCGGCACAGACAGACTCTCAGAGCAGAGTTGGAGAATGCACAAGCCGGCACGCAGCTGATGAATTACAGAGACCGCGCCCTGTAACTACCTTAGTTACTGGTATCCTTCCCCACATCTCCAACGACCCCTGCCACTGACATCATGGCTCGAAGCCAGCGCCGCCTCACTGTGGCTGACGCGGCCAATGATGCCAAGCCCGCTGGCCCCTGATCGCGGCGCCAACTCCTTTCACGGGTTTCACGGGTTCACGGCCTTTGCAGATTGCCACATCCCCGACGAAAGCCACTATTCCGAACCTCCCAGCAAACGAGCACCCCAATAACGCCCGCCGCCGCCAAATAACAGCCTATCTGCCCAGACCACTGTTCCCCGGTTCCCAACCGCTAATCATCCACCCGCGCAACCACTCAAAACGCCACCCCCCAGAACCTCGGTGATCGCACCCAGCCGACCGACAACGGCACCAACTCATCGCAGCACACAGAGCCGCCAACCACGCGCAACCACCACCTCCCTGATCAACCCGCGATTGAGCGAACCCCGTAACTGCGCCCCTCGACACAAACCAACCAACGATCCATCCACCCCCATACCGATCCAACCAAACCAACACACACACGCACAAGACAGAAACAGAGACAGACGAGAGACAGCCAACATGTCCGAATCCTACGAGCGCGAGCGCCAAAACAACGCCCGCCTCGACGAGCTCTCGGCCAAGGTCTCGGCCCTGCGCGGCGTGACCATCGACATCTACGACTCGGCGCGCTCGCACGAGGTGATTGAGTCGACGGTACGTTGTCCCCACATTTACCACCTACAGCGCCCCCGGCAAATGGATCCAAATATACATGATGGATAGATGGACAGATAGATGGGAAGGCTGACAACCCGAATAATAGAGCGAAACCTTCTCCTCAATGGGGACACAACTCAAGGGCTCGGCCGGGCGACTGGGCCGGATGGCGGCGTCGGGGAACAAGGTGGCCATTTTCAAGCTGTCGGGCATCATTATCGGGGTGGTGTTGGTGCTGTATTACATTTGGAGGTTGTTTTTCTAGGGGACGCGAGCCACCGACCAATGACTCGAGAATGGGCGGGGGTATTTATTCGAAGGGGGATAGAAAGGAATGTGGCGTGGATGATGATGGTTCCGGCCTTTGAGGGCAGGAAAGTGAGGGATGGGTGGATCCGTTGCAGCGCAGCGCGGTGTATGGGGGTGTATTTGGGCTTGTATCATTTGTGTTGGGGTTTGATTTAGGTTTCGTACGCGGGCATAGCAGGGCGTTGGATGGGTTGTCTTTGCTGGATTTGCCTCGCGGCAGGGAAATAATACATATACAACACACATACACATACAAGCCTCAATGAGATGTTATGACTGAATTATTCATTTTGCTCGTGAGGTCGTCTACGGAAACGAAAGCAGAACTGGCCTCCCGTTTTGTCTTGCCCCCGCTATGCGCGTCATGTATCCGAGAGCCTTCACCAAGTGACCTCATGCTCATGCCACCAACCCTAGCTTGACGGGCTAGGATATTTACCACCATGCCCCCTCTTACTGCCACACATTCGAAAACAGGTCCTCGCCCCCGCCAAACCCAGCCGCCGGCTTGGACGCGCTGTTCGTGTTTGCCGTCGCCGTGCTGCTCGTCCACCCGCCAAACTCTTCGTCCGCCGCCACCTTGGGCGCAAACCCTCCCGACGCGCCAGGGACGATAGGCTGGCTGGCGAACGAGGCCCATCCCATATCGCTAGATGCCGCAGCTGCAGCCGGCTTTGGCGGCTCTGGAGCAGCCTTGGGCGCTTCAGCGCCAGCCCACGCATTGCCGCCCCAGACGTCCGAGCCTCCCCAGTTGCTACCGCCCAGTGAGCCGAGGGGGTTCGCGGTCGCAGTCGAAGTCGCGGCGGGAGGACTGGGCTTGGGCTGGCTTGCCGACAGGTTAAAGACAGATGAGCCGGTTGTGGTGGTTGGGGCGAGTGCCGGCTGAGGAGCCGCGGCCGGTGGGGAAGATGCGGAGAAGTCGAATAAGTCGCCCAGAGCAGATGAAGCGGGTGCTGCGGCGGACTTGGGGGCTGCCGCAGGCGACGTAGCAGATCCCCAGCCTGAAGTGGTAATGGACTGTTTCGGCTGGTGCGCCGAGGCTGCTGGCTTGGAGTCGAAGAAGTTGCCGCCGCTCAGCGCTGAAAAGGCGTTCGAACCGCTCGACTGGGGTGTCGGGCGGGGGGATGTGAAAGAACCGAGGCTCGAAAAAGCATCATTTTGGGCTGGTTTGGGAGATGGGGCGCTGGCAAAGCTCAAGCTGCTGAAGGCATCATTGAGCCCGCCCGCCGACCCCGGCACCTGGTTCATGCCTGTAGGGGAAGGCATCCCACTCAACGACCCAGATGGGCCATGGGAGACCTGTTGCGCGACCGGCTGAGGTTGCGGCCGAGGAGCCGTCGCATAAAGTGAAAGGATGGACTGCTTAAGATCCGGGCGGGACTGGCCGCCGCTGGGGGTGCCGGTGGTGCTCGCTGGCCGTGGCGGCGCGGCCGGCTGCGTGCCCAGGAAATCCAATCCAAGAAGCGAGTCCTTCGTGCTGGTAGCCTTGGGCGGTGCCGGCCCAGACTTCGGGGGAACTTGCATCGCCGTCGGCCCGGTACTGCTCGCTCTTAGCGGTGCCGCAGCCGGGGCCGCGATCGGCTCCGCTCCGATAAGGTCGGCCTGCGGGGCTGCTGACCGGCCGACGGATGCTTTGCGGACAGACTCCCGACGTTCCACGTTTTGCTTCTCCTTAACAACGCTCAGCGGTACGTCGTCGTCGCCCTCTGCGTCGAGTGTCGCGGGATCTGGCATGGGCCCTTCCATGACCCATCGCTTCAGCTCGTACTTGGTGCGGATAAAGTTCTCGATCTTGGCTTCCGAGGGAACGTGGTTGGCCGCCAGCTTCGCCTCCCAGTACTTGTTTGCGCGCGCATTGCCCCAGCTCAGGATGCTCTGTAGTTGCTCGTCGGTCCATGCGTCCAGATCGACGGATTTGACTCGGCTGATGTGGGTGCCCATGCCGCGGTGGATGCCCGAGCAGCGGATGCAGACGAAGACGCCCAGGTTCCAGCTTGCCCATCTCGGGTCTGGTGGCGGAGCAGTGAGCATGATGATACTGACGTCCAGGCGCGGCAGGGAGAGACTCACGCTTGTTGCGCTTGCAGTCGGCGCACACCTTGTTGGGCTCTAACTTCAGGAGGTTCTTGATGGTCTGCTGGTTCTGTGCTGCCCGCTCGGCAGCGGGGTTCGGCGGCCGTCGAGACATGGCGGAAGGCGGTTTGGTTCAAGACGCTGTCGGTTGCTGATGAGTGTGGGCGCGGGCAGACCGAATCGTGGATGCCTCGAGTTCAAGACAGTTTGCGCGAGTTGGGTTTCCCGATAAAGGTGCGGGACGTCGCGCGGCGAAACAGGGTGGAAGAGGTGGGGAACCGTTTAACCGAGTCAGTGGTTGCATCCCCCCGATATTGGCATACGGGAGCAGACAGTTGCACAGTTGCAGAAGCTATGATAGCGATTGCTAGATCACAGGATGGCAGGGTATGCTTCTGATTAGGCATTTCATAAATATTATGTCCAAAAAGACAGTCTTTGAGTTCGTGGGCTGAATGCCTACCAGAGCAAGCGTCATGAAACACTGTACGACATAAACAACTGATTATAAGTCTCAGGCAAAAATTGGATGCACCCGGGATTGAACCGGGGACCTTTCACAGGGCGCATCAGGTGGACCATAAGTCGACCAAGAAGTGCGAAGCGAAAATCATACCACTAGACCATACACCCAGCCTTAGCTTTAGTTATTGTCTGAACTGCCTGGCGTACCTCATATGGGAGGAAAGGTAACTAGGTAACTATTTCAGAGGGAAATGTCCAAACACCTGGGTGAACCGGGGACCTTAGTGTGGTACTCAACTCCGCCACCTCGATCGCCGCATCGAGGGAACTGATTCCAAACTCAACCACCCCGCCTCACTAGCACTGCCAGTCCAATAACCGTGATTTGTCACTATTCATCCCGCTCAGCTGTATTTCGTGCCTCCAACCCGACGGGAATTCCACATACACCCTGAATATATAAACTCCCACTTCTCGGTCCCATCTCACCCCCAACTCACCTTCATGCGCGCGCGACTCTTCCGCATTCTGCTTACTCTCTCAAGCCTCACACGACCAGCCACCTTCCGGACTACTCCCCGGCCCTCCAACACCACCCCTTTGAAGTCCATGACATTCCCGTTCCTCAGCGCTCTATTCGGCACCTCATCCACCGCCGACAACACCAAAAACACCATGACATCATATCCCGACCAGCGCACCCCGGACGAGTGGCGCGCCGTCCTCAGCCCAGGTACCCCTCCCCCCCCCCACCCCAACCCCCGCCCCCCTCCCCAAAAAATGCTAACCTAGCAACAACCAGAACAATTCCGCATCCTCCGCGAAAAGGGCACCGAGCCGCCCTCCTCGGGCGCCTACGACAAGCACGCCCCCGCCAGCGGGACGTACACGTGCGCGGGGTGCAGCGCGCCCCTGTACACCGCGCATCACAAGTTCTCGTCGGGCTGCGGCTGGCCGGCCTACTTCGACAGCATCCCGGGGGCGGTGGTGCGCCACGAGGACCGCACGCTGGGCATGCTCCGCACCGAGATCGTGTGCGCCAACTGCGGCGGTCACCTGGGCCATGTGTTCAAGGGGGAGGGGTTCGCCACGCCGACGGATGAGAGGCATTGTGTGAATAGTGTTTCGTTGGTTTTTAGGGAGGAGGGCGGGGAGGGGGTGAAGGAGGGTGCGAAGGACGGGGATGGGAAGGGGAATGGGGAGGAGCAGAGTAAGGTTTAGGATTTAGGGGATGAAGTGGATGGATGAAGGGGTATGTGTGGTTATGGGAGCAAGGATTACCAAATCCCATGGGGGTTGTCATCATATAGGAGTGGACTGCTTCGGAGCGACATCGGTTAGGGGCTGGAGTTGGCAAGAATCTTCAACACACCGCCACATTTTGAGTTTACGGGTTACTTTAGGCGAAATACAAGCCATGACATTAAAAAGCATATCTTCCAACCCGAACCTCCGTCATGTTCTGCGCCGTGGCAGCCACAACTCCGTCCCAGCGCCGCGCAAACTCGCCCTCAAACCTGGACAGCACCTCCGACAACTCCCTCGATGGCTCCGCCGATGCCACTTCTTTGCCCGCCCTCTCCATCAAGTCGTCCCATACCCTGCTCGCTTCGCACATCCCTTGATGCTGAATCTGTGAAGCCGGCAGCAGCCAGTCATCCTCCGCTTCATGTCTGGTGGGCCGTTCCAGCAACGTGGGGCTTGAGCTGAAGAGGAAGGCCTCGTCGATGGATCTTGATGCCGGCTCTGGCTGTGAAAACCCGTATCTGCTCTTCTCCTCGGCGACGCTTGAGAGAAAAGACTGTCGCTCTGTATCAGTAAACCCGACGGGCTGCCTCGAGTCCGGAGTATCATCGACTGTTCGCAGCCGTCTGAGCCTTGGCTGGTGTTGGGTGTTGACTGGGACACCTTCCAGAACACTCGACATCCTAGCCAGAGGTTGCCGGGGCCGCTGCTCGTGTCCAGGCTTGCCCTGACTTTCAGTCCCGGGGGTGCTCAGGCTGGGCGATCTAGTCAGATATGGTGACGGCTCGCCTTGCAAGCCGGAGGACAGGCCTCGTCCCAGATACCGTCCTCTTGTCGCATCCAGGATATCGGCTTTACTGAGTGTCTTGTCAAAGTGCTTGGAGACCGTGTACATCCTGGGGCCTTGTTGTTCGAGAAGCGTTGAAGTCCGCCTCACCCTCGGCCTGCTCGCAGTGGTGGAGCCAATCTTGCTGACTTTGTAGATGCCTTCGCCGAGAATCCCAGGTACTCCAAGGGTTGTGGCTGGCCGGGATGGCACGAACGCCGGCGACCAGGGGCGCTGGCCGGGTTGCAAGTTTGCGGGCGGTCCTATCGGTTGGCTAGGTGGCCGTTGAAGAAGGGATCCGTAGGCATGGCTGTCCAGATATGATGGGGGCCGGCCGTGGGAGCTTGGCCCGGTGGCCAGAGGGGGGCTTGAGTCGTTCAGCTGCCGTGGATTGCTGGATGGCCGGTACATTGGCGCAGAGTTCTGCCATGGTGGTGCCCATGACCCAAATGTAGCTGGCCCAGAGATGAGACCATGCTCTCGACCGGCTTGGTCAGACTCTATGTTGATATTTAGAGTGCCGAGTTCCCGTAGGACTGTGTCTAGATCCGAGGTTTTCTGGAAGGTGATGTTGAGTGTAGAGAACAGCTGAATGATGGTGAGCTGGCGGCCGTTCTGGGTGTCAAGCAAGTGCTGACTTTACTCACACTCTCGGTTCCTGTCGAATGCCGGAAAAGGAGAGAACAACTGGAGAATAGACAGGCGACAGACGGGCGAGGGATAGCACTGCTATCTGCTGACGACGGTGCAAAAGTGTCCAGGTCCAACTTCACCTGCGGGATGTCTTAGCATGTGGCTCGGTGGGCAGATCCGGGAACAAACTATTTCATCCGCCTTGTCTTTCACGTGCACCATCAAGAAATGGCGCCAAAGAGGCATCCGTGGCCGCGATCCGGTGTACGGCCTGCGGGGAGCCAGCTCGAGCTGTGGTTTGAGCACCAGCTGCGGCTTCTTGTACGCATTCGGCCTGTCATCAATGCTGATGCTTGCCAAGTCGATCCGCAATATCGGTCGCCTGGTGGTGGATGTGCTCTGCAAGGCTGTCATCCTGGGCTTTCCAGGTGGTACAATGTGTATCGGGCATGAAATGCGGGGAGTGAGTTTGAAGCACTGGCATGGAAGGATTGAACCGAAGACAGTGAATCCCAAGATGAGCCAAAAGTGCAGGTGCTAAGCCGAGCTGCGTGTGCTCGAGGAAGGAACTACCAGGACACCCCCCAGGCTTTGATGCTCCATCTTGCCATTGCAGTGACCTAACTTCCACTTTGGAGGGATTCCTTGCAATCAAAGCCCGACAAACTCATAACTGTGCCATTAAATTGGTGGCTCTGGAAAACTGAACTTGTGTGCCGCCTACCTACAAGTAGGTTCTCGTCAAGCAGCAGAAGAGTTGGTGTGCTGAGACTTGGAGCATCGTACTATGATAGTCGTTTCCCGTGCTCGAGGTGACAACATCTTGAAACCAAACTCAGTTGCTATCTATGCCTAGCTGGAAAGGGTTGGGGTGCAGGTGCAATGTGATCCCTTCAAAGACCGAGTTGAATGTCTAGAACTGGAAACGGGTCATTTGTTGTGAATGCAAGGCCCGAGACCGAGACTCCGAGTGATGGCCCGTGCATGGCGCTAGGCTACAGGGGGCCCACAGCAACAGCCTTAACACCCCCAGCCAAAAACTTCCCGCGAATGCCAATCACGGCCTCGCGTCGCATCGCGAGATTCACAACCCGCACCTGTGGTCGACTTCATCCCGGCGCGTCTTCCTGCGAATCGTCACAAATCCGGCTCCATCACAGCTTTTAGTATCTCCCGACAGTTACAAATCACAGCTCGGCGCCGCGCCGCGCTCGATGCGCCAAAATGGCACCCACCAAAGCGACCGTCGAGCACTCGGTCGATCGCACCCCCGAGTATGAGAAGTTCATCGAGGAATTGCGCGTCTTCCACGAGAAGCGCGGCACAAACTTCGACCCAGAGCCCAAGATGGGAAACTTCACCGTCGACCTGCTCAAGCTCTTCAATCACATTATCGAGCACGGCGGCTATGACAAGGTGTCGGACGAGAAGCTCATGTGGCGCAAGATGTGCGAGGGCCTGGGCCTGATGCGGCATAATGCTCCAGCGGACGCCTACACCCTCAAACAAATCTTCTACAAGAACCTGGCCGCCTACGAGATCAAGACTGTCCACAACAAGGAGCCGCCCCCGCCCGAAATTCTCGAGTTCACCACCGCCAAGGGAGGCTCCCTTCTCACCCGCACATTGGAGACGTTCCAGGCTAGAACAAAGGCCGATCGGGAGGGGTCGACCGAGGAAGGCACGCCGAGTAGAGAGCGGCGCGCCGAAGAGACCCCCGCCTCCGGCCGGGCCTCGCGCGGTCTGAGAGAAGCGCCGGCCCCGAGGGTCATCTTCCACCCCGACACCAACTCATCGCGGCAGACCCGCCACGCCTCGGGCCAACAGCCTGGCGCGTCCGGATCAACTACGCACCCTCAGTCTCAGTCTCAGCCCCATCACAACTCGCAGTCGCACGGCGGCACACCGATCGCAATGCACCAGAGCCACCCACACCCCGGCCGCGGGGCGCCCTCTCTCGTCTACAACCCCCCGGGGCCTGACATGAGCAACCCGTTAGTGCAAAACTATCAACCGCAGCCCCCACAGCAGGTGCCACTGCGCATCGTAGACACTCCCGCGAGCAACCCGGACTTGTTTGCCAGGAAGCAGCGGCTGTTGAGGCAGGCAGCAGCTCCAGTACCCAACCCGGGAGCTCTTGTCCGCGCGTCTATTCCTCCAGGTAAGCCCTCCCTAGCTGCTGACTGCTTGATTGATGCGATTCTAACGATAACCAGGAACACTTGACGGGCCAAACATTTATGAGAGGTGTCTCCTGGCCCTCCGCTCCGGCATCCAGGCAGAGCAGGCCTTTGGTCTGAACCACCTGGTCAAGATCTCCTACGAGCGCGGCGACAAGTACAAGTTTTCGCAGTTCAGCGGCCTGGCAGAGGGCTTGACCGAGTTCGCTCTCGGCGTCGGAAGCCTGTTTTATGAAGTCGAGTGGGTAATTTCCAACGACCCGGATTCTGACGACGGCGAGATCGGCGAGCTTGATGGCCTCAATGGCACAGCCGACATCGTCGAGAGGATTTCCCAGCTCAAGCCCAAAGACGTGCAAGACAACTTCCAGCCAGCCGAATTTACGGACCAGCTGATGTTGATTACTGAGGCAGTCCTGACCATTCGGAACATGGTCATGTTGCAGGAAAACGCCTGGTTCATTGCCGACTATCCGCCCGTGAAGGATCTCCTCTGCATCCTGCTTCACCTCCCGCCGCTGGACGTCGCCGTTGAGCTAAAGCACTGTGCTCTCGACATCGCCGAACAAATCACGCCGTATCTGATCCTCGACTCCGAGGACCCGCTATATCAAACGCTGCTTTCGCAGCTCGAATCGTCGGACCGCGGCATCATCCTCACCGCCCTCCGGGCCATTGGCCGTATCGCCATGAGCCATCCCACCGAAACAAACAAGCTGAGCGGAGTTCCGCCCGCTACTTTGCGGCGCCTCATGGACTGGCTTATGCTCAACGACGACGAGCTTGTGGATGCCTGCTTGGATTTCCTGTACCAGTACACAGCCGTGGTTCCCAATCTCGACGTCATGCTGGACGGAACCAACGTTGAGCATCTTGTGGTACACCTCGTCCGGCTCCTCTCGCACGGCGCGAAGCGTTCCCAGCGGGAGATCGTCGTCAGCGAGGCACGCCTTGCGTACGAACCCGCCTCTGAGCAGGTCGTCCCGATCCCCAAGGACCTGCAAGAGCGCCTGCTCGCCATGGAAGAGCCCGAGCGCTGCTACGCATGGCTCCGCTGCTTCTTCGAGGAGGACCCCGACGCGCAAATCACCCAGATCGCCATCTGGCAAGCGTACAACGCGTCCTTCCTCGAGTCCCTCAAAAGGATGGGCCGCCCCATGATCAACGCGCCCGAGTTCATCCGACACATCAGCACGGTCCACCAAAACGCCGGCGCCCAGGTCATCCGCGAGGCCAACGGGGAGTCGCAAAAGTTCATCATGCGCGGCATCCGCCCCCGGGCCTTCCCCACCACCACCGACGGCCGCGGCTACTTCCAATGCCAGTGGCAGCGCGCCCCGGGCCAGCACATCAAGTGCGGGGCCTGGAACCTCACGGCCGAGAAGATGTGGCAGCACATCCTCGCCGACCACCTCAACGAGACCCCGAACGCCGAAGACGGCAAGTTCCAGAACCGCGAGGCCGCCTACGCCTGCGCCTGGGACGGCTGCGCAAAGTACCCCAAGCCAACCACCCTCCACCTCGCCCAGTTCATGACGCACATCAAAACCCACCTCACCGCCGAAGAAGCCCGCCGCGCGGCCCTCACCACCCCAACCACCGCGCAACCGGCGGACAACGTCCCATCAACCCCACACGGCGGCAGCGGCAGCGGCAGCGGCAGCACCGCGGGAGGGAGCGTGACCGGCGCGTCCCCCTCCAAACGCGCCTCTGTCTCGGCCGCTTCCGCAAGCAGTAGCAGCAAGGCGCGCGTGGTGCGCCCCGCAAAGACCATCACGCTGACGTACGAGGAGACGGCGTCGGCGCGCGACGAGCGCAACCCCAACGCGCCGCCGCAGGCGGCCGGCATCCCGCTGTCGGCGGCGCTGATCCTGCGGAATATCGCGCGGAATGTGGTCAAGACGGGGGCCGAGGCGAGGCTTGTTAAGGGGGCTGCTGCTGGTGCTGCTGCCACTACTGGTGGTGGGAAGGATGGGCAGGATGGGGAGGTGGTAAAGGGGGGGGAGAATATTGAGGGAGAGGGAGAGGGAGAGAAGGGCGGGTGGAATGAGCGGCTGTTTCGGCCCGTCATGCCGCGGCTGTGGGAGGTGTTTACGGAGAACAGGCTGCTGGCGCCGTACGTGACGAGCTTGTTTCAGCTGCTGGAGAGGGAGCGGGAGGGGTCTGCTTTCGCGGGGTAGAGAGAGAGCAGATCTCTCCGATCGGTCCTTGTTGGAGTCTGATGGGGCTCTGGATGATGTCCGTCCGGGGATGAGGTGTGATGGGCGGATGGGCGGGAGAGATGTGGTGGAGTGAGTGATTGGTGGATGGATGGAGAAACGGGAGTCCGGGTACCGCCCTAGCTTTCCAGCGGGCTTCTGTCTTTTTTCGGAAAGGGCTGGGTTGGTGTGCTAAGGATACGCAAGCAAGGAAGGAAAGCGGGCGCGGAAAACGAGCGGACGGGAGGAATACATGCATCCCTGGCCGTTGTGTAGGTGTTATTCTTGTTATTTGTATGTACAGTAATACCCCTTCCTTTGCCTGGAGTTTATCGGATCAGCTGGGGGGGGGAGTGGTGGTGGTTGTTTTCAATTAAAACAGAGAATACATACTA